>CM050325.1:104158496-104178556 GCA_027475135.1 Bactrocera correcta
AATGAAAAAAATATAGTTTTTTATAGAAAACGAATAAGAGGCACTGAAAAAATAGGGAGTTATTAAAGGGTTACATGGGTTTACCGATTTCAAAAAATCGAACTTTTTTATTATCTTATTAAATTCTACAATATCTATAGAATATTGTTCTAAGTTTTCAAGTTGATCCGAGTAATAGTTTCGGAGATACAGCCTTGAGAACTTGTGCGCTCGAGGCTAGCTAGGCTGAGTGTGTCGTCTTTAAACGTATTTTTTCTCGATACTGTGTTTTTGAAGTCCGTTGGCAAGATTTCCCGAGAGCTACGCAACCGATCTTCGTGAAATTTTACACAGGTCTTTGAGATACAATTCTTAAAAATTTGGAAGAAGAATTTTTTTTCTATTATAACTATTTGAAAAAAAATCGCGAAATTCTCATTGACACATACACTAGTTAAAGAATTTCATCGAGTATCTTTTTACGAAAAAATTTTTTTTTCTAGTCCAAATATTGTATAGAATTTCATGTAATTATTTTTATATTGCCCAAATTTTATTTCGGTAAATACGTCATATATACTCATTTTTTAATTAATTAAAAAATCTAACAATCATATTTTATTAAATTAATCTATATTTTGATATACAGCTTATCAGTATCACCTTCAGGTTGCATAATTTTAAATCTATTTTCATTTTGCGTTGTATAAATTACACATTAAACGCATCAATTCCCGTTTCTAACGTTTCAATAGCTTTACTTGGCATAAATTAACTAATTTAAGAAGCGCTCACAATGCTGAGTCTCCCACCGCTCTATTGTAACGGAGACTATACGTTGTTGTAAGCGGAAGGGTGGCAAAAGGCAACAGCAACGTAAGGCTGTAAGCAGCCAGCCGTTACGCATTTCATTAAGTATTTCAAAATTTCTGATTTTTCGACGGGTCAATTCAACACTTTCACTAACAATTGCGCGCTTGATCCACAAAAAGACAGCGCCGCTATTGTTTATCTTTGTATTCTTCAGCGCTGCCTATTGTATTTGCATTTTGGTAATTTTATTTATGAATTTTGATTAAATTCTGAACGCTTGATTTCAGCTAAGCAGTTTTTAATTGCTTTCAAATTAGTTCAAAAATTTAATTTTAAGAATTTAATGTGAATTTTGAAATTGGCTAGAATAATGCCTAGCGAACGCTGCGTGCAATTTAAGCGCCAACACAAAGCGTCAATTAACTACAGCATAATTCGAGCCAATGGCACGCCTACTGACCCACTCCGGCACATAACGGCATATCTGCTCTGGTGGCACGCGGCCAACAACGAACGGCATTCCAAGCATTTAAAGCTTAACGACTAACATTGACCGACCAAGCCAAGCCAACCAGCCAGTCAACTAGCCATGCAGTCAGCCAGCAGCCAAAGCGCCAGCGTCGCTAAATGAAGTTAATTAAATCTGCTGCAGGTTGATTCATTTATTAAGCTGTAAAATGCTAAATAAAGTAAAATTTTAACGCAGGAGTGTTAAAAAAATAATAAAAGCAAAATATAGTGCCAAGAAATAACTGGCATTCCAGTGGAGATACTCCACACGTTTCATCTGCCCGCGTCTCTTGACAAGCACCTTTGCTGTGAGTCGCCAAGTTAGCGGAAAAGATTATGAAGCGGAGTAATTTTTGAAGTTACACCCATGAGCGCTGAGGAAGCTGCGGCGCATTGTCGAAATTATTATGAAATATGATAAAACAAGCAAACTCGGAAATTTGCCAGAAATAGTCGCTTAATTTTCGCTTTGATAACTCACATTTTGGTGGCCAAGAACTATTCTAGTCTTAATGAGTGGTTTGGGTGTAGATGAATTAGTGCAGCATTCACTTTGGTAATAGTAGATTATAAAGTAAATTGGCTTAAACTATTGCTGAGTGAGCAATTTGAAAGTGTTAATAAGTTCTTTTAGACAATTGGAAACTAATTTTTATTTCATTTAATACTTTTGGAAAAAGTAAACAATTTATCTCCGACTTCAAACAGCAATAATGAGTACTTACTTAGATTATTCCCAAGAAGTACCCAAAGGAAAGAGAAGTGGAACATTATCGTATTTTAGCTTAGATAGTGGTCTGAGCCGTGTCTATTGTCTATGACAACATGATCGATCTGGTTGCTGGCTTTTCGATCCGGAGACATTCAGGTAGTTGGATTTAATTTTGCCTCAACCAAATTAAGGATGTTTCATCATGGAAGCTGAATTTACCGACCGTTGTGCCACAGATACCTTCTATGTCCATCTTGGCGTTAAAGTCGCAAAGTACAATTTTGATATCGTGGGGGGGGGGGGCAGCTCTCATATGTGCTCTCCAAGCGCTCATAGAAGGCTTCTTTGGTCACATTGCCCTTCTCCTCCGTAGGGGCGGACTTTGGCTACAAATTGCATCCGCCAAGGTGAATGCTAAGACTCGGCGACGGAGTCTCTCTCCCACCACTTTATATGGCCACTGTAGTATATGCCACAAGGATCTACTCGCCTCAGTCCTTGCCCCGTCCATCACATTTCTTATACGGCCGTGACTTTAACGAGGACATCAACCAGCTGGGAATCGACAACTTGACAATTAAGGCACCGGACATTCCAGGTGCAAGTCCTCAAATCACAATCCTTAACACGTTTGCAAGGGCCGTCATCAAAAGGCCACTTATCCGCGGCTATAGGTTCCTTTTCATTGGTAGGGTTTTTTACGTGACGAGTCATAAAACCAGCGCATAACCCTGGGGATGGGTTCCATCCTCCATCCATCTATCCATCCTCAAGACTATCGCAGATTACTGAATGAAAAAGTCTTCGAAAGCAGTACATTGCTATTAAAATTATAACAATATAAATATCGGGAAGCTTCATATTGTCCCATCTTAGTAAGGAAAATTATTAAATTGAAAATCTAAGAAATCCCTAAAAAGAACAAGACACGTCTGCAATATCAACTGTTGTTGTCATTTCCTGTTATTGTTGTTGAGTTTTAAAAACAATCTTACTTTAATGCGAACAAAACGATGCACCACTTCTGCTTGGTTATCTGGTTCGCCATCACAAACCGCAGCAAATGGAAATTCACAGTCAGGCACGAAAGCAAAATCTGTTTACATGCCACATTCGCCCAAGACAAGCGAAGGGCCGAGCAGCGGCAATGGCATTGGCAAAGGAGCAACTTTAAGTCGGCGCAGTTAGACATTTTTTCAAAAAAATAAAATAAAATATACTGGTAAGCATAAACAAATTGCAAATGCAACGTACAAAAACAAATGGACTATACAAGCGTATGGTTCGGTTGTTCGCCACGCAATGTTTGTATATGTCGGTTTCGGTTTTTTTGTTCATATGTTTATATGAATGTTCACATAATTATTTTCATTCACGAATTTTATTAAACATGGTTTCTCGTTCATGCCAACATTTAGCGCTCGAACAATAAAAATTTATTAGACAAGTATTTTCTTTTTTTGTTTAATGAGACATCATTCGAAATAAGATTTTTTATCAAAGCAACAAAAGCTTCGTGATTTGGCCATTTCTTCGCAACTAAGACACCCAATACTGAAGATTATAACAGGAATACTGAGAAGATGTACTTTTTTCAATAGCATTTTCTAACAAATCACACATGAGTCGTGTCAAGGCGTCATGTTATTTTTGTTCAGTATTGTTTGGCATTTCGTCATGGAAGAACTTAAGCCAGAACAATGTTTACAAATCGTTCAACTTTGTTACGAAAATTTGCGTTCTGTAAAAAATGATTTTGTTGTATTTAATGGGCCTACTAAGCGGATTATTCGCAATACCATCTCTCATCTTGAGACCGAGCATTCATTATTGGATAATGTTCACCCGAATAAACCACGTCTAGCACAAAGTGAAGAAAATATAACAGCCGTAGCTGAAAGTGCACACGAAGAATATTAAGAGTCGGTACAGCCACGTTCGCAGTAACTTAGACAGACATTTGGAACGACTTGGCGCATTCCGACGTACAAAATACAGTTTGTGAAAGTTCTGAAGCTGTTTGACCTTCCCAAACCTTAGTAGCGGACCACACCCACTTTTTTTTTAATGTTTTGGCCACAGATGCCCCTTACCTCTGCGATCTTCTGTACCAAATTATAATAAGAAATTTATTTTGGAACAAAATATATAATTTATCAAAAAAAAAAATTTCAATTTATTTGAAGTCAAATTTTCAATTTTATTCTGGTTTTATCAGCAATTTTTGAAATTAAAAATGAAGCTATTAAAAGAATGCAAATAATTAATTCCTAAAACGTATTTAATTTCCTTAAAAAATACAAAGTTTTATACAAACACCATGTACTTACCTTTAAGTCGAAAAAATTATTGCTTTCCTGGACTCATGTTATTTGTTTGTTTGTTATACGACCGACGTTGTTAGTTAATTAGAAAAGGGCGATAGACGAACAGCGAAAGAACGAACGCTTGACTTCATATTTGACGAAATATATTTAAATAGAAATTAATTCACTAATTCACTAAAGCACTATTTATGAATTATATGCAATATTCGATTTCCAATCACTTCGTTATCAACACCATTAACATGCATAAATATGTCATAGAAAACAAAATTACCTATGCACATAGAATACTTCGAGTATTTCACTTTACGTACATTTTTTGCTTTTACTAGAACACTTACAACTTTTCACCTAATTTAAGTTTTTATTTAATTTGCACAACTCCGACTCAAGATTTTAAATCAAATAAAATAATTTAAAAAAGCACTTTTACTCTAAATTTCTTACGCGTTTATTATTGTTTTTCCCGCAACCCGAACTCACGCCCAATTCGACCATTGACCGATCGCGATTGAGAAATTCTCATTGACTGACTCTGAGCAAGTGTGAAGTGAGTGTGTGAAGTTCCCCACGACAATGATGTTGCTGTTGCGATTATTGTTTGTTGTATGTGGTGTAGTCTGAATGTGGCGAAAGTGTGCGTTGTTTGTGTTCATGCTCCTTTGAGGTAGCACATCGCAGTACAGCGAAGATGTAATGCACTCGCTACATGCGGTAGTTGTTGCTTCTCCTTGAAATGTTGTTTATGAATCAGCAACAATTAGGCGATTGAGGTGTCAAATAAAAGAACTCGCATGCGATTTTTTATGTACTCTGAAAATATTTTATAATGTTTAATGAATATAAAATGAAATATTTAGTTACGAAAATATATGTAGGTGCTTTAAAATGCTTTGAAAAAGGACTATATTTAACAAAATATTTATTAAATGAATTGTTTTAAAATTATAATATGACAAGAGACATTTGCATTTTTCCTCAGGAAAAGCAGCAGCGAAACCAAAAAAAAACATGGCGAAAGGAAGGGCTAAGTTCAGATGCAAACGAACAATTTGTACTCTTGCATTTTGCAAGAATCAAAGCTAGGGATTATAACTGCCTGTTTGATGCCTGAAATTCCACATATCGCATCCATTAATGGATTTATTGAAAGAATACTCGGCGGGCAGTTAATTTCACGTTTTGTATCGGTCGATTGGCCGCCAATATCATGTAATATCACACCGTTTAGTCTTTTTCCTATATCAATTAAGTCTATGCGGATAATCCGCTTCGATTTAGGCCTTTGAGCAAAATATCACGTGTGCCGTTCTGAACAACTCATAGAAAATTGAACTCAAAGGATGCATCATCTGAGATCAACATCTGAAAGGGATGATCTTCAATAGACCAATGTCAAAATATCTGCATTCGAATGATAATAATCATTGCCCATTGGATTTGAAGTTTTCGTGTTATTTTTTTCTAAAATAGTAGGGAACCTCAAAATGGTTCACCCTTTATTCATTATGTGAAAGAAAGTTACAATTTTATAAAAATTTTCATCTAATCGGATGATATAATATATATTGAAAAGCTTGAGAGAAGTCTTGTTTTTGAATGTATCCGTGTGCTTTCAGCGAAGAATGCTTCCAGTTCCCATTCTTCGAAAATTGTTTGCGGCCCAGGACGTTTTTGTCTTCCAAGCCAACACCACTTTTTGGTCGTGTAAGCTAATTTTGGCGCATTCGCTCCGCTCACAAACTTCCACCAATATACATACATATGTTAACTTTCGGCTGAGGTTTCCTTCATATTAAAGTAAAAAGAACTCCCCACAAAAACACATTTTCAGGCACAAAGTTCACCTTACATCATATACTGAAAAGGACATTCGATGAAAATTTCAACAGGAAATAACAGTAAACATTGTCACCCTGTGTACAAAACTCCGTTACCTGCACTACTTGATCGATCAAACATTCAATGCGTTCCACAAATAAATAACTGTCACTCCGCGTGTTTGTTTATTGAAAACCTGAACAACTTCTTGGTTACCGATTTTGTTTACTCCCTTTCAACTTCCACAAACAATTCAATAAATGTCAGCTAGTTTAATTTTTGTATTGAAAATCATTTTTGAAGCGTCGAAAAAATTCATAAAAATATGATAATTTATTGATAGATAAAAAGCAGAAATAACTAATTTAAGAAAGATATTTGCGAAAAAATTTGACAACTAAATTAGCCATCTAAAATTTTAAAAAATTTGTGAAAAGACATCATCCGTTAAAGAGCAAAAGCACGAACCTCAAAGATAAGATAAAATAAAAGCCACTAACAGCAAGAATCAGAACAAGGAGTTAGAAGAAGCTTTCACAAAATGGTAATTAGACATTTGTTAATAATTTTGTATTTGTGCATGCCGCAATCGGACTATTGGTAATCTTAAGCTTTATTATTGAGCTGTAAACTTGATTAACTATCGCATATTTGATTATTCAAATATTGGTCTTTGAGAGTGGAGCAGACTTACCATGATTTTTGGCTTTATGGCTTCGGCGACAAGGAAAAATTGGGTATATTGGGGTGAATCAAATTCTCGTATGTTTCAGGAAACCCGATAGCATCCCTAAAAACGTGCGGATTGTAGTATAACGGCATCATCGGGCCTTATTTCGTTTCAAACGAGCAAGAAACTGTCGTTACCATCAATCGCCAGCATTATAACTCGATGTTGACTGACATTTTTCCTGGAATTTCTTGAAATTGACGCAGATGATCTCTATTTCCGACGAGAAAAAGCGAAGTGTGCTGACCTAAAAACTCTGCCTTGCTGTGGGTCCGACACCCGGCCGCAGTGCGACTCCACACTGAACTGAACTGAAAATTCCACCTGTCTTTAGGTTTCAATCACAGCCGCCACGAATCTTCTCAAAAGACTAAGCCCAATGACCAGATTAAAGCGAACTCCGAGCGCTAACTGCTGACTATGCTGAATTGAGGCAACTCAAATAACAAACACATTGTATATTGTATTTTAGTCACCTCTAACGACAGGCATACCTTACCGCGGGGAAGTACTACCCGTTGCTCGCTAGGGAGTAGACCCTGTACAATAAAATTATTCAAAGTATTGCCCAACTGAAGCTATAAGTTTTTCTAACTTTCTGGCAATGTGTGGATACCATCGCAAGGATCGTGCCGGCCAAAATTTAATCTATCAAATTTTTGATTGATGATTCTGAACAGTATTCTGTTGAGGGTGTTCTGCATCGACCAGACCAAATGTTAGTCAGACGAGGCAAGGCCTGAGATATAAACCAAAACTTTCTAACCGGATGATGGAAGAATATTTTCTTGGATCAAGTTGCAAATTTCGGGCGTTTTTGCCAATCGTACGCTTCAGTTTGATACGTTTTTATCGGCAGCATTCCCTGTTATTGGTTTAACTTGACCCTTCTGACCACACCAAATAGAGAACATTGCCTGGGCTGGTTTTGGATATTCGGCATATTTCGGGTCGATCAGGTCTCATATAGTATTTTGCGTTAAGGATTGCCTTAATGGATGGTTTTCAGCACCAGTCACAATTCTATACAAAAATAGACTTCCGAAATCGTCTTGCAGTCATTACGGCACCAAATTTAATTGCCTTTGATTGTATCCGGCTGTTTTTAAGCCAGATATGAGCCCTTCTTGTGTTTGGCAAACAGTAATGGTCGCGTAAGCGGTAAAGAAGAAGAAAGTGTTTCAGTTTTCCATCTCCAAAATTTCTTAAAAATCATCTCTGAGTACAGTCCAATTTCTTAGAAGGGAATACCTTTAATATCAAGACATAGATACTGATCCTCAGACTATGTTTTTCTTCTCTCATGGTGTGCATACTGCAGTGCATACTTCTAATCCTCAGGCTTTAAGCCACATTCGCAAGATTTGATGCAAAAATCAGACCGTCCACTGAGACAGTACCGATCATAATCATTTATATACAGTTTTTATGTATGGTACATCCAAGCCTTCTTCCTCAGCAGAGCACTACTTTCCAGCCGGGTGTAAGCGTCTGTGGATTACCATACGTTGAGTAAATATTTAAATATGATTATCAGCAACAACAATGCATCATTAGTGCACAACAACCACATCAACCATAACAACAACAATTCACGAAAAGATGGTGCACGCGTGCAGCCGGGAGTTCGACGATGAGCAACATGCAACGCGGCAAAGCGGCGATATATCGGCCGTCAGTTTATCATCCGACGGCGTCCTGCCGCCCTGCACAAGGCGCTCCGCAGCATTTGTAGCAATTTTTCAACAGCAGCCGCCTTCGCTGCAAAATGCACAAACATTTCTGTGTGTGTGTATATATGTATGAGTTCGTAAATATGAATCCGCGCACAACAACTTAAGCGAAATTGACGCCGCAGCATAGCCGACGTTGCATGCAGCGAATGCGTCACAACAACGGCGACAACAACAAAATTTATAACCAAAAATATGGAAATATTTATGAAATCAAGCCAACAAGTGCAAGCACAACCGAACGCCTTGCTGCCGTTGTTGTCATTATGGATTTGTTGTTATTTTATTTATGAAATTTTCACTGCTTTCGCCGTTATTCTCACCAACTATCGGAAACAGCTCGCCCGCTAGTGGCGCACAGCTTTGTGAAAGGAAAGGATTGTAGGGATAAGGGGCTAGCTGAGCTTGTTGGCGCAAGTCAGTGTGGCGCTCGGACGCGGGTTTTTGAATAATTTGCATTCATAAAATATGCAATAAGCCAACAGCTGTTGTGATATTGTTTTGAAAGCCGCGTCATCATATTATTTAAACACTGGCTGCACGCGAACGCAAAACGCGCAGAAAAAAACAAATTTCACGATTACTTATTTGGTTGAAGTTTCGTTTCCTTTTCGGCTTTAAATTGAATTTAAAACTACTTACAAATACAACAATGTTATGGAAGTGCAGCGTGACCCAGATCAGTTCGGAGATGACTTTCGATACTCTGTATTAAAAACGCAATTTTCGCTAATCTTCTTCGGGCAGAATAGCCTTCAAAAATTGTATTGAAGATAGTGAAAATAGAATATTCTTCGCGCCAGTCGTTCTTCCCTTTTCCTGTTTGGTACCTATTGGAGATTCCAAGTGTAGCTAGATCGTTCTCCACCTGATCTTTAACGCAGTGAAGGTCTATTCTTCCTCTGCTTCTTGCTGGGTACTCTGTCGAATACTTTAAGAGCTGGAGTGTTTTCATCCATTTGGACGCCATGACCTACAAGCAAATGACCATAAATCTTCCATAGAACCTTTCTCTCGAAAACTCGTAACGCGCACATCAGATGTGGTCATCGTTCACACCTTTGTATCGAACGTTTGGTATCGAACGGCTCGAAGAGGTCCTTCCTAATACTGACAGAGTTTTTGGTATTGCTCAACAGCCACTACCGATATGTGGCTTGGCGTTGTCCCTATGAGACACAATGCATTTCCTTCAGACGGTCCAATCGTTGGCAGTATTGCTCCAGATTAAGAGTTTGGACATAGCCATAGGGGCGCAGTTCACAGTAGACGAAACCCTGACAATACCTCCAAACAGTTGGCAAAATCTTGCTGACCATCAAACTTGGCTAGGCTACCGGCTCACTACGATTTGAGCACGAACACTTTGTTGTTGTTGTTTTTGTTGCAACGGTTACCTAATTCCCGTTAAAGTGGTAAGGATTAAATAAGTTGTCATCGAGGTCATCCAACGGTAGGCCCAGGAAACGTGTTGTTTCTACAGAGAGAGAGGAATCAGATGTGTAGGGTTAGCAGAGCATGTAAAGAGGTGATTAGTGTAATGCGGGGACTCGTTGAACGCTAGACATATGTTCGATTTGTCAGGGCCGAATCTCGATTCTCGCGGTAAATAGAGCTCTTTGTCTGCAATGAGTGGTGGTTTGACCTCAAGTATGCCATTCACTGAAACAGAGTTGGTGCAGGTGTTAATGGCTCCACTGCGAATGGCGGTAAGTGCATGTCTGTAGTTGTTGCGTATTGTTTTATATCGTCGACGTTGTTGGGGAAGAACCTCTTGGTGCTCCTATGAGGCGATTCCGCTACAAGCAGGAATGGTTTCTGCGTAAGTCCATTATGCTCCTTATCTGGAAGCATACGGACATCACTATGCAGGTGTTCGATAGGAGACATCAAGATGCATTCTGCTATACTCCGGACCGTAGTGCTCTGACACATTTGTATATTCCTCATCTGCGTTTCACTGCATCCAATCGGATGTATTTGTACAGCGTATTTAAAGACCGGCCAGCCGATTGCCTTATATGTTGTTAACAACGTTTCTTTGCCTTTTCCCCTTGCACTGCCGGCTATAGGCTTGAAGATTTTGTTGCGGCTCTGTACTTTAACAATAATCGCGTTCGTGTGAGGAGTGAAGGAGTACAGGCTGTTGAAGGTCAAGATCGGATCGGATTGATCAGTCGGAAGCTCTCATCCGAAATATTGATTTTTATGCAACTGTACTACTTCTATCGATTAATGTGAGTGATATTTTTATTTTATTAAAGGAGGTCTGTTGTCGAAATAAATTTAGTAAAAACCATATCCACTTAATATGATTTTTGCGTCTTGACAATAAAGTCTGCATCTGACACTTTGATTTTTTTTTTTAAGTCTTGTCTGCAATACCAAGCGCCCGGCCTAAAGTGGAATCGTTTTCAACTATACATACTTCTATCGAAAAAAATATTACTAAATCTTGGAATATTGATGTCTTGTCCATATATACGACAAACCATGAGCATCATTATGCCTTATTTGGTCTTCTGCAAGGCAAAGAACGTCAACAGGTCGTTTCTTAAGACGCTTTAATAAATATTAAATAATTCAGCGTTGTCTTTTCCATAGTCTTCTCGTTTACTTTTCTACTTAACAGCTTAAATCTACTTACATACATATTCGCCTTTTCGTTTACAGCGTTTTCGTCAATTTCTCTTCACATTGCCAGTCGCTTAATGCTTTGCACAACTCTTCCGTGTTTTTACTCGTAAATGCATATTATTTATAAGATTTAAAGCGCAGACTTACACGTGCAAACATAAATATAAATGTACATGCACGCTTGTAAGTGCGAGTCGGCGTTCTTCTCAGAAATCCTGTCAGTTCAATGCACTTGATAAACGAAAACGCGAACGCCAAGCTGCTTTAGCGGTTCGCCTGATGCATTTCAATTATTATATTTTTATAATCGATGGCTGGTGAAAGTTTCCATTCCATACTCACTTGCGCTTTTGTACATGTGTATGTATGCGTGTATACGCCGTTAAATGTCTTGTTGTGTCATTATGGAATTGACGCTGCAAGGATTGTCATTCGTTATTTGTAGTCCCATGGAGTATGAAATGGATATAAAGATATATGTATGTATGTTAATTATGTCTGTAAGCACGCTTGTTAGCACATATGTACATATGTTTGTGAGAACAGAAAATATTAAATTTGTCATGGTCGATTTCGAAAACAAAAACAACAACTTTGGAAATAAGAACAGCCATAATAATTAACTCGATCCCTTGTTGCTTCGCTCTTCCCGCTAGTTGACTCAACAAATTGAAAAACATACCAGCTTGTAGATATGTTATGTATAAGTGTATATTAAAATTAAGTTTCCTTAACTTTGAAGTCGTATGTTTTATATTCATACCATTATTAATTATCATACTCTCACATTTTTTATACAGACATCAATTGAAGAAGGAGTTATATCGCAAATTCTTTTTTATGTATAGTACAAGTACATATGTATATACCATATGTATGTACTGTATACAAATAATGGGTGTTTTCTTATGACAGACCTTCAACTGTAAATATGACATCTAAATTCCAAGGAAAAAATTGGTCTACTCAACCCAGTCAAATTAATCCTGGCACTACCTTTGCCAGTTTTTTGCGGAACGGCCCACAACCACCGTCATGCAATCCTTCTCAATGTGGAATCAATATTGAAAAAAATTGGAAGTTCAACAAATGATAACTCAACTCATGACATAAATTAATATATATGTATATGCATATATGATGATGACTACAATGCCAAAAGCTTACTGGCCATCCGGCCCAACGAAAATTCCCCATGATCTGGATTTTGCTATTTCGAAAAGTTTTAATTCAAAGCACATACGATCCACTACCTCTTCGGATCTCCTATCTGATCGTAGCGCAGTTCTGCTCGAAGTAAATACAGAGTACTTGGCAAATATTTTAAATTATCGCAAATGGCTAGAAGAAAATGTGGACCCCAACATCGGAAGTCAGAAGCGTACATAATGCTGCACATAAAAGTACGCCAGAATCTAGACATACAGAACGTCCACAAGCGGGACAGACCCCTCTAATCCAATAAGATAATGACGAAACTCAGAAAGAAGAAACGTCTTTGACATGCATGGAAAGTCAGTAGAAATAATAATGACAAAACACTTCTCAATGGTGCCACAAAGAAGCTGAAGCATCTTCTCTGGAAATTGTGCAACGGTCCCTAGGGGCCTTTCTGGTGGCTGCCAAATCAGGAGATCTAGTAAACTATCCTTGGAATGCGGCTAGACAAAACAATAAGCGGATATCTCGATGCCCACCAATTTTAAGCTGCAGAGACTATTGGTACAGGACCAATACAGAGAAAGCCGAGGTGTTGCTTGTCAAATGGAATTTTCAAGATAACATGATATGATTTTTAAAGTAAAACCTTTGTTCAAATGTATACTCTCTGTTATTACAATGTAAATTCTAAGCATCATGAAAACAGCAACCAACCAAACTGTTCTTCACAACCTTTTCTAGATATTAAAATAAACAATTCAGCAAGCAAAATTATGACACCTAATAGAGTACAGGTGGTGAATACGTTCATGGTTCGAATTCTGAGTGAATGAAAGGTTTATAGTTGGATATCTTGTCAACCATTATTCAATTTCAGCACCTCTATCAAACAGTTTTTCGAAAAGTTTTGGTTGAATGCTATTAAATGCTCAATCTTTAAAAGTTTCACTTTCATCAGTAGAACGATTTGTCCTTTGCTTCAAAACAGGCTTTACTTTCGGAGATTACCTCTTCATTCAGGAAATAGTCGCTGGGGGCAAATCTGGTGAATACAGTGGATGCGAAAGCATGGGGTTTTTGCTATCATTTACAGTAACTTGTGACACGGTGTATTGTTTTGGTGAAACAGATCATTCGCTCTTCAAACGATTCAGTAAGGCTATGTAATAATCGCTGTTGATTCTCCTTTTTCAAGGAAGTCAATAAATATTATTTCAAGCGCAATTAAAAATATTGAGGTCTTAACCTTGTCAGCCAACTGTCGCATTTTTCGCAGCTTTGGAGCCGCTTCATCGTGTGCAGTCCTCTCGGATGACTGTCAATTAGACTGCGCAGTGAAACGATGGAGCTATGTCTCATCCATTGTCGCACATTTATTGACGCAAAAACTTTTTTTACGCTAGAACATTTCCAAACAACGCTACGAATCATCAAGTGGTGGTTATTTTTGATCAAAAATGAGCTCGCGCGGCACCCACCGTACTCAGTGCTTCCTCATACCCAAATATTAGTGAATGATATGCTGTAGATGTTTCTTTGATATCTTCAGACTACCTGCTATCTCACACAAATCCACTTTACTATCATCCAAAACAATTTTAATTACTTTTTTGATGTTTTCGTCGGTAACAAAATCTTTTGCGGGCATCGTCAGGTTTAAACTTAGAATAGTGGATGCTTGATTTTTCTGCGGGAGTGTCCGGAAACTCGTCATCACGCGAAGAAACGAAATTCCTTTTTATCCTTTTTTACAATAACAAAAGTTTATTCACTCAAAATGATATAATTCACAAACTAATGATCTGACAGCTGTCAAATTTAAACACGCACCTTTTGAAGATTAAGACTAACTAAAAATCACACGAATTTAATTCTAGTAATACCATTTACGTGTCAGGTGAGAGACTTTTCAGTTGACCTGTTAAAAAACGCGCTTAAGGTCTTTCCATGCGAGAACTAAGCCCAAGTATTTTAGTTTATTATGCAAGGAGCACTTAAGCGGGTTTTACCATACATATTATATTGATGTTGAACGTAATTTATACAATAATTTTAATTATAAATCACCTTAAACGATTGCTAATACATAATTTCTCCTTATTTAATTTCAGCCGCCGAAAAAGGCTAAAGGAAAGAAGGGCAAGAAAGCGCCAAGTAAGTAACTTTTCATATTTCATATATGCTCATTTTTTAGTCGTCTCGATTTCAAGTCATTTTAAGAAAGTCTTCTAGCTTTCACATGCATGTGTCACCCTCTTTAAGCTTTAAATCGCACAAGAAATGCACGGAGACAGCGCTCAATAGCAAAGGGATAACCTCGACTCAGGCGACAAGCGCTTGCAATGCCATCCCTTTTGCATAATAAATTAAATGTTGAAGGAAATATGAAAAAAAAATGCTTTATGGCCAAAACAGCGCTGTCTGCCATGCAGCAATGGCATTGCAGCAACGACGGCATTGACACTCAAAGCTGAAAATGGACATGAAGGGGACAGGCTCAAATAATATATAATATGCTGCATGCTTTACGGCGCTTAAATGCATAAATATGCAAGAAATAAAATTACTTCGAATGCGCTGCTTAAAATGCAGAATGCAGTAATATGGCAATACAAACACGCTACGTAGGATATTTCGATGGAATATGCCGAAACTGTTGTCACTACGCTTGCCAAAGCGTCGATTTCTCGCACAATTGCAGTGCGCCTAAAAGCGCGCTATCAAAAGCACACAATGCTTGCGTGTAATTTACGAGCATATTTTGAGGCGCCGCGGCACGAGCAAAAGCCGCACTTTTTGGTTATTTTAGTGCGCGCCAAATGAAATGCGCTTCCGGCTGACGAAGAAGTCAATTGTGTGCGTTTTAGACGCGCTTAGAGCGTCGCATAGCCGCCACGAAAACAATAGCGGCGACAATGGGTTATTGACGCTTTTAGTGGAAAAATGTCAATGGCTGATAAGCCTTAATGCGGATCGGCAGATTTTTGCGATTTTTATGCAATCGCGCGACAACAATTCGTTTCACCAAAAAAGTTGCACATTCATCATGCATAAAGAATAAAGAATAAATTCGCTGTTGCGTTATTTTGGCGGGCATTGTTGCCACCATGCAGTGTCATGTGCTTCGTGCAACATTTTGCATTGCCGACAATGTGTGTACATTAAACGTGCAACAAAGTGCGGCACCATACTCGTATTTATGTAGCGGCACATATTGCTACAATTGCTGCACTCGCAATGTCATGCTGGGCAATAAAAGAAATACTCATGCGTTATATAGGTTTGTAGTCAACCAGACATAAGCCCTTGCCATACATGCAGTATGCTTGCCGGTCATTTTGCCTGCCAATTAAACGCAGTGCGGCACTGAACAGATACCATTGTTACATGCATGTCCATGTATTCATATTTACTTAAACCTGTGTGTATCGCTGTGTTGTGGCAAATGTTGCATGCAACATGGTCGCTATGAAAATTAAAGCACACACGAAGTTATAACTGTCGCTGATATTACTTAATTGTTGGTTGCTGTCGCAAGCCATTGACTACTGGCCAGTTAAGGACTGGTACATATTCACACATATGTATGCTTATATATGTATATATATAAACATCAGGGTGTCCATTATTGCCTAAGTTTATTTCTATTTTACGCACATTCCTTGAATTTTCAGTTTTCGCCTTAAAAAAGGTTTCAACGAAAGCAAACTCTTTATTTGAAACTTAAATCATGCCTAAATCATGCTTCTCTCCCCATCTATGGTATATACATACCGTCTTTTGATATTTTTCATTAGGTAAGAAAATCTACAATCTTGAAAAAAAATTATATTCTATTACAAAATTGTCTGTTCTACAATAAAGTTCCAAATAAATTTTTTAATAAGACATTTAGCGTTTTCACAAGTCTCATAAAGTTATAAGTTATAACGATTCGAAAACATAGCATCGAGAATTGTAAATGTATAAACTCATTTTTGTATGAAATCCGACAAAAGTTTTTTTTAAACAAGTGAAAAAGTTTATAATTTAACGATTTTACGATGCTTTACAACGGGTTGTGAGTATCCCAATTCTTGTAAAAGTTATATGCAGTTAAAATCATATTCTGTGTTGCTCATACGACGTGGTGTACCGTATGAATAGATGCTCTTTATCAGTTCTTCGCCACCGTATTTGAATAGCTCGGCTGGCAACTCATCGGCTCTCACCGCTTTGTTATTTTGCAGACGGGTAATTGTTATTCGAAGTTCTTCCTGATCGGGTAATGGAACGTCTGCTCGAACATCAACGATTGGGGAATCGGGGTGCTTATCTCCGAGCAATTGGGGATGTTTCATCAGGGAGGCTGAATTTAGAGACCGTTGTGTCAAAGATACCTTCTTTGCCCAACTTGGCGTTAAAGTCGCTAAGCACTATTTTGCTCATCCAAGGACCTACTCGTCTCCGTCTTTGTCCCGTCCATGGCATCCAACTTCAAATGAATGTTTTTCAGCTACCCAGAGGATACTTGATCTCAGACCGAAAGTTGTGAGCCTCTGAGCCATATGTAAAATGAATGACTCTCAGAGAACTTTGCTTATTTGCGTGAACTTCTATACATTGCTCCATCCACCCTATAAATATATACAGTCAAACTCTCTTAAACGAACACTGACGTTCGCAGCGATTTTGTCCACCTAAAGGGAGGCTAAGTCCGCCCAATAGAGTGGTTTAAGAAAAATTAAAACCAAAAAAAATATGTAGAATGTTCCCTCCACTGAGGAAATAAATATGTTAATACATTTCAAAACATTTTGTAATAATTTTTTATTATTATAGTAAAATATTCATCTATAATAAATTCAGATTCATAAGTCATAAACTTAAATGAAATTAGTATTAGATATTAGTACATATACAAAATTTAAAGATTAGTTTTATTGCTGCAGAAATTGACGGATTGTTGTTTGCTTCAGGTTGGTTTGCTTCTATTTTTTTCTCATTTTTCACAAGACAAATATCTAAAGATGTTAGTTGTTGATATGCAACAACATCACTTTTAAAAAAGATTTTTAAGCGAGAAATTTGTTTGAATACTTCATGATAATCATTAATCAGATCCAAGACTTCCATGAGCTACCTCCTCATCAGAATCACCTAAATCCTCCCCAGTATTAGTAACGCCTTCATAATCAATTTCAATACTGTAGTTTTTCTTGTAATGCAACGTTATCAATATTTAAATAATCCTCTAATATAAAGTCTCTAAGTTGTGCAATTTCATTTAAATTAAAGAGCGTTGCTAATGGAATATCATCCTCAAGCTCAAACAGTTCGACATTCGAATTTTATATAAATCCAGATTTTCGGAAACAGTTTTCAACGTTTGAAGCTTCAATTTTGTCCCAAGAAGCTTTAACAAAACACAGAACAACAAATATACGAGGTGTGTTCAAAAAGTATCGCGAATTTTGTGTTTTTCAAAAATTAATTTGTTCATGAATATCTATTTTGTCCCCTTCAAAGTAATCCCCATGAGATATTTTACACTTGTGCCAACGGTTTTTTCAATCTTCGAAGCACTTCAAAAAATCATTTTTTTTTTCTTCTTCAGCCTTTCCTTCGATGCCGTCTTTATCTCGTCAAGAGAAGCGTGACGTCGTCCTTTCATGGGCCTCTTTAGTTTAGGGAACAAGAAAAAGTCACAGGGGGCCAGATCTGGGGAATACGGTGGCTGCGGCATCATTAGTGTGTTGTTTTTGGCCAAAAAGTCGCACACAAGCAACGATGTGTGTGAGCAGGGGCGTTATCGTGGTCAAAAGCCAATTTTTGTTCTTCCACAAATCCGGGCGTTTCTGGCGGATTACTTCGCGCAAATTGCGCATAACTTGCAGGTAATATTTCTTATTGGCCGTTCTTCCCTGTGGCAAGAACACATGATGCACCACGCCCCTGCAATCGAAGAACTCTGTCAGTTACGATTCATGATACTCGTATTTCATATTTTTTTTTTTGATAATTATGATGCGGTTTTAGCTGTATCCATATTTGATGCATATCTTTTATAATGAAATTTCTGCATATGACTTTAAAATTTTGAATTATGCCCGGATCTAAAGACTAGTATATGAATGTTGTACTAGGAGGAAGAAACTTTAAAGTTATGTTTGCCAGGCAGATATCTCTAGGATTTTTGGGTCAAGTTGCCGTAACTATAATTTCTATTGTCATCCACGCCTTCTTCTTCGATTTTCAATCGAGTGGTAAATCGGCACTTTGTATGTGTTTAAAAGCTCACGGGCGATCCGCTTTTCCAATGACTAATAGCAAACAAAACATAATGGTAAGTCTTTCCTTCGACAATTTACCACTCGTATATTTCTCTGATTTTAGAGTCAAGAGTTTTGTCAGGCATGGCTCGAAAAAATAGAGACCACTTTCATTCGCCACTTCTGGAGCCATCCATCTGATGCGGAAAATGTTGTGTATCTGTTCTGATCTCTATGTGTTCTGCTATTTCTTTTGCCTTGGATTTTATTATTTGACCTGAAAGAGGGATGTTTTTGCTTCTTGCTACACCGAACCAGTTATAACACAACTTATCGTAGTGGCAGCCCTTAGGTGTGAGAAAAATTCTTTTTTGATTAGTATTCAACCTCTACTTCCATTTAGCTTTGATATCTTCTTTATTTTTGATTATTGCTACATATTGCGTTTTTTCCAATTTTAAGCCTTAAGGAAATCGTAAGAATGAATTGAAACCCCATATCTAAAGTAACGTTTAATCACAGTAAATGCGACATTTTGTGTCTATAAACAATACACGAGGAATTACAGCTTAGCGCACATTACTTGTCGGACTCATTTTGCTAGCCACGACAGTGAAAAGCAAAATGTTTAATGAAGTATGGGAATACTTATATGATTTCTTCTTCGCTTGTTTATAATTTTATACATATGTAGTTATGAGAAAACTGTATAACAATTTGGGAAAGGGAAGAGAACCAAGAAATTTGTCCGCTTTAGAGTGCTGTCCGGCGATAACAGCTGTCCACAAGCAGAGATTTCACTGAACATGCATAAATAATTTGCATGACAAGCTGATTCGTTTTACTGATGTCTATATATCTGTATGTACACTGAGATATCAATAAGAAATTTTGCACACAACATTTTCGTTCCAAGAAGCTTTTCATTTGTCGAAACCGTTGATATCGGGCTACTGTAGTATATATGTAGCTGCCATACTAGATGAACAGTCTGGGTCAAGTGCTTGTATGGAATTTTTTTTCAATTTGACGAGATATCTTCAAGAATTTTTTAGGGAAAAAACTATAACTTCAAGGGTCGCTTGCCAAAAAAAAATAAAAAATTAGACACCCTAATAAACACATGCATGTGTTACACACATACATATATAAGGCAATCATATTCTTTAGGCAATAAACTAAGATCATGAAAAAATTCCGCCAGTAAAAGGGAAAGAAGTCCATACTTTTCTAAGTTTCCAAAGTCACTTGCGCCCATGTTGATGTACATATGTACTCGTATATGCACATAGGCTTTAACGGGAGCTTCTTTGTTTGTTTGTACTAGCGCCCTGCACTTAGAGTCGCGAGTCAAATGCGGTTGCAGTGCAGCTGTTGTCTCCTTAC
>CM050325.1:104179056-104199097 GCA_027475135.1 Bactrocera correcta
CAAGCCCAAAGCTTGCAACAACAATGCAACACAGTATGTGCGTGCAACCAAATAAGCAAACAAGAAGTGATTGAAGTGAAAAAATGCAATCTGGAATTGTTGCCAAAGAAGTGAAAGAATTTCTGTTGTTGTCACCGACACACAACGCACCACCACCACCACCGCTCACCGTTTGACGATGATGATGCATTGATGCCGCAGCAAAGTGTACGCAAAAATTTAAATGATCTCGTTCTACCGAGCACATACATGAATGTTGTTGTTGTTGTTGTATACGCTAGGTTGTGGTTGTTTACTGTTCACGGTCACTTTGTACAACAATGCGATGCAGCAACAGCAACAACAGTGCGGCAGCATTTTAAATTGATGTTCGCTCTTTTAAATGACATTAAATTAGGCTGCTCGTCGTCGTTGTTTGCTGTTTCGTTGACAGTCACCGCTGTTGGCTGGCAGCCTTTGCAGTTGTCGCTGCTTGGCTTGATTGGCTGTTGTTTGTTAGCATTCACCGCTGTCGTGTCAACCTATGCCGCTGGCTTTTGTCGGACCGCAGACGCTGGTTGTTGCTGGGGTGCTGATGCGTTCGGAGAGCGTGTTGCCATTGACAGCTCATCGTGTTGGTAGCTGAGGTGCTGCTGACCGACGTGTTGGCAACACTTTGCTGCAACAACATTGCTTGCCACCTTTTAGCCTGCGGTATGACAGCGCACTGATAAATTCTTAATGATGATTGATTTGAGAAGCAGTTTCACCACTTTTATTTGGGGTCAGAAGTCGGTGAGTGGAAAGTGGCAGGGAAACAAATTGGTGGTGCTAATTGGAGGAAAAGGCTTATTAAGGAGAAACTCGCAAAGGAGGCGGTGAAATGGTAGCGCCTAATTGCTGATTATATAGTTGAGGGCTTCTTGATTTTTGTGATAAGGAAGTGTGCAAAAGTGAAATGAATACTAAATATGAAAGAAAGTAATATTGGTTAAATTTTTTAATTTTTTTTTAATTCAAAATGAATATTTTTCTTAATTTTTCAAAGCCGAAACTAAAATTAAAAAAAAAAAAATCGAAATTTGAAATAAATATTGACAATCAAAATAAATTGAAATTTTAGAATAAACAACTTACTTTCTAAATTTTGTTGAAAGTAAATTTTTTAATTTTAATTAAAATAAATTTTTAAAAAACATTTTTTCTTAAGCTTCATTAATATAAATTATAAATTAAATTTTTAAATTAAATTTTGGAAATTCAAATTTTATTTTTTTAATTTTTCTAATTTTTATTTATAAAAATTAAAAAATAACTAAAAAATTTAAATTTAACTTAAAAAAATTAACTTCTAATCAAAAAAAACTAAATCTTAAAATTTTTTATTTGCTCAAAGTGAAAAAGTTTTAATTTTAAAAATATATTAAGAAAAAATTAAATTTTGAAATAAAATATGTGAAATTTCTGAGTACTTTATCAGTGAACCTTTAAGAAAATAAATTACTATCTGCAAATTTCTTAACTAATTAATTTAAGAATTTTTTGTTTCAAAATTGCTTACATATTTTTTGTATTTCTAATTATTTTTAATTAATTTAATTAAAATTTTGAAAAATTAAAAAATAATTAAAAATTCAAATTTAAAACTTTAAAAAATTAACTTCTAATCAAAAAAAAACTAAGTCTTAAAATTTTTTATTTGCACAAAGTGAAAAAATTGAAATCTGAAAAAATATTAAAAAAAAATACATTTTGAAATAAAATATTTGAAATTTCTGAGTTCTTAATCAATGAACTTTAAGAAAATAAATTATTATCTGCAAATTTATTAACTAATTAATTAAAGAATTTTTTGTTTCAATTGCTTATATATATTTTTTTTTATTTCTAATTATTTTTAATTAATTTAGTTCAAGATTGAAATAAGAAAAAATTTAAAACAGTAAAATTTTGGAATAAATCTGTCTCATTTAAAAAAATTAAAATAAATTAATAGCTGATAATTTGCTTTTTTTAAGTTATAAATTTTTGTTATGTTATTTTTTTTAATTCTTAAACTAAAAAAAAAATAAAGATTTTTAATGAATTGTTAGACTTAGAAATCAAATTAATGGCTATTACTTTCAAATTTTTTTTTAAAAAAAATTTTTTTATTTTTAAAAATTTTTTTTTTTTGATTTATTATTCTTTAATTCAAAAAAAATTAAATTTATATTAAAAATTAAAATATAAAATGCAATTAATGCATAAATAACTTAATATTTGATTTTTTTAAATAAAATATTAGCTTTTTAGACAAAAAAATAATAATATCTGAAAATTTTTCTTTTAGACTCTGATATTACTAAGAAATTTTTTCGTAGCTTATTTAACTTTATATCAACAATTTAATCTAATTTTAACTCGTAGCTCATTGTCAGCTTTATTTTTGTTATTTTGATTCTTAAAATTAAATTTGATTATTAAAATTCCATACACATAAGTGTGTTCACAACCGTCGCCATTCCCTTCCCGTTGCGTTTCGACGCGTACTCATCATAAAATTCTTTAATTGAATGAGTAATTTTTATTTACATAAGTTTATTTTCACAATTATTGCGTGCTTTTGTCAAAAATATGTAAAGTGCATTAACACCATTATCATTATAAGTGCATTTTACAGATAAAAATTACAAACATTTATATGCAGCTGATGTCAGTATATAGAATTTTATAATAATTTTCTCGAATATTTTTTTTTATAAACAAAATTATAATTTTATTTTTCAATAATATTTTTACTTAAAAAAATAGTTTATTTACTTTATCAATAATTTTTTTTTTTTTTTTTTAATTTTTTAAGACAAATTTTAAAAATTTCTAACACATTTCAATTCCAGTTACATATAAAAAATAAAATAAAATTTTAAACTATAAAAAAAAATATGTATATTTTTTTTTCTTCAAAAAATATAAGAATATTTCAAATTTAAAAATACATTAAATTTTTGAGATAAAATCCATTTTCAGCAACAATTTTGCATTGTACATCAAATTTTTGTTTCTTTTAATTTTTTTTTTTTGATTTCGACACACGACAAAGTCCTTTTCTCAATTAATTTAGCGAATACTTTTTTCATTGTTGTACTGAACAACTTCCTCTGCACGAGTGTAAATCTATAAAATTTATGAATGAATGAGTGAATAAGTTGTCGGCATGACAGACAAAGAGATAGAGAGGAGGAGCTATGCGGCTCATCTTGGGCAGGCAACATTAGCCAACAAAGTGAATAAATTAATGCACAATACTATAATAACTACCGCTACTACTTCGTTTTGTAGCTGTTATAGCGAAAAGGTTTTCAATGAACTCCTCCACTTTTACTTGTCGCTTCTGTAGTGGTAAAAAGTTGGCGGCTGAGGTGAAGCAGCCGAATTTCGCAACATCCGGTCGCATATCAAAAAGTGGCGTTTTTGGTTACAAAATTTGAATAAAAAAATTCGCACGAGAGAAGGTCAATAAACAGAAAAATATTGAAGGAAAATTTATTGTAACTTTTAGCACAAAAAATATAAGATTAAAAAAAATATTGTTAAAATTGAATAAAAAAAAGTATTTTGATGATAAATGTGTAAAAAATATTAAAAAAATTGTAATTAAACCTAAATTTAAGTAAAATAAAAATATTATAAAATTACATAAAAAATACACTTATAACAACTAGAAGAAAGAATACACTAAAATAATATTAGTTTCAAGAATTTTGAAAAATTTTAAAAATAATTAAAAGTAAGAAATTATTAAGAAATTAATATTACAACAAAAAATAATATTTAAATTTTTACATCAATAATCTTATTTTATTACAACCAGAGGAAATAATATTATAAAATAAAATTAAAGTATTTTAAAAATATTCTAAACAAGAAAAAATAACTAAAACAATAAAGTAAATAAAAAAAAATAAATAAATTTGTAGAAAAAAATTATTAATGTTGGTTAAAAATGATAAAAACCTAAATTAAAATAAGTTATAAAATGTTATTGATTAAAATAAAATATTAAGAAAAATAAGTAAAACTCAAATTAATAATAAAAAAATTAAAAAAAAAAAAAATAAAGTAAAATATGAAAAATTTAAATAAAAGATAGCATAATTAAATTAATTTAACTCAATGCATTTAATTAACCAAAAAAATTTGACTTCCAAAATTCGAAAATCAAACGAAAATCAGCAAGTTTTGCCCGCACCGCGCTCATTGGACCTCACAATAAGTATAAATAATAAAGAAACGCGCGACTGTCGCAAAAATACAAACGCCACTGTCGATGGACGGATGATGTTGATGATGAATGTCGAAGCGAATAAAGAATGCATGAATGAATGAGCGCTACGCAAAGCACAGTCGAGCACACGCTGAAAGCGCGCTTGTGCGGCGAAAAAGTTTTGAATTTAAATTGAAATCAAACAAACAAAAAAACGCAATAAAATTTCAAGAGCTATAAAAATACAATGATTCTAACTATAAAAAATCAGCTACTGTTATGTATGCAACATAAAAAACATATACAAGTACACATGCATACACAAAGAACAGCAACAAAGCACATACTCGTAAATTGGCAGACTGAAATGGCAGCGCGCTTGCTAGGAGGGGAACGAGCCGAGCGCTCGCATTGACAATTGTTGTTTGTTGAATTGAGCGCAGCAAAGCCGCGTCGCTGACGCATGCAATAAATTGCAAATAATTGTGGCAACACGCTGTTGAAATTGCAAAGCTCGGGAAAAACACTTTGAAACGAGCGAGCAACATTTAAAACTGGCAAAAAAAAAAAAATTACAACAAAAGCGATAACAATAAAAGCGAGCAATTGAAAGAGGCAATGCGTCGTATTGCGCCAGCAGTAGGCAATGCAAATATTCATATGTACATGCCGCATACACAATTTATGCCTGTTGACTCACTTACCGCGCGTTGTCTCACTGCGCCGGGTGGCGGTGGCGCTGGCAGGGTCAGCTGACAGACTGTCAGCCGGTCAGCCGGCCGGCCAGCTAGTAAACGCGGCCTACATGCCAGCAACACATTGCGGCACAGCAGCCGGTCAGCGCGCCGCTACTCGGACAGTCATCAGCAACGAGCGCGCGGCCGCTTGCCAATTGTGCGCTGCGGGGCGGCAATTGTTGGCGGTCGTGGCTGAATTCAATTGATTTGACATCAATTAAAAGAGTGCAACATATCATGTTGTCGCGTTCCATTTTTTATTTGCAATGCACACATCTGCAATCATTTTTTATTCAGTATTATTTTCCGTCGTTGTAGAGCGACTGATGTGTTGGTGCCATGTGGCATTGTTGCTAGTAAGATTTTCACCAACACATCTAAATTTTTGTAGAAAAATCGCCAAACTTGTAGCTGTTAAAATTAAAACCTGCAACATTTTCAAGCATCACGACGAGCGCCACACGGCATGAACACTTCGTAAACACCTGGTCATCTAAGTGCATGCCACACTTTGGGCGCTTGGTAAATGCCAGAAAAATTGGCAACTTCACAAATCAACAACATATCAAATTCAGCTGGGCAATTAAGTGGTATTGTGTGTCTGTATATGAGTGTGGACGTCGAGAAGTTTTTGGGGTGTTTGGCTGAGACACAAATAATAAATGGACATAAAGACAGTGAACTGAAGTAATTTAAATTGACGCTGAGAAGATCAACTAAATGTAACTAAAATACACCCCAGAAGTCACCAAAGTTTAATTTTAAGAATATTTGTGAAAGCTTTTATTTCGTTTGTAAAAGCTTTCATGTCAAAACTCTAAATAATTTAACCAGATTCAAATTAAACAAGAAATGCTCCGGTTTTCGGTGCTTTTTATTGCTTAACTTTAGCAGAGCTTTCATAAAAATTTTAATGAAAGCTTTCGAAAGCTCTGTTCAATTTTACACTAGTATTAGTCTATGCTTAGTAGCTTATTATTTTTCACCTTTAACCTCTCTCACGAGGATGCTTTAAGCTTTTGATTTTGCGAGCTTTTTTAAAGCTAATGAAAGCTTCAGGAAAGCTTTCGAAACTCCAAGTAATCTATCCAAATTCAAACTAAGTAATAAATTTTAGTTTTTAGTACTTTTCATTACATAATTTTAGCAGAGCTTTCAACAAAATTCACACAATTTTAGCCGAGCTTCAATTAAAATTTTAGTGAAAGCTTCCGAAAGCTCTGTTCGATTTAACACAAGTATTAACTTTTTTAAGGAGAATAATTTGAGCTTTTGGTTTTGAGAACTTTTTTAAAGCTGATGGAAGGTTCAAGAAAGCCCACTCTAATTTTACATAAACATAAATTGTTTGTTTATATAAAATTACTAGCATTTTTCATTTCTTTCGAAAAAGATTTTTTAAATTTTTTTAAGCCGATAATAGGTGCCAGTTCCAGAACATTTGTAGCGCTCTGAACAAAGCTTAGATTGGTAAATCCTTTATGATATAGGTATATTTCGACACTAAAAGGTTCTAAATTGCTAATAACCGGAAAGCTCATTGCAATTTATAATACTATGAAAACGAATTCAAACCTTTTTTTATACATAGATGTAAGAGGACGACTAATGGCTCAATAAGATTTTTACTTCTTCTAAAATCAGAGCTTTTCTGGCAATTTTTATTATTTATATTATGTATTTGTGTGATGAGTACTTTTAAATAACTAAATTTTTTCAATCACTGATTTATCTCCCCACACCTAACTACCATTAAAACGAATAGTTTGAGTTGTACTCTATAAAATGTAATAATTTATGATGAATTTAAGAGACGTTTCTTTAAAGCGCGTTTATTTACAATGCTCTCCACCATTCCCGTCTGGGATGCAAAATAAAATCGCTAAACAAATGCCAAGTCACCAATAATAAATACCGTTAAAGTAGACAGCGTGATGCGATGGGGAAAAAGTGTGAAAAAGGTCTTAGACCAAACGCCCACAAAGCACCGCAGGCATGCGCTGTGCTCTTTCTGCACGCGGGCAGGCGCAGCTAGGTATCAAGCTTTGTAGCCGCAGGTGTTGCATGTCGCTGGCATGAGTGGTGGCAAACTCTTAGATGACTACAGGATATGATTTTCACGAAATGTGCCATTCGCATGTTTAAGTGTAATAAAAACATTCGAGAAGCTGCGCCTGAGTACATTTATATGATCGCGAGTAGACGGTAGACAAATATGTAATGCCGAGCGGTTGCTTTGGCTGCCTTTGCTTTGCACTAATAAATAAATTTGAATTGTGAAAATATAGTTTGCTGTCATTTATTTGTTAGTCATGGCACTAACAAATAGTCACAAAGCCATGTAGTTCTGGGTGCGCGCTTTTATGTGGACGACACGTTAAGGTCAACTGGGTCCCGTTGCGCGGCTTGCGCTCAAGTTACACTTATTTGTTATAATTCAATTTTGTTCGTGAATATTTGATTGCAATTAAAACGATGTTAACATGATTTTATATGCCACTAGCTTTAATATGCAATATATGTATGTATGTATATATGAAAGTTGAACTTAAGTCGCTATGAGAAATAGTTCTTTTTTGAAGCACTAAGAAAAGTGAGGTTACATGTATTTGAAATTGTTTTCGCTGTACAAACATAGACAACAAGTTTCCAGCATAAATAGCTAAAAAAAAATTGTTTTGTAGACAATAAAGAAACGAATGTTGTATGTAAAATAGTTTCGAAATTCGACATAGTATTGTAATATCTTCGAAATTCGATATCACATTTTCGTCTTTTGGAAATTCGACAAACCAATTTTGTATTTTCAAATTCGACATAACATTTTCGTATTTTCGAAATTCGAAATAATATTTTCGTATTTTCGAAGATCGAAAAATTTTCTTTATTTTCGAAATTTGACAAAATATTCTGTATTTTCGAAATTCGACACATTGTTTTCGTATTTTCGGAATTCGATAAAAATTTTTTTTGTTTGTCGAAATTCGGCACAGACAAATTCTGTATTTTCGAAGATCGACAAAAAGTTCTCTATTTTCAAAATTCGGCACAGACAAATTCTGTATTTTCAAATTCGGCATAACGTTTTCGAATTTTCGAAATTCGACAAATAAATTTTTTATGTTGGAAATTCGAAACAATATTTTTGTATTTTCGCAGTTCAACAAAAAGTACTCTATTTTCGAAATTCGGCACAAACAAATTCCGTATTTTTAAATTTGATATTTATTCTGCAAATTCGATTATTTTTCTCGTATTTTCGAAATTCATCAAAAAATTCTGTGTTTTCGAAATTCGACAAAACGTTCTCGAATTTTTGACATTCGACAAACAAATTCTTTATTTTCGAAATTCGAAATAATATTTTTGAATTTTCGAAGTTCAACAAAAAGTTCTCTATTTTCGAAATTCGGCACAGACAAATTCTGTATTTTCGAAATTCGACACATCGTTTTCGTATTTTCGAAATACAACAAAATATTTTGTATTTTCAAATTCGACACAACATTTTCGTATTTTCGAAATTCATCAAAAAATTCGGTATTTTCGAAATTCGACCCATCGTTTTAGTACTTTCCGAATTCGACAAAAAATTATTAGTTGTCGAAATTCGACACACATTGTACTTCTAAATTCGATCCAACCCTTTCATACTTTCGAAATTCGACCAACAAATTCTGTACTTTCGAAACTCGCGAAAATCTGTCAATCAATGATTATCCTGTCTTTACAAATCAAGCTAATAATTAAAATATAATAAAGTCACTTTATTTTTCCGCTCAATTTCCGCAAGTTATTTATTTCACCACACAATGCGAGCACGCCACAGCATGGTTGCCGCGTAAAATTTATAAGCAGGTGTAATTAAATCTTTTACACATACGATTTTCCGCCAAATTAACATGCGCGCATTGCGTTAAAGTGTTCGCAAAGTGACATAAAGTTAAGAAAAAAAAGCAAGTAAAAATAAAAATAGTGTTAATTTTACTCTATGGAGGTGTAGAGTAGCTAAAGCGAATAAGCATGGCAAGCTGGTAATTCACCTGTCACACATGCCTGCACGCGGCAAGCTCATGTGGATAGGTGGCTCAAATTATATCGCCTGCTCGGTATGCATGTATGTTTGTATGTAGATACGAATAAGTGATTAAAATAAGTGGCGTTAGGTGAGGTGAGGAGAGGCGCGGCAATACTACAAATGCTTAGCGTCGAACGATATGGCATGGTTGGTTGGCCGCGCACAGCTGATTTGTGCAGAACGCTTACAAGCAGACATTTTACGCGCTCATAGCTTACATGAAAACTCAAAGAAGCAGTTAAAAAAGCATGTGCTAACATAATGAGTGGTACAAAATTGAAAATGAAACTAAAACTGTGTGTTATGAAAAAATGGTTGGAAAAAAATCGTTAAAAATCCATAAAGAGCAAATCCGTTTACACGCTCTACCGGTGAAGCTGAACACACAGCGACTGCGGTGGGCTGCGCTGAGTGTGCGCTATGCGCATGCGCGCCAATGAATTTGTATTTTTTGTACAACAAACATACATTTCACCTAAACAGCCTCGCTTTTTTCCCACGGGGCGTAGTTATATATGAATTTATATGTTTGTAGCGCATTAAACATACCAAATTTAGTGTCTCAAATTAGTATGACACTAATTAGTTATTAAAAATTTGGTAGCCATACTTGCGTTAATAAGGAAAATTCCATTTTAATTATAAACATTTAATTATTTTGACCACTTGCGCATGTGATTGGCAGCTTTCAGCAGAAATCTTACTTAGCAAAAGCCGCAAAGTCTTGTGAGGATTGCAAGAGATTTAAATTGGAGCGCGCATGCGTAATTGACGCTCTAGCACGTAGCGCTAATGCATTGCTTTTTATTTATTAGCAATTTTATATGTATATAGTCATATATATAAAGTGCTATATTCCTACACAATTACATACATATATATATTTTACTAAAAGTTAAAAGTGTATGCCATGCGCACGCGCAATCTGTCACTGCTTAGCTGACAACACTTTGACATTTTGATTTGCGCACGTTCTCTATTGCTACTGGAGTCTCAGGTCTCTCTAATATATTTTATTGCGTTTTTTTCGGTTTTTACGAAATTCAGTCTTTTTTGTGTGTACAGAAATCAATTGAAAAATAAAAACCAAAGTATTTTCGAAACCAAACTCCTAGCAAGCTCCTTTGTTATATCATCTATACCTGTTATTTATAAAATATTTTAGCATCATAGATTATAAAAAATAACTTAGTTACAGTTTGCAATTGCTGTATTTTTTCTGGGCTTTATCGGAACAGCAGCACATTTGAAAAAATTTAACGAAAATTTTTATCGAAATATCCCATACGGTTAACGATCAGCAAACCAATTTTACTTTTGTTTAGTGGTTTTAGTATTTTTCGTGGAAGATATTTGCTTTGAAAGAAGAGTTAGATATACATATGTAAATATTAAGCCGAATAAAACTCTGCGATCACCTGAGGATCAGTAAGCCTTTTCCATAGAAATATTATCACTGATCATATGATCCTCATGTGGCAGAACTTTATTCGGTGATTTTTACACACACCAAGAAGACTGACAGTAACACATCCTTTAGGATGTCTACGCTTGACTTGAATTTTAACAGAATCTGCAACTTAACTAACGATACCTCCTCCAGAGTATCATACCCACATGTTTCCAGCGCAGTCTTACTAATGCGAAACAAAAACAGAAGAGATGATCTATTGTTTTCCTGGCACTTGCACTAGACATTTCCTGCAGTCTTCTCGATCTGTCTGCCCAATCTGCGGGCGCGTGTTGCCATCAAACAGAGACCAGTTATTATACTGTTTTGCACATGACATTTGCAGTTTTGCACCCAGGTAGCTCCTTATATCTAGTTTTGATTTCCTTCAGCATGTTTATGTCCAGATCATCGTATAGACAATGATGGCTTTCATGGGATTGGAGAACATATTAAATTATCAAAGAAAATATATGAAACCGGAGAGGAAAACGTTTCATAAGGAGCTAAAAGGTAACTTAAGACATTAATTTTTACACTTAATGTAGTCGGAAAATTTCTTTGATTGTTCAACAGGGTCAGGTCTACCATACATAACTGAAACTGGCTTATACTAAGTACAGTCCCTGCACTTGGGGACTCTTTTTGGAAACATAGTAAAACCCTTTCACTTCATCGATAATACCGGGTATGAAATGAGCGTTGATTTCAGTGCTCTAACTATTTGAGAGCTGTGTTCTTGACTATTTGATTTTCGCGATAAACGATAATTTTTATATCCAAAAAATATATGTACTACAATTACTAGGTCTTACTAAAGTATCTTTTATTTCTTCCACAGAAGTGGAAGAGATCAAGGTAATACCTTAGTTGTTGAATAAAAGAAGGTAAGGTCGAGAGGATTACAGTTTTTTACTCCAGTCTTGGATGCTTTCCTCCAACGAGCAATTTTTTAGCTGGCTGACCTGAGGAGGACTATATCTGTCAGTGAGCCCTCCTACGGTTGTTGAAGACATTAAAGTTAATCTGCATCGTATTTCAAAACAAGCAATGCCTCGTCTCGGAGATTTTCTATAGAACTTCACAAACCTTTTTTATACCAAGTACTTCCGCTTGGAAGATACTGTCTGAGTTTGGTAGGCTAGAAATAGAGATGTTGGGACTACACCACATCCCATTTTGGTACCGTCGATACGACCAACTTTTTAGCTGGTTGTCCTCGCAAATTTTTTTGCGCTAAACAAATCTTTACCAACAGTTTAAGGTGTTAAAAAGCGCTGTCTTCTGTTAGCGATTACTTTCTAATTTCCGATTACTCAACGTTTCCCATATCGAAACATGGAAAGTTTCAACAGTAATTTCTGGTGACACTTGCCACAAAGTGCTCATCAAAATTCTGAGACCACAAACATTCTAAAATTGGACACGCTCGTTACTAGCAGTAGTACATACATACATACACACAATACATTTGTATAAGTAATTTCAGAAAAAAGCTTATCGCTTACAAAGCCGCATGCTGCATTTCAACAAATGAATGAATGAACTGAATAAATAAGCACGCGCGATAATAACAAAACGAAATGGAAGTAAATCATAAACACTGAAACAATATAAGCCAACAACAAAATTATTAAAGACTTTCAATCACGGTCAAAATTTTCTCACGGTCCACGCCACAAAAGTCAACCAAAAACACAAAAACAAAAAAAAAAGTTTATACGAAACAGCGGAAAATAAAACTGGATTTGTAAAGTGATAAAAACAAAACGTACAACAAAATTAAAAGCAGCAACAACAACAGTAGTGACAAAAAGTGAGAAACCGAAATAATGAAATGAAACAAAAGGCAACAAATATTGTTTGTATGTATGTATGTATGTATGTAAGTGTGTGTAATAAAACAAAAGGGGAGTACGTATGGATTGTGGCGAGCGGGTGCGGCAAGTTGGCGGGCGAAATAATTTGTAAACACGGCACAAAAACACGGGCCCAATTACGCAAAAACTACAAAGGTAACAAAAACCAAAAAAAAAAAAAACGAACAACAAAATATTTAAAAAAGTGAACGAAAAATGAAGAATGCATGCAGTGGATGAGTTATACGAAGTGGGGAGAAAGTAGCAAATGCATGGTGTACACAAGCTTGCAGAAAAATTTGAAATTTCGATATACAAACCAAGGACCACGCTTAGATAATAAGTAACAATTTTTTTCTCAGAAATACATATGTATGTATGTAAGTACATACTATATGTAAATAGACTGAAAAGTACTTGGAAGAGTTAGTAAGTGATAATGGCATTTATCGCTTCTAGTGGCTTGAGCAAGTCGCATATCTCTTAATTTTGGTGTGCGGTCTTATTGAGACCCCAATGAAATGAGCTAGCCAGTCTGATGCGTATTTTTATCAGCGCTGCCACTGTATTTAGTTAAGCTGAAAGGCTTGGTTTGCTGAAATTTTTTAGTTATTAATTTTCAAAAATATGATGAATATGTACATACATACATATAAGGTATAAAATATTTTTTTTTTTAGTTGCGTACTTGCCATCTTAGTAAAAAAATTAAATTCATTCGGAATGCTAACTAAATAAAATTTTAAAATTTATTGTCGCTTTAATAACACCTAATTATTATTTTTTTAGTTGTTTTGAAAGAACATTTTTTTTATAAAAAAAAATTTTAAATTAAAAATCCAAATTTTTAAAATTTAAGATATATAGATACAAAATTTTTTAATTAAAAAATTATAATTTTTTAAATAAAAAAAAAATTTTTTGAAGCAAATTTTTTTTAGCAAAGTGTAAATTTTTATCCAAATTTGTTAGTTAAAACTTTTTTTAAATTAAAAATATAAGTTTTTAATTAAAACTTTGTTTAAAATTAAAAATCTAACCTTTTAAGATTTAAAATTCTAATTTTTGATAGAAAATTTTTTAATTAATACATTTTTTAAATTAAAAAATAACATAAAAAAATATTTTTTTTTTTACAAATCTAAATTTTTCAAATTTAAAATATAATTTTTGATTCAAGATTTTTCAATTAAAATTTTCTTTAAATTAAGAATATAAATTTGTTTAAAATTAAAAATTTAATTTTTTTAAATTTAAAATTATAATTTTTGATAGAAAATTTTTTAATTCATACATTTTTTAATTAAAAATTTCTATTCCAAATTTAAACAAAAAATAAAATTTTTTTTATAAATCAAAATTTTTCAAATTTAAAATATAATTTTTGATTCAAGATTTTTTAATTAAAATTTTCTTTAAATTAAGAATATAAATTTTTAAAATTTTAAATATCTTTTTTTATCTCAAATTTTGAAATTAAAAATTCGAAACTTTCGTTTCCATCGAATTGGAACAATTGTTGAAATTATTGTTACTATAGAAGGTTTTTAAGCAATTATCTATGATCAAATACTCTACGTGAAGTAACTGGGTATAAAAAAAATTCAAATTAAAAATTTCTGTTCCAAAATTAAAAAAATATAAAAATTTCATTTATAAATATAAAATCTTCAAAATTTAAAATATAATTTTTGATTCAAAATTTTTTAATTAGTTTTATTTTAATTAAGAATATAAATTTTTAAAATTTTAAATATATTTTTTTATCTCAAATTTTTTAATTAAAAATTCGAAACTTTCGTTTCGATCGAATTGGAACTATTGTTGAAATTATTGTTATTATAGAAGGGTTTTAAGCAGTTATCTACAATCAAATACGCTACGTAATATAACTGGGTATAAATTTTCCACACCCTCCTACTATCACAACAACTGCAACTCTTATCAATTCACTGTGCTAATATTCCATACACTCCTTATTGTGACGAATTATCACCAAATGCAGTGAATGCGTGTGTGTCGAAGGCATGAAATGGGTGAAGTGCATTATAATAATACTATGCGACAACAAAACCACAAGAAAAACAAAACAACAAAAAACATCTGCGCAGATTTATTATTCCGACAACCACCCCCTCGAAGCGCGCGATCAGCGCGGCTGAGCTTGCCGCAACACCAACACCAACGTCAACGCTTCATTCAAGAGAACAACAATGTGAATGAAAGCGCTGAAAAGCCACAAGTGTCCAGTGCCATATACATATGTACATACATACAGACATATTTACTTTTTTACAAATGTAAATAGTTTATTTAGAAAAACACTTTTCCCACCCAGACGACACGCGTACTGCGAAATAAAAATATTAAAAAAAGTATTAATAACAAACGATGACTGTGAAGCTGCAGAAGCGCGCTTAAAAACACAAGTGTAAATACATACATATATAAGTATGTGTGAGTATACGCTTTGTGCCCATTTCTTCGTTATTATTTTGTTGTGGTCGCTTTTGTTTAGCTAGAATTTTTCTTTTATTTTTCTAATCTGTTGCATTGTTGTGGTGGCAGGCAGCATTGCTGCTGGAGTGTGCCGGCGCGGCTGGTTGGTTTGGTGAGCAGCAACATGTGCATTTTTTCGAACAATTGAAAATAAAACTTCTTCTAAAAACAACAACAAAGTAGCTGCTATCAGCAATGTTGTTATTGTTGTTTGTCCTTTATTGATTGCCAAGCATGTGAAAAGTGTGGGAACGAAATTTCTATCAGTGCAAAGGAAGTACTCGGTTGGTGCGCCGCAGTGGCGAAGTGTTGAAAGAGCGGAACTGTTTGACAAATAGCGATTCATGTGCTTTAAAGTAGAGATAATAGTGCTGTCAAATTATGAGCTGAGTTTGAAAAAGAGGCATTTAATTAGACACAAGCACCTATGCAAGTGAAGATCGGTATCTATATAATATTGAAAGGTCGTGTGGACTGAAGAATGGTATCTATGATATAGTTATGGGACTTGAGAACTAAAGAACTGTGTTTATTATATAGTGATATATCTTGAGAACTGAGGAACGCTATCTATGATCGAGTGAAAGGTTTTGAGGACTGGAGAACGATATCTACGATATAGTGAAAGATCTTGAGGATTAAAAACGGTATCTATGATGTAGTGATAGGCCTTGAGAACTGCTTTAACGAATTAATAATATAATAGCTAAACGTTCTTGTGCAGATTTCAAATTCTTAGCTATCAAATTTTTAAATTAATTTTCAAAAACAGTGCACGCGGTCTTAGTTGCTTTGAGATTCAATGTTATTGAACTTCTTAACTTTTCAGATTTCTATTCTCTCTGTTTATTTACTGATTTTATGCAAGAAATTTGTGCTACAATTTTACATTACTAGTTTGAGAAGTTTAATGCTCAAAATACGAACATATGAAATCTATGCAGAACAATGCGAATCGCCTAAATTTATGCTGAAAAAAGATCAAAACATATGAGAAGTAACAATGAATACAATTTGAAGAAGAAATAACCGTCTCTTAAATTCTAGGTATAGCTGTCTTCGATTTGGCAAACTACAGCGAGTGGCGGATTGAACAGAAAACTGGCATAAAACACTTTTCAAAAAATCTGTTATTTTATCTTGAGATAAGCTTTTCTATATTTCGTCAATAGGTTAGGCCAGGTTAGGTTAATCTGGTAGGCCAATAAGCCACGCATTGACCATTTTTGGGCTTTTCCGATACCAGATGATTTTGGTTCCTAAGTCCAGAGGAGTAGTCATCCTTTAGGGTGCTTGCGCTTCGTGCGAATTTTACGTAAATATAAACAAGAAAAAAAATAAAAAAATAGTATTCCAAATTAAAAAATACATGTGTGCTTGGGATTGAAGAAGGTTACCTTCAACCAAATTTCATGAGAAAAAACAGGATAAAATTAAAAACCCAAAAAAAAATAAATAAATAACCTCAAAACTTGGTTATTTGAATTTTTCGTATAAATATTGAGGTTATATGGAAAAAATCAGTATCCAAAAGTTATAAACCCTTTTATTACCTACAACATTGCCTGCCATGGCTTTTTTCTATAGGACTCGTAGTTTTGCTGAAAATCGAGATGAAACATTCTAAACCGTTAAAAATTCTACCACAGGGTTCCACTACCTTTTCCTGACCTCAGATCGCCCCTCAATTACTTTTACCTTAATGTTTGTTATTTTTTTGCGATGAGCTTCAACTTACTGTTTTTTGATACTACAACAGTTTTAGCGCTAAGCGTGCAGAGAAATGATGAATCGAAGACGGCCAGTGTACTTCTTTTCGGTACAAAGTTTCTGCAGGAGCTTGAGTATTAAGAGTATAGTTTCAGACGAATTTGAAGATACTATAAGAGTCTTAATTTATGGATATTCATATATGTACATAAACATATGTTTTTCAGCATTCGAATAATTGATGTTAGACTTTTTCAGTGGCGTAGTTAGGGGGAGCGAAGGGGCCGTCGCCCGGGCGCAAAATGATGCCGGGGGTGGCAAAACGATCTTCTCTGTTTTTTTTAATATTCCTGCAAATTGTGTCAAAAGCGTACAAGATATAGGGCGAAAATGGTTTTTTTTTTTTTCTATGGCTCTTAATAAGATGTCTTGTAAGTTTACTATCAATTTCCTCAAAAACCGTATTGTGAGAACTTTGGAACTTCAGAATTTGCGTGGCTTCTGGTTCCTAAATTTTATATACTTAATATCGAAGATATTTTGTAAAACTTTTGTTCGAACCACCTTATGAAACTTGTAGGTAGATAGATAAAGGGGGGCGGCAGAACATCCTTGGCCCCAGGCGCCCGAAGCTGTAGCTACGCCACTGGACTTTTTATATGCATGAGTTTCAATGCTCAATGAGATATAGGCCTCAAATATTGAACATTACTTTATTCAGCTCGTTTGAAAGCGAGGTTTTTATCGACCAAATGATATTTCAAAAAAGTTGAGGCCACTGACTTCGAATTTCTTTAGTAAGTTGTAATAATTTCGACTCGTTGTTGGATCATATAAGTATGTATATTTCCATGATAAAATGGCAAACCTTACTGAAGAGAAATCTCAACAAAGCGGGGAAAAATATGGCGTGGTTTGCTGTCTCCGCTGGTCTACTTTTGTAGCGTTCCTATTGAAAAACCCGTTATTAAACTCAGCTAAAAAAAATATCTAGTAAAAGGTTTGTTTTTACATGACATGTCACGCCATTCTTTATGCATATTTTTATACATATTAACATACATATGTAAGTACATACACATGTGGAACTATAACAACACAACCAACTCGAAACTTTAACGCACAATGGAAGGAAGGACATTTGATTTATCGAAAATATCACTTAAATGCACACAACCGCTGTAATTGTAATTAAGATTTGCTAATGGCTGTTAAAGTGGTGGCGGAAACTACCCTTCAAGAGTTACAAAAAATCCTATAATATGTAGATATATGACAGAACACATACGATTACCTCAGCTGGTGTCGGATGAGTAGCTAATGCGCGCTTGCCTGGGGACATGTAATTCAAACGCACTTGAAAATTACACTAAACCAATTTGAATAACAATGTAAAAAACAAAAACAATAATAACAACAAGGGAAGCATTAAAAGGCACGTTAATATGTAAATGAATGAATATTCATATGAGGCGCAAGTAGGTGTTGGTGCCGCATATGCGCACAGGACGCGCCAAAAGGAAGAAGATACGTGGGAAACGCTTGATTTGCGTTAATAAAAATTGAAAAGAAATCATAAAAAAACGAACACCCTCACGAATGTGAATTGTCAGAGGCGTTGTTACGGGGGTTAACAAAGCAAAAAATTTGCAGCAGAAAAAAACCGCAAAATAAACAAATTTAATCAAAGCAGCTTGTCAGGCACTTCAGTGCAAGCAAACGCACGCACATAAGGGTTAAAGCAACAACAAAAAGGTGGTTAATTTTCGCCATTCGAATGTATTGTTATTAAATCACTTGGAAAAAGGAAAGAGGGCTTGCAACAACAACAGCAAAAAATTAAGCATAGACAACACTCAAGTGCGTGCTTCCGCTACGCTCACCACAGCAACAAGAATACAACAAAAATAGCAATAAAAATCGAAAACTGCCAGCACTTAAGCAATCAGCGCAAAGTTTTTGATTACTTTGCATTTGCGCCTGCGCAAAAACGTCAACATAAAATGCAACACTTTCACCCACCGCGCCGCGCCGCGCTACCCAGCCAACGCTATAACAAAACCACTGTGGTTGAGCGAACGTCGTTGCAGACACAAGTGGTTGTTGTTGTTGGTCGGCTGTGTAATTGCGACAATTGTTACTGCACAGTGCAAGTAAGGTGGTGTGTGTATGTGCGCCGACGCGCCGTTATTGTACACGAGGGGTGAACGCGTATGGCGGCTATGTTGCAGCAACATATGCATAGACCACATATACATACATATATGTATGTGTGTGGTAGGTAAGCGCGCAGAGTGCTTTACTTTATGCAATCGCAGTGGCGGTTAAAAAATTGCAACGCCATGTCAATAAACTTTAATGGGCCGGCAGTCGACTTTACGAGCGTACACAGGCGAGTATGCAAACAAGAATGGGTATCTTAGTAGCTGCATGTGCCGTTAGCAGCCAGCCAGCTGGCCTGGGCAGGCGACAAATAATTGCGAGCGCGTTTTTTTCGCAGCCGATTTTATTTCTGCATTTCGCGCAATCAAACATTATAAATAAAACAGTTTAAAAGCCATAAATATCCGTTCGAAATAACGCAAGCAAAAACAACAACTGCTGCTGCTGCTGCAACCCACCGCAGCCCCACCACCAGGCGCGCCAACAACGTTTTGACATTTTCTCCACCATTTAAGCCAATCGCACACGGACAATAATAAAAGCGCGGCGTCTATTAAAAACGAATGCAAATATTGCCGGTTTCATGTTGTCGTTGTTGTTGTTTTGCCTTTCCACACTTCTGTAATTATCGAACGCCTTTTCTTTTGGGTCGTTGCTGACGCGCGCTGCGGTCGCGCCGAGCGCTGATAGACTTGTACAGCACGCCGTATGGTTGCTCCATAAAAACTAAGTTGCAATTAACGAGGCGACGCGACGCGGCGCGACGGACATACGACGACGACGCGCGCAATAAACTCGTAATTGCTGTGAATTGCTGTTTCGTTTGTTGTAGAATGCCCGGCAGTTTTGATTTTTTATTGCGCCGACACGACCACTTGCCATTTGTCAATCAACGAAAATTATTTCAGAGTAATGATTGTGTTGCAAAAATCTAATGTGCCACTAGCGACGTATGAATGTGTGGCATGCTGGTGCGGAAAATGTGTGAAAAGCTTGAGGTATTCAAATGAAGACAGCGTGAGCCAAGCTGGGAGGTAGGCGCAAAAATATTTGGGTTATAGGCAATTTCGATGCATTAAAAGTGCATATATTTTACACAAACGATTCATTAATTTTTGATTAATTTATCCTCTCTGCGCTATATTGCGCTAAAGGTTTTGTAAGACTCGTGATTTGTGGAGAGCGAAAGTATGTGAGTACTTGGTAAGGAGTCATATTTCCTAGTATTTGCAAGCTTCTGGTGTTGAATACTCAACAATATGTGTATTTTAAAATTTAAATATAAAATCAATTAAAATTGTCTTCCTGAACTTTGTAAAA
>CM050325.1:104199597-104219509 GCA_027475135.1 Bactrocera correcta
ACATCTGTGAAGTGTCTTGTAGTTTCACTACAGCATTAATATACATTTTTCACAAACTGAAAAGTAGCTCCCTGGCTTTGATCGCTGAGAATTGCAATTATATAAAATGTTCTTTTGCACCCGAAATTCGCCTATTCTTACTTGTTTATAAATTAATTTTCTTTAAATAAGGACATTGAGGGTTTCTTTGGTTTTGTCACTCATAAATTCCCCATACAATATTTTGTTGAAAATTATTCCAATTGTGCTCATCAATTATATAATTAAGGATTCATTTCAGTTTTGCTCTGTTAAGGAAATTAATTTCTTTATAGAAAATAAGGGCGAATATTATACAACCGTGTTGAACTTTCCACTGCCACAATAAGAAAGTACCTAAGAAGTGCTGAAGTTATTTATTAGGAATTTCAAAAATATTTGCAAGGTTGACTGCTCACTAATTTCTATTGGCATTCGACTTGAAAGAGTTGTCTTTGCTTTCAAAACAACTTTTTGTTTGAAATTTTTTGTTGGCATATTTTTACTTGTATATAAGTCCAAGCAATGTAACACTCAAGCAAACAGTTGCAAGATTGCGGCTTTCTTTGCCATTGAGACATTTCAAAATTGAATTGTGGGCCGTTGCTGCGCTTCCGGTATGTTTCCTTACCCTTCTAAGAGTGTATGTACTAACTATATGTGTGTACTTGTGGCTGCAAAGCAGCAATTTGCCTTGCTAAATCTTTAAACTTCAAAAGACGCGACAGAAGACACTGGCCTGTGTACCTACATGCAAATATATTTACTTGCTTCCGCTTCAAATTCACTAATTTAAATACAAGTATATATTTATTTGTAGTTGTGCGCTGTAAATCGATAAAGAAAATATTGAAATTGCCAAGGGGACTCTCAACGGAAATAGGAAATGTCTATATATACTCGTACTAGACTGCATGTTGGGGAAGAAAGTGAATTGTCGGTTTTGCCAAGTTAGACAGGTGAAAGTTTGCGCAAACAAAAAGACCTTTTCGCTTAAGTTTTGTTGAAGGCAAATCTTAAAGTCAAAGCACAACTCAAGATGGGCTGATAAAAACAGTTTAATTATTAAAATTGAAAGCGGTTGAATTCAAGCGAAAATAATTTTTGTTTATTTCTTTATGCAAATGGAGGGTTTGTTTAATTATTTCTTAAATATTTTCATTTAAATGAATCGAATATCTTTGTGCGTTTGTTAAGTTATTAGGCGTTTAAAGAGCGGCAGTGTTGTTTAGGGATTTAGGTAGGATAAGATAAATAGATGATGATTGTACCGCGACCTTAGTTTTATATGCCCACTTAAGTAAGAACTTCCACACTCATTTTTTAGAAACTGCTTTTTTTCTCTCTATCTTCCTCTCCAAATAACTTAAGTAAATTCAAGCCTGAAAATCTCGCAGAAAACTTCTAGGAAAAACATAATCTAAAATTGTCTAAATTTAGGTACACCAATTAGCACTTAAAGCACTTAGCATTAGGATAAGTAATTTATTTATTCTATCTAAATTCTTTAATTTTCTTCGCGTTCGTATTTCCCACACAATGAAAATTCAATTAAAACCGTATACTTTGTCATACTCATCGCCTGAACCGCCGACTTAAGTGTACCTTAATCCTGCATAATTTATGCGAAAAAGTAGGCAAGTTTTGAGACAATATGCAAATAAAAATAATATTGTAAAATGTATTGAATTAAGAGCAATACAGAAAGCAAGTAAGAAGAAGAAGACGTTGCTAAAATAAGGCTATGTACACAGTGAAACGAAGCTAAGCGGAAAGAAATTCTTATTTTTGAAGTTCATAAATATTTTTCAGGCTTTGGCCATGTTTGCGCTAATTGCAAGTACTTTCACCAAAAAAAAAATATGTAGCTCAATTCATCAAATAAAAATATTATAGGGTAGTCGAAATAGTCTTTTCGTATTTCTAATCAAATTTCAATTTTTTTTATATTTATAATGAGCTTTAACGAACCAAATGTGTACCATTTTGGTCGAACATTTTTTGCCATTTTGCCGCTAGACACATTATTTCATCAGTGTAAAACTTTGATGGTCTCTCGGCGAAAAAAATTTCGACTAGTAATTTCCATAGGTTTCTCTTGAAGCCAACTTTACTCCATTAAAGAAGTGCTGCATTGACCGAAACAAATGATAGTTCGAAGGTGCAAAATCAGGGCTATTTGGTAGATGCATTAAAACTTCTCAGCCTAGCTCTCCCAGTGGTTGCCAAGTTATCAAAAATGTCTAGCGTTGTCCTGTTGGAAGGCGAAGCCCTTTCTGTTAATCAGTTCTTGCCGTTTTTTTTTTTTTTTTTTTTTTTACAGTGAACAAATCAATCGATCGACCAGGCTGGGGAAGGTTATAGTGGATGATTCCTTTCCAATCCCATCAAACACTCAGCATAACCTTTCGAGACGTCAATCCTGGCTTTGCGACCATTTGTTGAGCTTCACTTCATGGTTTGAACCATGATCTTTTTCGCACATTATTGACGTATTTGATCCACTTTTCGTCTTCTGTTACCATTCGCTTTAGAAATGGTTTGACTTCATTTCGTTTCAGCAAAGAATCGCAAATGTTAATTCGGTTCATTGAATTTTTCACTGCCAATTCATTTGGTACCCGAACATTGAGCTTCTTTTTGTAGCCAGCCTTTATTAAATGGTTTAAACCCGTTTGATGTTAAGTTCCTTAGCGATGTCATGACTGCTTTTGTGACGGTCCTGGTCAATATTTTCCATAATTTCAACGACTTTTTCAACGTTTGGTCGACCGGAGCGAGATACATCTTTCACATCGAAATTTCCAGAACGGAAGCGAACGAACCATTGCTGTGCCACACGAACTGATACGGCATCGTTTCCGTAAACTCTACAAATTTCATTGGTGGCTTGCATGGCATTTTTCCCTTTATGTACATAAATTTCAAAATATTTTGCGAATTTCTTCTTTATATTCACTTATTTTTTAACAACTGTAACTTTTTTCCAACTTCCCGAATTTACTTTGTTTTTTTGGATAAAGGAAGCTGACAATCTCTCCTTTCCAACACTAGATGGTACGTCACAATGTAATTGGTAGCACTGGAGATATACGCCTTCAACGACATCTACTGACAGAGTACGTAAAGACTTTTTCGACTACCTAATATTTTATTTTTCAGACAAAGCTATTTTCTCTCCTTTTATCTTATATCATGCAGCAGTAGCTTTGGTGCAGCCAAAGAATTGACTCCAACGCTCTAGTATTTGTATTATTTTTTTTTAGGCATCCACTCGAAATCTCCTTTAATTCATTGCATTTGATAATCAATCATCTCTTTTCTTCGCTTTGATCTCCACTCTCATCACTCGTTTTTCATAATAAAATCACTCCACTATGTTCACTTCCTAATGAAATGAACGAGCACCGCCTAATAGCAGTTGATAGCTAGACAATAAAGCCGCTGCAAAAGCTGTCGCAAGATGTACACATATTTCTGAATATATAATAACATGCATATACATCTATTAAGTAAATCACTGTGTAGTTTTTTTAGTGACACAATTTCGCGTAAAGCTTCCCATAACACAGCCACCTACAAAACCAAAAATATATGCAAAAAATTTCAGACAGGTGTCGTTTCGTAATGTCACAGACACATTCCATTCGTTTTCATTTACTTTGCTGCTGCTTTCGCTTCTGAAAAGCAGTACCGTTTATTCTGTGTGATTTCCATTTACCGAGGGTGTATAACTGTCAGTCGCAGGAGCAAACGAAAAGGCAGTTACAAACCAACTGACAACGCAATGTTCCTGGTGAGAAATTTTACCACCATCCGATTGCTGTTTTCTAGGTTAGGTTAGTTTATAAAAAAAAACAATGGGTAATACCAACCAGCATGGTAAAATCCATTATTTTCTCGATGGATTATACATTTCTTGGGATAGTCTTAAATGAAAAACAAATTGTTTCGTAAAAATATGAATATCATCTCCGCTTTCCTCTCATTTCAATGGTTCATATCGTTTTTGGTCCAGCTTATGTGACAGGTGTTATAAGAGTTAAAGTCGGAGATTTGAAAAAATTAAATTTCAAGAAAATTTCAGAAAATCCTTCTCATATCTCAGCGCCGGACTTGTTGATGGTTATAATCACACATATATCATTTTCAAACAAGTTGAGTGAATGATTGTGTTTCCTCAAACAAATACCAAAGCGCAACTCTATGTCGATCGCCTTCATCCAATGTATTGTTCCAGAAATGAGATTTTGATGATATAAATATTTTCGAAACTGAATTTCTAATCATTTTTGGGTTTAATATCTGTGACATCAAAAAAATCCTCTTACACACTGCTTCCTAAGACCCTTACAAAGTGACAAAGCGCTTGAGCCTGTCACAAATTTGTTGAGACGACGAGTTTTAGCTATGTCTTCCGGCTCGCCAAAGGTAACACTACCGAGATGTTTCAAACTTAGTCTTGCAAAGGCTGAATAATAGTGAAGAAAGTACATGGATGTTTATACTGTACTTCCGCTACAAGTTTTCTGTATCTTAGGACTGTGTCAGAGACATGAAACCATAGGTGAGCGAGGCTTTCTTCGCATATTTTTTAAAATCCTCTCTAAACTGCTTTGAATAGACATGTAGTCATGTATAAAGCTTCGGGATCTTAAATTTCTATAAGCATAATGTAACATCTTCAAAAACTTTAAACAAGCTCAGAATCTTGATATTCTACCGGATACCTCAGTTGACAAGACTTTAGCAGCAGTCGAACAATGAAATCATAGAATGTTGCTTTCTTCAGAAATGTAATTCATTTTGAGGCTTAACAATAAAAATTTCGCAGATTTAGTTTTAGGATTTTTTAATGATTTGGAATATTTTATAGGTACTGGTTAATTACAATTCCTTAAATAACTTATTTCACTTGTTTATATACAATAATATAAAGTTTAAAGTGGAATCTCTATTTCTTATTCAAATATTTTATGCATTTTTATGATAAGCTTAAAAAGGCCTTAGTTAACCCGGATTAAAATTAACTGCTCTACCCGTAGTTACTCCTTTTGTGGACTCAGTTAAGTCCGCCACTAAAAGGAACAAAAGTTGGTATAATCAATTCAGTTGGTAAGCTTTTCCTGCAGGGGCCATAACTCAGACATACCCAGATTGAAGCAAGGTCACACCTGTCCGCTTTCATACACATACTCTAGACATACTATGTATATGTATATACCGTTAACATAATTCAGTTAGCATCTGCCTTCCTTGCGAAGAGCCCACACTCTCAGCATTCGCCTGCCAAATTTCTATTTGCCATTTCTTCTAATTTTAATTCTTAGATTCTTAGATTTCGTTTAGATGTTGTTTGTGCTTTCTTGTTTGGTAGTCTAGGTGCTGTTCCTTCATATTATATTGTCTGCAATGAAGTTATGTTAAATTATTCCACCTCAAGGTGTGATTTAATTGTTGGTTCTGCTTCACGCCTACTGCTTTTCCAATTCGCTTTTTCGCGATATGTTGTTGTTAGTGCGTTGCAGTAACTATTAAATTATTTTAATTAATTTTTTATACAGGGTTGATTCTAGTGATGATAAAGTAGGGAAATCCTGCGTACTTTAAAACTCAAAATTGTAGTTCCGCTACTAGTTTTTTCGAGTAGAAATTGTCTAATAAATTAAAAGAAAAAGTATGTACATTACATTGTTGCCAATTTTCAGTAGTCTAAACTATTATTTTGAATCTTATTTTTAATTGGATTCTACTTTATATTTGATAGTTTCGCGGTCAGAAAAATTTTCGAAGATACGCGATCAAAAAGCACTCTCTTTGGATTTATTTTGAATTAAAATGTACTAAAAAAAGCCCTTATTTATGAAAGAAAAAACAGATTTGGAAGTATTTTCTACTGAAAAGTCGTGTTTCAACGTTAAAATTTTAATTTTTTCTAACAGGTGATATTTACTTCTTTCCTTCCTTCTTGATCTTTATGATGGTTATAATGACAACTAAGGTTTCTAAGGATATAATTTCTATTACATCTTCGAGCTTTCAACATAATTATTTTAAATCAGTAACAAAAAATCGAAACCGGTTTCACTTTTCCGAAATTTCTCGAAGAAAATGTTAATATTTTCGCTAACTGAACGTTCAGCTCTGAAAGTATTCGACGCTGTACCCGACGGGTGAAGCAGAGGAAGAGGAAGACCTCCACTCCGTTGGAAGGACAAAGTGGAGAAGGACCTGGCTTCGCTTGGGATATCCAATTGGCGCCACGTAGCGAAGAGAAGAAACGACTGGCGCGCTGTTGTTGACTCGGCTATAATCGCGTAAGCGGTGCCAACGCCAATTAACAAGAAGAAGAAGAACGTGCAAAGTTAGTCGAGGAGTGTCTGTTCTCACTAGAAATAGCTTTAAGCTACTTTATCATCAGACTCGGTAGACTGCCTGGACATACCGCACTGATGAGCTTACCAATCTTACCTTCGGCGAATCAGAAAACAATGCTAAAGCTGATAATAACCGTCTGAACAAGTTTTCTTTCCACTGGTGAGGTTCCAAATATAACGCACAATCCTGGGGGAGATAGCTTCGCCTCCTCAATGTGGTACGTCTTTAAACGGATATTTTTTTATTTATATTTTATATGGTACAGAGGCATGGACGATGACAATATCTGATTAATTGCCGTTATAAGCTTTCGAGAGAAAAGTTCTGGAAAAGTTTTATGGTTCTTTGCGCGTTGGCCAAGGCGAATATCGCATTCGATGGAAGGATGAGCTGTACGAGTTATTGGCATAGTTCAGCGAATTAAGGGACAGCGGTTAGGTCATGCACTTGGTATCTCGAATTATTTATATATAAGGGTTTTATGATCCATTATATTTGTGTTTAAAGGCCACACAAGGGACCAGCGTTTTAAGCTGTTTAAGTGAGATTCTTCTTAAGATCGACCTTTTAATAATGTATAATCTAACCTACCAATACAGGGTACCAGCAGAGGGTTAAAATGTTCCAGGCTCTTTTTTTGGCATAGTTGTAAGTGGCACCTGAAGGTTCAATCACAATAAAATAAATCTCATTTGGAAACGTTTGGATTTCTCCATCAAAAAACTCGAGTAAAAAAATTTATGGGAAAGAGTATAAAATTTTCACCATAAAAAATATAAATATTAGAAAGCGCGAGAGCAATATCTAACCCCTACACACAATTACCTTTAACTTGCATACAATTTAGGCTAACAACTCTTAACAAAAACAACAAGCGTCAACACAGTAAACTTTAAAGCCTTTAATGCCAGACAGCAATAAACTGCAAAGAAGAGTAGCGAAATTCGCCAAACTTTTTTATGAGTTCATAATTTCGCGTCGAAGCCTGTCGCAGAACACATAGCCAGACAGCAAAGCACGGCTTGGTCTGGTCTTGCTGAGTAACGAGGCGAGCACGAGTGTTAAAGTAGTCATCAAATGGTATGCGAAGAAGTTTTCAGCGAAAAGTTTTATCACTGACACCCAGTTTTTATGAGCTTTCGCATTGCCGTTGTTGTTGCTTCAAACGACGCATATATACTCATACATTGTTGGTGGAAAGCACAAGACACTGCTGTAAATGTGAGTAAATTAAATCAACAGGTTTTTACGACCCACGCTGCGTTTCACGCGCCTTCAGCTGTTTGTTGTTGCTTTTCGTATGCATATTATTTTTTGTATGTGTGTGTATATGTGATTTGCTATCTACGACTGCCATGAATATTATGGTAACTGTCTGCTTGCGCCTGTGACGGTTGCGCTGATTGAATAAAATCTGAATCCAAATCCGTGAAACGCTTTCACATTTTACGGCCTCAAAGGACTACTTATTGCAGCACTTCTCGTTAAGCGCACGAGATCCTCGCCAAAGCAATATTTAATTGCTGTGACTTATTTCAGATTTATGTGTGTGTTTGTTTATAGAAAGCTACAGATTCGCCGCCTTGTGCCTTAACTTTATACTCCCTTCCGCTACTAAGCACACTTTATGGCCTTTAACGATTTATTTACATACTTTTCGTTTATAGACACATACATTTACATATACATTTACATCCACATTCATATATCCCTGTTTCTTACCAACATAAATCTATAAGCAACTTGATTTCAATGTCTGCGAAATACTTACTTTTATCGCTACCAACCGGGTGATACACATTTACATACTGGAGCTCATACGGAAAAAAAGTATTTATTGAATTTACGGTTATTTTCATGCGTTTTACGTATGTGAATGTAATAAACTGCGGTTGCTTATGACTTTGCTGTTCATATGTGTTTGACTTCCGTTTCCGCTAACGCAACTCTTAAACATTTATGTGATTACGGGCTGGGCGTTTGCCATTAAAACAGCTCAAAAGTAAAACAATAAAGCAATAAAGGGAGTATACACAAAATATATAAGAAAAAGTAAGGGCGTCAAAAGTGTAGTCCAAACTTTTTACGTTGGAAACATTTCAGCAAGTCAAAGCAGCTACGTAAATTGTTACAGAAACATGAAAATCCGTTAACTTAGGCTGCGCTGCGGCCATAACATCATTTACAATGGCATTTCCTATGGCATAGAAGTGTACAAACAGATATTTAACTAAATTTTAATCAGCCAGTGAGTAACATAGTAGAGTAGCTACATACAGCGGGGAGCAAAAATGAGTACAAGTTTGGGCTTTGTGTCTTTATATCTGCATAAGTATAGAAGTAGCAAAGAAATTTTAAAAATTTATTTCATGTTCAATTTAGAATAAAATGGTTAATAATACAAAAATATCGAATTTTAAGAAAAAACACACAAACCAAACTCATATACGAGGTATGACAATTAAGTAATGAGACTTATTCCATAAAACCGTATATTTGAAAATTATTCTACAACTCTGCCATCCCCTGCAAAGTAGTCCCCTTAGCAGCTATACAGCGAGCGATTCCAGCGCGTCTTTCATGCTTCGTAACATTTCTGGAACGCTTCGACTGGAATGTACGCGAGTACCCTCGTCCTGGCCGCCTCGATGTCCGTAATCGACTCAAAATGGGTTCCTTTGACCACCGATTTTGTTTTAGGAAACAAAAAAAAAAAGTCACAGGGTGACATGTCGTGCGAATAAGGCGGCCCTTTAGAGGCCAAATACTGGGACACGCTGAGGGTGGTGTGGCAAGTCGCGTTGTCGTGATGACGGATCCAGTTACGAGCGATGTCTGGGCGCACCCTGTTGACTCGTTTTCGCAATCTTTCGAGTACTTGGCAATAGTAGACTTGATTCACAGTTTTCTCCGGTGGAACGAATTCTTTGTGGACGATTCCACGACTATCAAAAAAGGCAATAATCATCGTTTTCACCTTCGACTTGCTCATGCCAGCTTTTTTCGGGCGGGGGACGCGCAGAGACAACCATTGTGAGCCTGGGCACGACTAAGAGCACCATCACCATACACTCTTACAATTTTAGCGTACGTTTCCGAAGCTGTTTCGCCCGATCTGGCGTAAAATTTTATCGCGACGCGTTGCTCTTGATTTCGTTTTTCCATTTTCGTGACGAGCACTACAAACGCGCGTCTACTCAACTTGACGCAGCAGGCGAACTAAACAAGCTAGAGTGATGGTACATATATCAATGGAGAGGAGAGGGTTGCCGGAAAAAGAGAAAGGGAAGGTCATAGGTTTACCACAAGCGCGGCAATAAAAACGGTCTCATTACTTAATTGTCAAACTTCGTTTATTCAATTTTGCACCTTACAGAAACTTTCAGAAAACAGTATTTAGTATTTATTACACAAAATACTTTGTACAAGGTTTGGCTTATTTTCGTTGAAATTGATCAATATTGTCTTAACCTTCATTTGACGATTGACCACAAATTCTCAATCGGATGTCGATGCTTTCTGACTAATTTCAACTCTCCCTTAGCATTCTATACTGACAATGCAGGTTTTTATTTTTTTACCGCTGCGATACAGCCAATGTCGAGGAGTCCTCTCCATTTACTAACACGCTTTTTTATTTCTATTTTTTATTTTTATTTTTTTATTCCTATAAATCCATTATTTGTTGTCAAGTGCTGGTTTCTTTCCATATGTTTGTACGAAAAGTAATAGAACCAATCTTTAAAATTCTTTAAAAACTTAAAAAAAGGGCTCCTTTTGTGTTGATGCAGCGCTGCCAGCGCGATTTCCAGGCATTGAAAGCCGAGGTGCATGCCTTGGATCTCCTTTTGTCGTCTCAAAATGCTTGCCTTTCATCGGCAAAAAAGATCGATGACTCGTCACCTGTGATTACGTTATTCAAAAATTGAAGATCACTTTCACACATATTAAAATATCCTTGGCACACTTCCACTCGGCACAATTTCTGGTCGTCAGTGAGCATTTCTGGGACCAGCTTCGCGCTCACCTTGCGCATGTTCAAGTGCTCCTTCACAATGTCATGAACCACAGATCTCGATAAATTAAAAAAAAAAATCAGTGTTATTCATTGATAGTTTCATGAACTGCGGGGTCTAATATATCCGACACAAGCTTGAAAAATCCGAATAATCGGTTTTATAGGAGAAATGTGATAGAGTTGTCTGATCTAGTCGATTCTAACAAATGATCGGTAGAATGTCAAAATGTGCCTATGTATTTAATTTCATTGGGATATAAAAAGCAACTATTATTTACACACATTTCCTTTACTTCAAATATGCTCCTTTCCATTTAAATCTATGTTTTTGATATGTTTACAGAACAGGCGTACATTTTATTTTATAGGCGCATTAATGCGGAGTTTATGAATGTTCGTATTATTTATGATTAAACATATTATTGTTGGCATTATGACCCTTACAGGCGTGCTATTAGCATTGAGGGCGCTTTTATTGTGGCTCTTATAGCTCAGGTGTAATAAATAAACGACTGTGATGTATCGAACCATATAGAATATATGCTTATGTACGTGTTTATATGTATAAAAAGCATATTTAGTTGCTTGTGTTAATCTATATATGTGACCTGGTCTACGAAAAGGGGGCTTAGGTGTCAAAAAATCAATTTTTTTTTTTTGACACCTAAGCTCCCTTTTCATAGACCAGGTCACATATAGTACATATATACATATGTACATATATGTAAAATACTGATTTATTATATCAAAATAATATATGTATGTACATATGTATGTATATTAAATATATAATATTGCCTTTTATTCGCTCATCTGTGACAGCTATCATTCCTACTTAAGAATTTGATGAATGATGCCAATACTAAAGGCAGTAATTGTAGTCCATATAATTCACTGTCGACGCTAGTGGTATTTGAAAGAAATATTTATGTATGTATATATGTAGCTCTGTTTTTTTTTATCATTTTGTGATGTTAGTAATTACTAAGTTTTTCTGCAAAAATAATAAAGTATGGAAACTACAGCAACGCACGCCCTAAATACACCCGGAAGCACGGTAACGGATATTGCATCTGGTTCGTGTCTGTGCTAATTTTTTGTTTGGAACTAACTTACCATCATTGCAATGGCTCTCAAACTGTTGCTGGCTATTGGGACGCTGATAGAAAAGTGTTCCTCAACTGAATGATTGGTTAGGTAGATTGGGTTAGTAATTTGTTTTTTTTTTTTTTTTGTTTTTTTTTTTTTACTATTTAGAGGAAGCAGTGAACCAATAGTTTAAGGTGTAAGTTTCCAAAGTTTCCTTTTTACTCGAAACTGAATTTTTGGCATATTTTACAGCGCTAGGACAGCTATTTTATAAACACATAACCTCTAAAATTTAAAAAAATATGCAAGTGGGTTTGGCTTCTCTGCTTAGAAATGACTTTTACAGTTGATGTTGTCGATTAGGCAAAGAGTTTACCTAATATATTTTTTTTAATATTTGTTGTATTGTCACTGTTCGATATCTAACTTGTGAAAAACTGAGGAAAAAGAGATCCTTTAAGACTCTTTTCGCAAATAGCGGCAGCTTTTCTTCAACTATTTTGAAACTGGTTGAACAAATTGTTGGAAATTGAATGCTATTTATATTTAATAAAGGCTCGAAAAGATCATACACTGCTAGAAAAGTGTTTTCCGCAAAAACAAAAATTTACCATAGAGACCAAATCGTAGTATATGAACTTGGCAGGTCAAAAAGGTGGTTCCTGCGGCGGCTATGTATTAAAATTTTTTGACAGTGACATTTTTTTTCTATTGTCGAAAAACCCTGGGTGGCTCCAATAGACGATTTTTTAATAAAAAAAAAAAATATCTTAAATACATTTTTTGGTTGAAACTCGTTTCACTTCCTCGAGAAAGCTTCCAGACTTTTCAATCTATCTAGGAGTTTACAGAAAGAAAACAGTTCCTTTACATCTTTGAAGCTTTCTTATAACCTCACTTAATTTACTGCTACTCTGTGAATTTTAGATTAAGACTTGGACGTGGAAAAGACTGAAATAATATTTAGTATTAAATAATAGTATTTTGAAAAGTGATCGGTTCAAAAAAGGGATATCTTTTAAAAGAGCCAAGAGCCGGACCTTTTATGTATAATGTTGTTAATCTTTAAACTTTTATGGCCCTTCTTCTCTTTAAAATTTACGTTATTTTAGGTATTATATATTTTTAAAAAGTGTTCCCAAACATAATCAAGCAAATGTATGGAATTCTATAAAAGTTGGCAATGCGGAGAAATTATATAAAGACACATCTAAAATTCATTGTTTTCATCGAAACTCGTTTCTTTCGGGAAAAAACTTTCATATTTTGGAATCAAGGAATTTTCAGAATGAAATGCGTTGCTTAAGATCTTCTAAGCTCTACTACGATCTCACTTAATTTCCAGAATTTAGGATAAAACTTCGTGCAAAGCAAAAACCGAAATAAAGATCTTATTTTACAAGGAGAGACAAGATAGGGAGAGGGAAATTAAAATTTTGTAAACATAAATTTGTCATAAAAATCTTTAAAATTTTCTACTGGTTCTGCTCTTCGAAATTTCCGTTACTTCATGTATGTTTTCAAAAACTGTACCCAAAAAAAACACAAACAAGTTTCTATAGTTCAAGAAATAGTTGGCAATGCGGCGAAATTATCTTAGACAATAGGTGGAAAGAGACAAACCAACAATACCTGCCTATATGGGATGGCCAATGTTACCTGTCTGAGTGTATTTGTATTGCTGAGCGCATCTAAACGTTGAAACACTCTCTATTTAATGCCAACGTAGCGAATAGAACACAACAAAACAGTTAAATTGTTACTCACTACGCCGACACACAGATACAGGTGAGTTCAAGATATACATACAGGTGAGAGAGCACACAAACAGGTAAGAGCACACAAACAGGTGAGAGCACACAAACAGGTGAGAGCACACAAACAGGTAAGAGCACACATACAGGTGAGAGAGCACACAAACAGGTAAAAGTAAGATAAGCAGCAGAGAGTGTGAGAGTTGGAGAGCACGCAACACAAACACTACAGCAAATGAGAAAAGGTTGTTAACCAGAAAAAATTCGAAAAACCAACGAACGACCAAGCGCACGAATGAATCAGCTCGAACGAACAGGTACGAAGTGCCAACAATACGAGCGCCAGTGTGGAGGCAACAAACACTTAACGAACAAAAACGGCCGAGAGTAACTGACTATTATTGACATTTACCGATTCGCTGGATGTTCGAATGAGTAGCGATAGCATGTGTGTTCGCTTAAGTGTGTTTGTAGTAGTAGTGGACGTGGGAAAAAGTGACTGCGCGAGCACACCGCGCAGCGCTAATGAAAGGTGAGTACGCCGTTTGCGTGGGAAAGAGCGCTAATGCCAGCAAGTGAGCTTGACTGATGCACGAAAGCGGTTGCCAGCGAGTAAAATATGCTTATAATTTGCAACACATTAGGCTGACACATTGCTTCAAGTGGCTGTTGGAGGAATTTCTATTATAAGTTGGCGCATAGTTTATGGCTTTCTTCAAAGAAAATGCTATTGCGCTGCAAGGCGGCGCGCTCTTGCCGCATGCGCGCACATATATGTACATACCGCCAGCGCGCTGAGTGAGCGCGCTCGTCGGAGCTGGTAGCTGGTAGCGGCTTGCTGGCGATTTGGTGCGCTCGCCAAAATCGAAGTGCGGCTCAGATAGTTTGCCAGCGCATTTACCTGTTTGCGGACGTGTTTTCGGTGTTTTACGTGCAACGAAGCTAGAGCGTGTGCGCGCGTTACTAATTTGTTGTTTTTGAGGCAGGCCCGCTTGCTTGCCGTCTACACTTGAAGGTGCGCGCTTGTGTGTTTATATTTGTATATGTTTATCTTTATGTGTAGGTGTGTGTGTGTGTGTTGTATGTGTAAAAATTGTGTCTGTATTTGTTGCTTACTTGGTGAAGCAAAGCGCTATGCGGACGCGAGATGACGCCGCGCATTTAATTGAAGAAAATATCACGAAAAGATGTGGCTACAGATGAAAGAAGCGAAAAATTACTAGAAAGAATTAACAGAGTACAACGCTTTTACGTCGCAACGATTATTAGTATTTGTGTATATGTGTATTTATTACAAAAAAATTAACGTTTACGTCTATAACGTAGCGGTTTCTTAATGACGCAGTGCAATTATACAAATAGTGGTGGAAAAATAGAATAAAATATACTCAAGTGTCTAGCAAATGCTTAAACTATTTGCAAAAGTTCATTAACAAGCACAATTTTGCGCGTCACTGTAATTACTAGATTTTTCAAGCCACAAAAAATATGAAAAATAAAAGAAAAAAGCCAAAAAATATAAGAAATTCCTGAGTGCAATTGACAAACGTGCATTCTTCACTGTAAATACATACCAACACATAGGCGGTAAGTGCGATAGTGTGTGTGCGCCTGAGCCGCGCCTGTGTATTGGTTGCTATGGCAGTTACCAACGCGCCTATAAGTGACGTCGCCGAAGCCTAAAAATAACGTTCAAAAAATTCATGCACACATAAACGTATATATTTATACATACTTAAGTATTTCTAATTATAAAAAATAAAAAAAAAAAAATATAAAAACTGAAATAAAATTATTTAAGTAAAAAAAAAATAAAAAGTAAATAATAACAAAATATTAAAAAAATTGAAATTAAAAAAAAATATATTAAAATTTTATATAAAAAGATAATAAAAAATAAAAATAAAATTAATTAAAAAAAAAGAAAAAAAAAATTAATTTAAAAAAAAAAACATAAAAAAAATTAACTAAAAAATAAATAAAAATTAAAAACAAAAATTTAAATTTAAAAAAAGTTTTAAAAATTAAAAAAAAAATGTTAATTAAATTCAAAATTTTGCTAAATGCGTAAATATCAAACGCTGCTACAGAAAAAACACACAAATACAACAACAAAATAAATTATTTCGCAGCCAACAAAATCGCTTACTTCCTACAACCGTCCGCCTGAAATACGCCACAGCAGCATTTAAATCCAAGCACAAGCAAATACAATGCAAAAAAATAAAAAAAAACGCAACAACAATAAAAAATTTACAAAGTTACAACTTCATTGCCAGTGCGCGCGCGCCAGCGAGTAGCCGCAGTAGCTGGCGCCCAACATAGCGCAGCGCTCGCCGAAAACTCCCCAAAGCCAGTCACCACAAGCGCTTAAACACACATATGTAAATATATGTATATCGAAATGTGTTTGTATAAATGTGTGCGCATGCAAGTGTGTATTGTATTTCAGCATTCTGTGCGGCCATCAATCGAGCGCTTCACTTCACTACACTTCACTGTACATTTTGCGCCAACTCACCTACTCCAAGCCGCGTCCAACGCGCGCGCAGCATCCCAAACTCCCCCACTCGCCTTGGCAGACCTGCGCTCACTCCATGTATAAGTACTCTTGATATTCCAGCACACCACACACCACACTTGATAGCGCACCACACCGCACCGCACCGCACTAGAGCGCAGCGCACCACATCACTCTACTGCGCAGCTCTGCGCATCGCATTGCGTTACAAACAGAGATTTGCTCTTGAAAAATCCACATACAAACCGCCGCGGCTATGAAAACGGTATAAACGTGATTTTTTGCTGTTTTGATTTTATTTTTTTATGATTTCTTTTGTTGGTTTGCGAAACGCGCGCTGTTCACCGCAAGCCGCGCGCTCTGTAACGAACTGGAAATCATTGCGCGCCGCCATCGTCAATGCTTCTCTGTTTATTTGTTTGTGTGTGTCTGTGTGCGCGCTTGATTGCGCGGTTTCCTATCCGCTTGTTCGACTTGTATGTCGCAATGTCAGCGACGCGCGGTGCGGTCGCTTGTTTAATTTTTTTCCTGCCGTTACTGGTATAAAGTTTCTCAACGTTGCGGCTGTTGTGGCTGACTGAGTGACCGTCCAGCCGGAGCTGCTTTGTTTTCTCTGATGCTGTCCGGTGATGTTCGCAGAAAAATTCTTCTTCTGTGATTTCAATAATTTATTGTTGTATTTGCTTTATTTATTAATGAATTTCAATGCGCGTCTGCTGATTGCTGTGGTGTGCTTGCGGGTTGTGCATTTACTAATATCCATTCAATGACAATATTGCTCCATTCATCACGTCAGCGCATCAGCTGCTGATGAGTTTATGTGCAGTGTGTTTTGTTAATCTTTATTTAATTCACTGTTGTCCAAAGAGCGTATTTTCGGACGATTGAAGATCGTATTTAATCACTATGACGATTGTTAGTGAAGTTAAAAACTGAACTAAATCGAATAAAGTTTAGTTTAGTATAGCGTTTAATAAAGTTTACTCTGAAGTTACGAATTTGGAAAAACTCTGCATCCTTTCGGTGAGGGGAATTTCTCAGAAAATCTCAGGCGCTTAAGTAATACTCTATTATGTCCGAAATATGGATGAGTTTTGATGGGAGCCCATTGAAATAATAAATTTACTTTACATCGAACTTTCCAAAAAGTTGTACCCCTAAAAAGCGGAAAAAATCCTTTGAGCTGGTCAGGTATGTACGCATGGATTAAGCTTAGTAACGAAACTGATATCATTTGAGAAGAAGAATTTAATATTGGCTCCGATTACAGATTCTTGTGGCAAATCATTCGTATGCCAATAGGAATTATTATGGATATTAAAAATCTACAAATAATGAACTGTTTCTACTCTTACTGCCATGAAAATTTTCACTTAAATGTATCCAATTTATAGTTTAATTCAAACATAATAGTCTCCTCTCATCCGTGACGAGTCCCAAATCCAGCGCACAACCCTGGGGAGGATTTGTTTCGCCTTCTCACTTTAGCTCGCCTTCAAACGGATGTTTTTTGGCTACCCAGAGAATACTTGGTCTAAGATCGGAAGCCGTGAGCTGCTTGAGCCATATGTGAAAGAATCATTTCTGGCCATTCCGAAGTGAATGACGCTCCGAGAACACTCCTCTCTATTACCTATTCTATACTACTTCGTCCTGCCATAAGTTCTGTTACAAGTTCAGGCTGTTATAAAAATTAAACTGTAATATAGTTCCTCTTACAAGCCTTCTAATGATTTGTTCAACTACATACAATATGACCACAAATTATAGTCTCATGGCATCTGAATCTGTTCTTCCAGATGGCCAGTCTACTGCTGCTAAGAAATCAGGATTATTACTTTTAATCCACGGCTGGTTCCTTAATGCCTTGTTTGCCAGAAGATCTAATGCGCTCTATTAAGTAAGGTATTTCTTAATTATTTATCTTTTTTCCCAGCACCTCCACAGAAGAGGATAGGAGTCTTCAAACCAAACCACTACAGCAATTGAATGGTGGCCATGTTGAGAGGATGAAAAGCATTTTTTGCGTCTACAAAAGTTTTGCGTAGATTTTGTGATTTTTTTTTTATTAAAAGCGTCTTCAATATTAGACATTTTTTTTTAACGAAAAGGGATACTTTCATATGCGTTTTGGCATATGCGTTTGGTCACGTTGTCAGAAAATAGGCTTTCCTGAGGACGTCATATTAAATAAGCCTTGAAATTGATCTGGTCGATACATTAATTTTCCTTGACATAATTTTCTGTTTTCCAAAGGAATTTCTGCGAACAGTTTTTTATGACAAATGTTATTTTATCCTCGCTGGATGCATTGCAAACTTTGTAACAGAATTTATAGCAAGATTGAGTAGTTTGTCTGATTTATGCTAGCTGTGCATTCGATTCACCGCTCTCTCAGTTTTGACGAATCGTAGATACTTAATCTTACAAAATATTTCTGATTTTTATTCTTCGTGTGAACATTGCGACTTTGACGAGTTGATCATAGCTAGCTCCAGCACTTACTTCGTTGATTTCGAAGATACGTAATATTTTTAACAATTATGTATACAGTAACATTATCGAACATTTGCCTTTATTTCGAAAAACTTGAACTGCAACTTGGCAAGAATTCATAATGACCTAACTGATATAGCATAGCTTGATCAAAATGTTTAGCTATGAACTCTACAAGTATATCTAAATCTTCAATTTATTGTTGTTGCCATAGGATTTCTTTCTCCTAAATAAATTGATGTTTCTGAAAAACTCACAAGAATATGACAAGTCGATCTAAGATTAATTTTCCATCGATAATTTCTCTAAGAAATTCTCAACACTCTATTTTATTATTTTTTTTTTTATTTTTATTTTTTTTTATTTTTTATTTTTTTTTTATTTTTTATTTTTATTTTTTTTCTTTCCAAAACAATCCACATGAGATGGATATTTGTAATGTGTATTCGTTATAAATATTTATTACTTCTCAGCGATGTAACATGGCTGGTGAGAAACTTTAGCTCATGGTCAGGTTCCGTAGGGGAAGGTGAATATATTGTCAAAATTTCACTACTTGCGCGTTCACAAAAATAATTATTCACTTTGATACCAGAGCAAGACTAGTATGTAGCAGAAGTGCAGGAAGCTGAAAAGCTAACTAGCCCCCATAATAGTAAATAGTTGGGCTTTGCGGATCAGCGCTGGACTAACATCGTTTCAGGCGCTTTCGCAAGATCCTTTTAGCCCAAGGTCGATCGCAAAACATTCAGAGAGCTCTTTGTCCTCAATAAGACTAGCATCTCCTCAGTTGTGGGGTTCTGGCTGGTCATTGACCAATTGGCGTCCGCCCTGTAAGGTTGAGAATTTTACCGGATGGCAGCTGCAAAAGTTTTATGAAAAAATGCGAGATTGAAATATCTCAACACGTCCTACCTGATTTTCCCATTGTGCGAGATCAAGGCTTAATCACTTGGAAGCCCAACGAGCTGGGAATAGAAATTAATCGCCTAATCAAATTGGTATTGACCACATCGTTTCACTCATAAGATGAGCTACACAAAGGACTACGTTTAATAGTTCATGTGCGATCCCCATCTTAAGGATCAGCTGTTGGACCTAACCAAACCTAAGTCATTTTTGTATTTTATCTCCTGTACCTACGCTTTAAAATACTGGTTGAAGCTGGTTTGATCTACTTTCAGAAAATTTTCCGAATATACCTTTATATTTTAAGAAATAGTGGTCTGAAGTCATCTGCTTAGCAAAGATCTTCAGAAAAATTTTTTTTTTTGAGCTTTCGAAGTAAATACTAACTTTAATCAGTACTGAATTGCTCAGCTAAGTCTCTGACCCGTTGCTGCAACCCATCTAACGTTTCCAAAGTTTCCATTACCTCCAATTCCCACTCATCACCACCTCATCCACACATATGTATTGTTGCCTGGCCCAACGTTTCGTCACACAATTACCAGCTCTTTTGTACTTGGGAAAATATTTTTATTGAGCCATCAAAGGTCTGGCCACGAGTTGTCTCCTGTGTAATTTTCTCTCCCAGTTAAACAGTTTAGACGCCTCGTCACTTGCCCACTTCAGTAAATGTACAATTTCATTGTACAAGCATCCGTCCGTTCAACAGGTAACCACCGACCACCGACC
>CM050325.1:104220009-104239843 GCA_027475135.1 Bactrocera correcta
TTTTGTGTGCTTTTGAAACTGAATAATGTGCTTCGGTTAATGTGCCATGAGTTCATTAGAAAGTCTTTCGCTGAAAACTCTGAAGCCCAACCCTCCTAAGGCTTATAACATTTATAGATTTGGAAAATTGCATTAATCGTTGCCCTGATTGTATTGACTTAAGAGGAGTCTATATTGTGGGAGACAATTGAAAAGTTAAGGTTTTCATCATTCCGGGTAAAATGATCTCTAAAAATCTAGATTGGAAACTTACTGACAACTAGAGATTAACTCTCTACCAGATCGACGTTTCCAATCGTAGAAATTACTCCTTATTAGATCGACTTTTCAACTAATAAGTCCAACCTGAAACCTTGAATACCTGTTCGTTGTAGTGAAAAACTAATCTAGCGTCAAATAAAAATACAATTCCTGCAGTTTTCCATGAATGGGAAAAATGTTATATTTATTGTTTTTATCCGCGTGCTTCCCTTGCTTTACACTTTGTTTCAATTTTAGCTATTTTATCCAATAAATCTTTTTTCTGCTTACGTAACGCCGCAATATTTTTAGCCAATACCTCAGTTTGTTCGACGGTGGCATCGTAATCTTTCAACAGCACCGGTTTGCTGGACAAACCAGTTTGAAATGTCAATTCCCTTATTTGTCGCTGTAAACCTAAGCGTTCTTCCTTCAAATGAACTAATTTCTCGCGAGATTCTTTCTTATCCTCTAGCAAACAAGCTAGCGTCTTCTTCTTCATGCCGTTTATAATGCGTGCAATATCGCTTTTAACTTTGATATTCGAGAGCGCATGAATATCGCGATTGCAACGCGCACGAACATAGCCCAATTCAACGCTGCGATCTATTTGTAAATGACAGCGCCAAGAAAAGTTTGAGAGTAGTTTTAGATATATTATTTATGTAGTAGTATGTTATGCTTATGTACCTTCAACTTTTTTGTGTAAGTCTTTTGTTTCCGTTTGTAAGATCACATATTGTTTCAATCCCTTGACGTATTCTATATAGTCGTCTTTCTAAAAGTTGAAACTATTATAACCAATATAAAATTTAGAATAGCAACATATTCGTTTCTGATAAACCATCTGATATTGAGTGTTGTTAAATAACGGTTTAAAAAAAGGTAGGGTATCGGAACACTCTCAAATAGATCATATAGTATATCTTAATTTGCACACTCAATCTTGGGCCAAATTATCATATCCAAAAGTTTCTCTGCAAGTCCCTTCAACCCTGAACCTAACTCATTCTTCATAATCATTTCCAATACTTTAAGCTGAAAGGTTTTGAGGCAACAAACGAAACTTACCCTGAACAGAGTATATTAAGTTTACTATAAAGGTTGTAACACACAGAAGGAAACGTTCGAGACCCTATGATATGTATATATATATATCTGTCTGCTTATACGCGAACAAGATCCACAGTTTTTTAAATATCAAATCCTTGTAAAAACTTTTTATTGGTCAAGATATCTTGTCGAAATGTGGCTTAGATTATAGTTCAAGGCAACGCTAAAGTCTTCGCATACATTGTTCAGACGAAACCGCTTTAGCACAAAGTTGCCGTTCAAACTGATCGATAATAATCGATATAAAGCTCTTTATAAAATATCATCCTTGGTTGAGTAATCTCAATTCGATTATATCAACTATTGGGGCAGAAAGAATAAGCAAAAGTTTTTGGATGCAAACCAAACGGTTTTCAGATTTAGTTATAGAACATAAGAAATACACCTGTGAAAGGTATCATAGCTTAGGTGCAACAGAAGTTAATACTTTTTCTTGTTGAAAGTTTATATTATGGTCCACGTTACGGTTACTGTTGTCGTCATCAATATTTCAGACTAATTAAATTTCTTTAAAAATTTTTATCCTAGGTAGAGATGACCCTAGGTATTGGCTGCGGCTACGTCTCAGAAGGTCCATCTGTTGTGTCTAATTTTCGATGAATCGTTCGAGCATTTCGATTGGTAACTGGCGAATAACACACGTGATGTTTCGAAGCGGGGTCGTCCGCATAGACTTTCCACTTTACAATATCCCCATAAGAAAAAGTCTAACTGTGTGATATCACACGATCTTGGTGGCCAATCGACTGGTTCAAAACGTGAAATTATCTGCTTACCGAAGTGTTCTTTCAATAAATCCATTAATTGATGCGATGTGTGAGAAGTGGCGCCGTCTTGTGAAACCAAATTTTGTGAGATAATGAGCTTAAATTTTAGGTATCAAATAACCGCCTCATTAACGGTTACGTTCTCACCGAAATAGGCTCCACCGCTGAACGAAATTTGGCTCGAAGTCTTACGATATTTTTAGAACTTTTCAACATATAGCAAAGCGATGTCGCGGATTGACTCTCCATGGTCTACATGTACAGTTTAAGTTACGGCTGCTATATCTTCTCCTTGTGTTTTGGTCTATTCGGTCGATTATTATCCAATAATGAATGATACGTCTCAAGATGGTATTGGGCAAAAATAACATGACAGCTTGACACGACTCACCCGTGATCTGCCAAGAAAATGTCTATTGAAAAAAGTATCTCAATTTGTATCATCCTTTAGCTGATCAGACTGTCATCCGTGTGGCTCTACCGAACCAGCACAATAAGGAAATTAATAAAAGGGACATTTAATGAAATTCTGTCGGATGGAATGCCTTAAGGACATGCAGGGTCATCAAGGTCAGCGAAGAAAAATATGCATGCTTTTTACTAATACAGTCTCCGAAGGACTACAAGACTACCTACGTATTTCATATGTCAGCCGGATGGGTATAAGTAACTAGGTTACATGCTGAAAGTGCAGGGAAGTAGGCATGCAAGCGACGCTGGAACACCTCTTATGCTTCTTTCTAGCCCTCAATTTACAATAAACTGAACCTTCATCTGGTGACAGTCAGCCAGTATAACCTTGTCCTATCCTAAGTTCGACTCAAATTCCTGGGTTTAGAAAATTTCGAGATCAGCATATATAAAAATTGAAATCAGGTACAATTGGTAACACCCTTTATATACATATTTATATATATGTCTGTATAGCAGATATAATGATTTAGCAACATTTACCTTTTGTAGTTCTGCTTTCGTGTGTTGTATTTGAATGAGATCGAGGTACGTTTTGCACACTTCATTATATGTTGTAAACATTTCGTTCAAAATATTCGTAATAATCTAAGGAAATGAAAGTATAATATGCAATTAAAAGAATCATCTAAGTATTCTTTTTAATTAAATCATGATAATGCTTTTGACACTATAAACTCACTGGTTCGAAGTTTCGTTTGTCTTTTACAAGAGACTGGAGTACCAATGCTTTAAACTCGTCCTCTTTCTCTTGTGCACTTTCCTGCATCTGCGTGAGCTTTGCATTTAATTGACTTTGTTCGTGTTCCCATTTCATTTTCATCGCATGTTCCATTCCGAGTGCCCGATCCAACTGTTTCGTAGCATAATTGAGCTTTTCTCTATACTCCATAACCTGATCGGGTAAATCATCTGTAATGGCTTGATATAATCTTTTACGTTTGTAGTATTCGATAGCTCTGCGATTGAGAACGGCTCGTATGGTACGTTCTACTTCCAATTCGTTCACCTTCTCTAAGATTTCTTCCATTAAAGCATGTTTATCTAAATTATTACGTAATATTTCCATAGGTTGTTTATATTCGACGACATCCACAACTTCTCCGATTAAGGAATTTAGGAATTTCTCAGCTTCCGCCATCATTATTTTCAATACTCTCTCACGTTCGAGCTTTTCTGCATTAAGCTGCATAAAATTTGGTTTCTCCACTATAGTCACCTTTAGTCTCGTTAAAAAATCTTCTAAAGAATCAGCTTGAAGCTCATCTTTGGCTACTACTTCCGTTTCCATTTTTTCGAGTTCCAATAATTGTAGTATCTCACTATCTTCAGACATCGATATGTCCGCTTGCAATTCCACCGTCTCAGTTTCCTCTTCTTCTTCTTCTTCATCTCCCATTTCGCCAACTTCGACGACGGCGGCAATTGGAGTGGGCGGCTTTTTTCGCTCAATTAAAGTCTCACCAGTTAGTGGATCCACAAATATTCCTTCGTCCATAGGCTCCGGTTCAATTTCGACTGTAGTTCGAACACTTTTTCGAGAGTCTATATCTTCGGAAATTTCATCGAGATCTGGTATACCTCCATAAACTTGTAGTAAGTCAACATTCATGCTCTCCATTACTGGGAGCCCATGTTGCGATGCACTCTCGTCCGTCTCGGTAGTTGAATAATCGCTCTCATACAATGATGAGTCATCAAATATTCGCGACATGATGTCCGACTGACGGCTTTCTTCAGCTGTAAATGATCGCGCGGCTTTTGATGCAATACTTTCCGGCAAAGACACGTCACTTTTTTGTGCGCGTAAAAGGCTGTCTACGTCTTTGGGTTGTTCGGTTTCGACCTCATCCTTCGGCACTTTCACGTTTGTATGTGTTTTCTTCTTTTTACGTAAAACTAAAGTTGGTTGTTCCGCCATGACTTGGTGACCGTATTCCGAGATTACAGTTACAAAATATTAATATTTATATGTATATATAAAAGATACTATATTTTTACGCGTTATACTAGTGCTCAGTAATTTAGTTACTGAAATTAAATGCGTACCCCCCGTGTATAAAATATTTTTAAATGAAAAATAAAACAAATCAAAAACTGAAGTAAAAACCCATGCATCGATATAGCCTTTAAATTTTTTTTATATAAATAAGGCGTTTCTCTAAAAAGTACTTTTCGTAATAAGGAAATATTTTTCTTGCTTGAATGTATTTACTATTTAATCGTTTACCGTCGTGTAGGTACAGAGATGCAAACAACGCAGATCCTCGATTTTAGTTCTGACTAGCACTGTTCTTTGTCTATCTTGGAACCAGTATTAACAGCAACAACAATATCGGCCCCGAAATCCAACACATAATAACTATTTCCAAAAACAGCTACTACTCGGACTGAGTAGGCAATTGAGAACTAAAGTCCTCTCTCGATGAACAGAAATCAAAATCTATAAGTCACTGATTATTCATTACATGGTGCAGAGGCATGGGCGATGACAACATTTGTTGAGTGGACGTTATGAGTTTTCGAAAAAAAGGTTCTACGGAAGATTTATGGTTTCTTGCCCATTGGCAATGGCGAATATCACAATCGATAAAACGATGGGATATACGAGTTATACGACGATATTGACAGAGTTCAGCGAATTGAAAGGCAGCGGCTACGCTGGCTAGGTCCTGTCGTCCGAATGAACGAAAACACTCCAGTTGTGAAGAGGAAGAAGAAGATCTCCACTCCGTGGGAAGGACCATTCATTTCTGTTGTTAACTTCTACACATGACTCCTCCTCCAAGATGATCTCAATTAAGAATATTTTGAAAAATAAAGAAGCGATTTTCGGTGATTAATATTTGGGATGAAAATCCTTATTTTTCGCTTAACAAAAACATCATTTGTTATATTTATAAGTGTGTATGACATTAAATTTTGTGACTAAAAGAAAGAAGTGTTCTGTGATATACTTATGTATCATTCAATAAGAAAGACTGAATGTGGTACAATCATCATTCAATTCGCTGTTCAAACCTATTTATGTTCCATTACTTAATTGTTTCCTTTATATCCTTACCTCCTTAATAAATTTAAATGTTTACGAAATTCTAATAAATTATTTGTAATTGTTTGCTGATTCGATGTTTTAGGAAAATATATGTACGCATACGAGTACTAACATTATTCTCGTCGCATTGTTTGCGATGTCATCATAAACTTCCTCTTCATTAACAGAAGATAATCATTTAGCTAAATAGCTAACACATTATTTTCCCTTAATAAATTTCACTTTTAGGCCATCCATTATGGTATGCAAATAAGGGTGTATATGAAGTTTATTACTTAGATATAATATATTTGAACATAAACAGTTATTTCTTTACGCATCAAGCAACAAGTAATTGTTTTGGCCATATTTACTAGTGCGTATATTCCATATACATATGTATATATACATATACATATAATATGAAAATATATAGCACAATTATGTTGTGTTTATGACTTAATGTGATAGTCAATCATAATTTTATTCGTAATGTAACGCAATTAAACTTTTCACTATATTTTTGGTGGATTTCCAGTCTTAATATCACCTCTTGGAAGAAAATGAGAAAATACTGATTGTACTATATATATATCTTTTATGACAAACGAATTACTTCAGCTTATAAGTAGTTCGTTCTATTTCTTGGATAATAATGCATGAGAAATTTCGTGAAAATATATCACCGAACATAAAAGATTTCCATACAAGGACTGAATTTTGATCTTTCTGTTTGTATGAAAGATAAATGCTTTAGTGGTTCGATATCGGCCATTCCGACAGATTAGTAGCTTCTTGGAGAAAAGCCGTGTGCAAAATCTCAACATTTGAAGGACTAGTTCGCGTATGTACAAGTACAGACGAAGGTCGCGGCAAAATCGACTCAGATCATTATGCTGATCATTTTATCTGATCATGGCAAACTTAATATACCGCGTTCAGTAAAATATATATTAAATAATTATGTGTCTAGAACTATTTCATCAACAATCAATTCGACATAATCAAAGTCAGACCGAGGCAATTTACTTCCTTAGGCAAATGTCAGATTCTTCGCCCCTGCTAAGACTATTTTGCCTTAAAAACTTGTTCAGGTTATAAATATTTAAAAACTATTAGACAAATTTACGAACTTGCCTTACTCCTAAAACAAAAACAACTACATTATGAATTAAGGTTGTCTAATTGGGTTTATTGGTAATATTTTGAACCGAATATTTTATCGTTTCTTTTATCTTCTTGTTTCCTTTTAAGCAGTTTTAAAAACAAAGTCTGCCCTTTCACTTTGATTGTTTACAAAAAATATTTCAATATTTTTGTTTTTTTTTTTTTACTTTTTGCTACCATTAAAGTGAGTGAAAAAAGGAATAAAATTATTTTAGAAAGAGAACTAGTATGAACAATAATGTAATATTTTTCAATTCAAAAACAGCGGAATGTTTTTCAAAGGTATCCTAATGTGGATGTTTATTCAATGAGTACTATACGATTAGGAATAGAATATATGTTTTTTTGATTAGCTGTTATATGCCAATGAATTCTGGTATACTCTTTATACCAATGTCGCACTTGATTTCTTCTTCAAAGATCTGGAATACATTTTTATTCTCATAACTAACTCTTTACCACTTCTTTCATTCGATGGCGCTCGAAATTTTGAAATTATTGAGAAATTGTTAGCAGTTAAAAATATATTTTTCTATAAATTAGAATTAAGCTTCGAGTGAAATTCCGGTCAAAACTTCAACCAAAATTATTCAGCAAAAACACATAAACTTTATTCAAAAATAGTAGAAAACGTATTGTTTCCACATCGAATAGATAGACCAGTGCATAGGTCAGGGAAAAAAGCAAAATGTGGAATCAATTCAAAACAGATGGTGACCCATTGAAAAGTGAAGATAAATTTACAAGGGTAACAGCGAAAGTAGTTTACGGACGATCTGAAGACGGTGGGGGCGTGGATAAACGTTAAAAATTGGTCATAAAGATAATCATTTGAAGTGATTAGATCAAACGCAAAGGATGTCGAAAATTTTTAAGTAAACATTTTTACATGTTTAAGTTTGTGTACTAGTTACCTACATAATTATTTTCGATTAAGGCCAGCTTATAATTGATCACAATCTGTCCTACTATATACTACTATTTTGACTTGACTTATGTACGTTATAGGCAAAAAGCTTCCGGCCCTACTGAAACTGGTTAACATACTTTTGGATCAGTTCAACTGGAACTGAATTTCTGTACTTGAAAGAAATCGCTCTCGCTCATTTGCATTTCGCATACTATCTGCGATTCACTTTTAAGTTTTATTGATTTTGGAATTTATATCTTGAATACATTTCTCATCTCTGCAAACGAGTGCATTTGCACCGAAAATGTAAATTTCCATTCATGTTGCGCTACAGAGGAGCAATTCTCTTCTAAATAAATCATACGTTTACTGTTAATGGACATTGAACTTGACTTGTGGAGTTATATAAAAGAAATTCGAAACTCTTAAGCTGGAAAAAATTTTGTTAGTCTTGCCAATTGTTCTTAGTTTGATTTTATAATTAACTAAAACAAAATTTTTTCCAGCTTAAAAGTTTCGAAATTTTTTTTTATAACTCACAATCATGGAGGTCGACGAAAGTCATGTATGAAAATTCTATAATTTTATTTAATAAAATAATTAATTATTTTTGTGGAGTTGCCATCGGATTTTACTAAAAAGGTTTTATAATTTTAAATTTAGTTTTTGAGAAAACTTATAGAATTGTTTAAGGATTAAATTTTTTTAGAAATTAATGCAAACATGGATGCCACTTTTTTGAATTTATTTTTATACAAAGTTATAAAAATGTTTTAAAATTTTAAATTGCTTTTTTTGAGAAAACTTTAAGAAATGTTTAAGGGTTTGGTTTTTTTTTTTTAAATAATTAAAACAGGGCTGCCACCTTTTTAATTTTCCTTATATATACATACATATGTATATTTAAATATATAATAAATAGCAAACAATTATCGCTAATAGTAAAAAAAATTTGATTAAAAAGGATGCATACGTATGTATTTTTATACCATATACCTATAAAATTAGGAATTATTTTTTAGAGTTGCCATCTGTTTTTATAAAAAAAAGTTTTAAATTTTAAATTGATTTTTTGAAAAAACTTACAGAATTTTTTAAAGTTTAATATTTTTTATTAATAATAATATTAAAATTTTAAACGGTGCTGCCACGTTTTTTAAATTAAATTATGTGTATGTAGATTTTTAAAATGTGAAAAGGTTTGTTTTTAACTTTAATTGTTCAAGGCTTGATTTTTTAATTAATATTAAATAAATTCCAAACTGGGTTGCCACATTTTTTAAATTTTCTTATTTATAGATTTTTTAAAATAAATAATAATTCAGTTAGTATAGAAAATAAGTGTTATTAGAATATCCGTAACAGAAGGATAATAAAGGAAGAAGAATATTCACAATGTCCGCTGCCAAGGAGTCATTTATAAAATCTTCATAAAAAAATATTTGTATAAAATTACTTAAAATTTTTTTGGAGTTGCCATCTGTTTTTACTAAAAAATTTTTAATCTAATTTTTGAGAAACTTATAGAATTGTTTAAGGGTTTGATTTTTTTTGTTAAAAATAATTAAATTTTAAATAGGTTCTCCACGTTTTTCATTATGTGTAAGTCATTTATGAAATCAAAAAGAAAATAATAATAATAGTAATAAAAAAATAAATCATTGTTCGTGTTGCCAGTTGTTAAGAAATTTTAAAATTATATATTAATTATTTTAGAAAATCTTTGTTTTTGTTTAATTTCAATTTTTATCAAGGTAAAATTTTGAGTAATGAGGGTTGCCACCTCTTTTAAATCTTTTTAATGAATATTAATTCAGTTTGCGTATGAAATGAGTGTTATTTATGTAAGTACCGTTATTATTTTGTTACTACGTTTTCTAATTTATGAAAATAATATAATAAAATTTTCTAATAGAAGCATGATAAAAGAAACTATTTTTCAAAAGTGTGAAATTATAAATTTCTTTTAAAAGTTCGCTATAAGTAGTGCTGTTTACTGAATTGCGTCATATTTCTCAATTATAAAAGTTTTTTAATAGAATTTCATAAAGTTACTAATTGATGAAATGCAATTATTAGATATCTGCTTTCACACATGCATATTTAGTAGGGGCTTCAGAAAGCTTTACTGCATTTTTGGCGCTTTTTCACATATGTATGTATATACCATAAATACCCACATATCTGTAGTTAGAAAATTTAGTAGTAAAGCGCACACGGTTGACTTGGTTGCTCATTTGTGCCATTGCGCCGCTAATATACAAATAGTTTCGCGCCAGACGCCGATCGTGCCAGACATACAACTTCTACTGTAAAAATAATATTCGTGTCATTTTGTGTGAAACGAAATACAAGTGAGTGCGCGTTACCGTGAGCGACACGAGAGAGTAATAAAACATTGCAAACATGTCAACAGCTGATGCAAATGTAAACAATAAGACCGAACCGGACACGGTCAAAAGTGCTACACAAACTACCGCTAATACTAATGCTAGTAAAATTCCCGACTGGCTTAAGGCTGATTTGTTTGTGAAATTGCTCGAACAAAATGTTCCCGACTTTAAGCAAATCAAAAGTTTCTCCATCGAGCCAACACAAGAGGCGGGCGATAACTATAGCACGATTATGACCTCAGTGAAACTCGTAGTTGAGTTGAAAAGTTGAGTTTGACCTTGAAATTCAAATACTAGTGCACAATATTAACTAACACTCTAAATTTTAGCTGGAAATACGCAACAGGTGTCTTATATGTTAAAACTGCCAATAGAATGGGTGCAGAACTTGTTGAAGGGTACCAATGTGTTCGATGTAGAGACCATGATGTATAGTACTGTCATACCAGAACTGGAGAAGCTCTATAGTGATGCGGGTGTTGAAGTGAAATTCGGCGCAAATTATTATGAACTCGAAACACCATCCGAATACGGTGTTATACTCATGGAAGATTTGCGACTGCTTGGCTGTAGAAATGCTAAGCGCTTAGAGGGTCTCGATAAAGAACACACCGAAAGGGCATTGAAAAAGTTAGCACAATGGCATGCCGGCACCGCTACACGCGTGGCGCTCAAAGGTGAATATCACAAAGTGGTGAGCACTGGTATTTTCACCGAAGAATTCATAGTAATGATGAAAGATTTGAATGAGCAATCAGCAAAATTATTCAACGAGTGTGTGATCACTTTTACCGGACACGAAGTGTACAAAGATGCTATGGTAAGTGTGTATGTGCATAGATTTCGGTGACTATTTGATAAAACAACCTAACTCGACTTGGCACTTTTAATTTTTCAAGCTGTAAAGTGTAAGTGTATAGCTCTCTTTTGAAGTAGAAGTGAATTATGTAAGCAAAATTGTACGCAGAGAAGTTATGAGCTTTAAAATTAATATAAAATATTAAATTTGCATATGAGCGCTCAAATGAAATGTTTTCAAGTGAATTAAGTGTAAAAAGTGAGTTAAGTCGTTTTATCAAATACTCGTAGACACATTTGCACCCGCATCAAATAAAATACCAAGTTGCGATTTAATCAGTTTTGCCTTGTGTGCACTTAGTAGTGTACATAATATAATAAATATTTAATATATGTAAATTCGACGTGCCATCCCTGTAGGAACAATGTCAGAAAAGAGTGGCTGCCGAATTTGGGTCCATGTTGCAGAGCGATCCTAATGATTTCAATGCACTAAATCATGGCGATTTCTGGGTTAACAATATAATGTTTCAATATGATGCTGACGGCAAGATTAAGGAAACTTATTTCGTCGATTTTCAATGTTGCCGTTATGGCACACCGGCGCATGATCTCTATAACGTGTTGATATCTTCAACAAGCTTGGAAGTCAAGCTGAAACATTTTGATTATTTTGTAAAGTATTATCATGATCATCTTGTGGAAAATTTAAAACTGTTGAAATATCCCAAGAAGCTGCCCACCTTGAAGGATATTCATATATCGCTTTATAAAAATGGTGTTTTTGGTGAGTATTGTGTTAAAAAGTGGAAGAAATGTACTTGTTTTGATAATCCGCATATTCGCTTTAATTTATTTTCATTACATTTTTTGGTAATTATTTTTAATTTAAAAGTGGATATAAAGATTTGCGTAACTAACCGAAAATCAAAAGTTTTGATATTTTCTTTAAACAATTTAGTTTTTTGCTTCAATAAGATTTTCTTGCACACATAGTTTTGTGTAAAAAAAGGTTTATTTTTATATTATCAATTATTTAAAAAGATTAAAAAGTGGCAACCCTGTTCCAAAATTTTTCGAAAAATAAGTTTTCAAATATATAAAAATATTTACATATACATACGTACATATAGTATTTATAAATATTTATATACAGATTAGATTTTTATATTGGTTTATTTGAAAAAATTAAGCCCTGGAAACCCTTTTTCAAATTCTTTGAAAAATTAAGCCTTAGAATAAATTCCATATTTATATTTATAGCAACACTGCATTATATATTTCAATATTTCACATTTTTATATCATAATTTATCTTTAAAATATGGCAACCCTGTAGCAATATTTTTTAAAAGTTAAGCCTTTGCAAATATATAAATATTTATAGCAACTTTTTAAATTTATCATATATCTAAAAATATTATTATCATTTATATAAAAAAAAATTTAAACAGTGGCAACCTTGTTCCGAAATTTTTTGAAAAATTGAGCCTTTGAAAAACTATAAATATTTTAGTTAACATTTTTATATTATAATTTATCTATACAAATTTAAACAGTGACCATGCTGCTGCAATATTTTTGAAAATATAAAAATATCATTTAATATTTTTCTACTATCATTTATCAAAAAAAAAAATATATATATATATGTGGCAACCCTATTCCGAAAAATTAAGTTTTTGGAAAAAACAGAAGTTTTCAAACTAACGATACAAATATTATCTTTTAAACGGTATGGCAACTCTGCAAAACGAGATAATTGCAATGAAGGTACACGTACCTAAATTTTCTAATTATTTTATTAATGTATTAGATGTTTCAAAATATTTTTTAAAAAATCTTTTTATTACTAAAATATAAATAATTAATTTGATAATCCTCATAGTTAACATTTATGCCTCTCTTAACTCGTTTTATAATGGTGAGCTTTCATTTTCGAAAGTATTTCGATTTTATTTTTAATTCTAAAGTTCCTTTTTATTATCAAAAACTTATAAGTAATTAAAATAATTAATCTGATATGCTTTACATTATCATTCAATATCTATTTATTCATTCATTCAATATTATGTTTTTGTAATTAAAAGCTTTAATTTTCAAAATTATTTTGAAATGTTTGTTTTGTGTTTTGTTTTTAAAATTTTTGTATCCTAAATCGTTTTACAATCTTGCAGGTTTATTCGCTGCTCATGGTCATATGGCCATTGTGCTGCTCGAACCAACTCCTGAGGCTACACTTGAAAACCTAATGGGCACTACGCCGGAAGGTGCGGAATTCAAAAAGCGAATGTATCTGAGCAAACGATATCGAGCACACGCCGAAGTTGTCTTGCCATGGCTTTATTATCGCGGTGCTTTTGAGTAAAAAAAAACATATGGTAATAAGCTGTAAATATTTTATACAAACATTCACATTGTCACTTAGATACATACCCATTTCATCGATATATTAGTAATTATTGTTGAAATATATATATTTTCTATAGAGGCGTGTATGATAAATTGCAATTTATTTGATGAAGAGTAATTAGAATGGTGGAGAGTTTTTCATTTAATAAAATATTGTATTTTGCTATGCATTGCGACTATGAATGACTGTTTTTACTATTTGGAAACATCTATGTATATGTGTGTATATGCGTATAAAATTATGCATGCTGAGTAATGGCAGTTAATTGTTTGCTTACGCTTGACGCTCTACTCAAGTTTTTTTTTATAACCTGAACAGGGTATATTAAGTTTGACACAAACAAACTCAAATTCCTACGTCAGAGACTTTATAAAATATAGAGGCAAATCATCAGCATGATGAGCTGAGTCGATTTAGCGGTCGATATATACGCGAACTAGTCCCTCAGTTTTTGAGATATCGCCTTGAAAATTTGTACAAGCCATTTTCTCATCAAGAAACGGTTCATTTGTTATATCCACCGATATCTGAGCTTTATGGCATATAACTAACCTGTCAGAAACTTACCAAAGAAATTGTTCAGATCGGAAAGCTGAGGATTGATGCCATATAAATCCAAATCAAGTTCTTGTAGAAAATTGTTTCTGCATGTGATGGATACTATAGTTTCGGTGCAACCGAAGTTTACGTTTTTTCCAGTTTTTTTTTGTATTTGTAGTACGCAATTATCATTTTGTAATGGAAGCTATTGTGTTGATTGCTTATTTATTAGTTAGGTGAAGTTTTCGACGCCAAACAAAGCTGGAACGATAAATTTTCATATTAAAATAAGCATTCTATACAGTTTTGTATGTAATTGCTTGGCTCATTTGCTTAAGTACGCGTCAAGTTATTAATACCTAGACTAGATAATAACTGGCTTTTCAGTTACCACATACAGTCGGCGCTCGTTAAATAGAACCACTTTGTTTTTAGGATGACTCTAGTTTTTCTAATTATGGAAAGATTTTTTATTTTTAATTAAGTAAATTTTCTATACAAAAACCCATTGATGTTCTTTCCAATTTAATTTTATTAATAAAAATAAGAAAACTAAAAGTAACAGTCCGGTGGAGTGGTCTTTTCAATTAATGAAATGTTTCATGTTCACTCATATTACATATATAAATATATTATTTTATATATTAGGTTAGGTCAAACCAAAGTCATTATTTTTTTCGCTCTCTGAAAAATTGCTTGCTAGAAACCTCTTAAACATTTATTAATCGTTATGGGATGTTCCTCCGTCTAAGGTTTTACGATTTTTTTCTTATTATCAATTCCAAAAAAAATTTGTTTGTCGTTATAAATGGCTAAAAAAAATATATCGCTTCATAGGTAGTAAAACTTTTTAAACCAATTCGTCAAAATATTTTTTTTTTAAGGTTTGGTAGAACATCAGTCAGTGACATATGCGCCAAACGTCACTTCAAATTAATCATTAGTGTTTATTAAACCATCATCTTTCTGTTGTACATAAAATGCATTCGCCGATTTTTACAATGAGTGAAATTATTTAACAAAGAAGTTTCATTAAATTTTGTGATCGGAATCAAATTTCTGATGCCGAAATGTTCAGAATGTTGCAAAAGGTTTTCGGTGATAATTGCTTGTCGCGAGCAAGTGTGTTTGATAGGTACAAATTATTCAAAGTGGAAGTGGAGGAACTACGTCCAGGACGGTCATCAACGTCAACTGATGATGAACACGTCAATAAAATGAAGCAATTGGTGCTTGAGAACCGACGATTAATAGACAGAAATCTTACTGGCATCATTTGAATATCAGACGCATCAGCGAAAACCATTTTGAAAGATTAGTTGGGCCTTAGAAAAGTGAAAGCATGATTCGTTCTAAACTCAGTCAATTTTATTTTATTTTTTCAAAAAACAGCGTGGCGTTAACGTCTGTGAAATAATGCTTTCCGGTGTTATGAAACATATTATTTATTACTGGCGATGAAATTTGGATCTATGCTTATGACCTGAAAACAGACGATCAATCGACCGAAAATCGTAGCAAAGTTAAGCCGAAGCCCAAAAATCCACACCAAACTAGGTCAATAATCAAGGTTATGTTGAAAATTTAATTCAATTATCGAGGTGTGGTGCACTCCGAATTCTTTCCGACCAGCCAAACAGTCAACAAGGAATACTATATGTATGTTATGCGTCACCATGATAATACACCGTCGCATACTGTATTGATTCTTTGTGAGTTTTTCGCTAAATTTTGAACCTATATCATGCCGCAACCACCGTATTCACCTGATTTAGCTCCGTGTGACTTCTGACTATTCAGCAAACTGAAACGACCGCTCGGGGGAAACTGCCTCGAGTCGATTGAAGAAATTCACTTTAGCAACTGTTTCGAAGATTGCAAAAAACGTTTAAACAAGTATATTGGGGCCAAGGGGAATTACCGTGGGAGGGACGACATAAATTTTGAGGAATTAATTAAGCATTTTTAAATTATAAAAAAAGTCTTACTATTTTTTGCTCATAGTTGTGCTGAAATTTCAATCGAGTTGAAAACGCATTGATAACGTTAAAGTTATAGTTTTAAGCATAAAAAACTAGAGTAACGAAAAAAGTTGTATGGTAGGTAAAAAATTATCAATAACTTTTGTCTTTAAACTTACGAGTATTTTACTGACCTTAAAAAAGTAAGTGAAAAAAAGTATGAATATTTTTCATTTTTTTTTTTTATCTATAGCAGTTTTACAGTAAAAAATATCTAATCTCATCTAAGTAACTGTTATTTCGCTGCACTAATTACAAGCAACTTATTTCAAACAGTATACTGAGGCCTTAAACTCATATTAAGGAGATACTACAAATTATTAAAGACAATGATATATTTCATTTATTACAACATTATATACTTTTGTAGTATATGAATACATATATGTGACCTGGTCTACGAAAAGAGGGCTTAGGTGTCAAAAAAAAAAAAAAAATAAAAAATTGAAAAAAAATAAAAAATAAAAAAAAAATGATTTTTTGACACTAAGCCCAATTTTCGTAGACCAGGTCACATATGTCACTGCTTTCTTTTATCATTTTTTTACTATCGCGACTTTCAGTCTGCACACGCCACTAAAAAAATGTGACCTAACTTAGTTTTATCGGTGTCCCGTTATCTCGAGTGGGCATTGTTTTAAGAGCTCTAAAACACGAAAAAAATGAAAAATATTCTGCAATGACAATTCTGTTATCTAATAGATAAGGGTAATGTATATGTATTAAAAATACGGAAATGGAGATACATGTAAGTGTGAACTACAGAAATTGAGTTGTCTTCACCTGTTATTTCTGTTATGAAACGGCAAGTTGGCTAAGAGAGTTTTTGAACAACATTTTAAGTACAAAAGTTTTGTTCTTATATTTTAACGTTTTTATATCAAAATTTCAGGAGAGATTGTTCAAATCAAAAACAAAAAAAAAAAATAATAAATAAAAAATAAAAAAATAAAAAAAAAAAAAATAAATAAAAAATAAAAAAAATAAAAAAAAAAATTAAATTAATATTATTTTCTCAAAATTGGAACACAAATCGACCCTTATTTCACATATATTTTTATATACATATTATATATTTATGAATTGCTACCTTTAACTCCGGTTGGAACGTAGAGCCAAATATTCACAACAGTACTCACACATTCATATTTACGACTTTTATTCTAACGATAGCTAATGAGATAATGCAAACTGTTTGGGAAGCCATTAAATTTTTTCATATTGCACCAGTAACTCCACTGACTTCGCTCCTTTTTGCTTTTATTGCCCTTGTGCCTCCTCCGTTTATTTATCTGTACAAGTTTTCACTTCAATGAGCGAACCGTCGAAAATTGTTTACTGAATGTGAATATTAATTTTACGCTAAGATTAATAGTTGACAATTAATTATCCCATTTGCATTCCTATTGGTTAAATAAGCAATTAATTATATACATATATACATACATACAGGCAAGCAAAGTCTAAATGACAATTAAAGTCTTATGTCATTAGCATGCACATGGGGGTTCATAATCTAAAATGTACAGAAATATTAAATATTTGTACTTATTAATCTTTATAACGGTATATGCAGTTGGACTTAATGGTTTACTATATTAATGCTGATGCTTTTGTTGATATAATTTTCAAGCTTTGTGCAAATATTTAAATTAAGTACGTTCAGAAAAATTTTAGTAGAAAACCCGTGTATAATAAAAATATTCAAATATTCAAACAATCAAATTTTAAAATTTAATTTTTTTCTTAAATTTTTTGTAAACAGCTGTTGTCTTTGTAGGTGTCGGTGTCGCCAAAGGCAAAAAAAATGCCCTATCGGCGTAAGCCATCACGTGCAGCCAAGCAATTACTGGCACATAATAAGTGTGTTCTTAAAACAACCACAACATAGTGTATTTTGTATTTAGAAAATTTACGAAAACAAGCAATTTGGTAGTAACTAGAGTTTCATGCATAATTCAGCAATTTTAAAGCCAGTGCAACATCGTCTCTAGCAGCTATATTATACATAATATACGTGTGTGTATAGGCACATATATATACACGCTTTTTGTTAGTAGAGCCCATAGCAATTGCGCTGCCAATTCGATACTTCCACTTGACTGCGCCAAATGGTAGGTTATATTGCTTGCATGCTCGGCTGTGGGCCGTTGACTTTCGCTCGAGCGTTTAAAATTCAGACAATATGGCCGATGAGTCTAATGGCTTTAACATAATTTAGGGCGCTTTGCATGTGGAGTAGGTAGTAGCGTACAATCTCATTCGCAAACTTATCAAATACTATTGAATATCCATTTAAAATATTGCCTTAAATTTAACTGCAAGCTCTGTGGTTTTTGATACTTTTGGACAAAACGGATATTTTGACTTTGATTAATTTTTCTTGTAAGTTATTTGCGTATCTCCTATAGTCTGAGCCTTAATAATTATATGAAATTATTTACATAAGACATATGTGTATTTATTACCTTTTTTGTGTAAAAAAAATAAAAAAATACATTAATTTTAATTAATATAATACTAATTTTAATTATATTTTATTTGAATCGCCCTGTTTTGAAATATAACATTAAGGAATGCAGCCTTGCGTTTTTGTTTACATTCGCGGTTAACTGAATAAATTGTTGTGAACAAGCAAATCAAAAGCATTAAGTTAGTGTTTTCTCTAAAATTCCAGTTAATGTTTAGTTTAATATTTTGAAATCAAAAGTGTAAAGTAAAATTAATATATTTAAGTAATTAATTGTATAATGCCTGTAAATATCGCGTGTGAAGAAAAAACGTCTCAAATTGTGCATCGCTACGTGAGTGAGAGCAAATTTTCCGTTTGCAATTGAAATTTGCCAATCTTTTGAGAAAAAGTGGAAAAAATGTTTGAATTGTGCTTTAAAATATTTGTGTTACCAAAAAATTATGTTATTAAATGAAATAAATAATTGATAAAAAATCGTTTATGTTCGCAGCTGCATGCCAAACATGTTCATGCATGCACATGTTCATGTTACAGGTTTAAGTCGATAAGGAAACGTAATGGTTATTGGTTTTATTTATTTCTTATACATACTTACATATGTATATGCACATACGTTATTTTATACTTCTTTGTGATATATTTGAGCAAGCCTAAGTAATATGCGTGTGTAGGTAAATATGTTAGTGTTTCGGCTATAACCACGTAATCGGTATTTACGGCAATAAAGTTAGGATCATGCACATTTAATAAAAAAAAAATATTTAATTTTAATGTACGCACTATGTACTTTTATCCAAGGTAATTGAGTTTGCCGCGAAGTACGTATGTACATACTTATGTAACATGCAAAAGGAAACGTTGGAGATCCCATAAATTATATATAGTAGGTATGTAAATATGTATGCACATGTGTAAATATATAAATGAGCAGCAGGACGAGCCGAGACAATTTAGCAATTTCCGTCTGTCTGTTCCCTTTCTCTTAGTTTTCGAGATATATACATATATGAAATTTTGGTAATAATTTTTTCTCCTCAAGAATCTGTTCGTTTGTCGGAACCGCCGGACCATAATTAGAATACAAATTCATGGATTAAAATCATGTTCTCGTATTCTTCATACAAGATATTTTGAAATGTCAGGCTTCGTGGCTAAAAAGAATTTTGATACCGTTGGTCGGACTTTCAAGTAACACCTACCTGTGAAGGAAGTGGGGGAGCAGTCGAAGTTAACGTTCTTTCTTGTTTTTTTTAATATCAAAACTTTGTGACTCAAAATTCTTTATATCATTAAAAACATATGAATTGAAAGATATTAACTTTTCTGTAGACATACGCCTTGTGGTATTTCTATTGTCGGTATAGGGAACTGTTTGAGTCCAGAGTTTCTAAGGTGTGGTTTCTTGGTCCTAAGCCAAACTTTTGATATGAGGTTTTGCTTTGACTATCGAAGGCTTATCGGTATTATTGTGAGTATATGGTCAGCCATTTAGTTC
>CM050325.1:104240343-104260174 GCA_027475135.1 Bactrocera correcta
TTTTTGTGTAGGTTTCTATAACTGACATGCATTTATGTATATCTTTTTGATTATGCATTTTTAAACATATGTACGAGTATATGCACTCATTTTGGGCTTCTACAATCCACAGAAAAAAAGTCAAACCGATTGGGTAATACCAAAAACATACCGAACAAAACCCAAAAATATGACGTCATTGTTCGCACACATGCACACTGACAGATATGAAAGGTAAAGCGAAGAAAAAAATGAATAAAAGTAAAAATATTACAAAAAATATGCATTAATGGAAATAGTGTTACGAATAGCCGGCATTTGAAACTAAATATGATGGATTGTCGACGTTTATAGGCATAAGTGTATGTGCGTGTGGGTATGAACACATTTAAGCTAACAAGAGAGCGTCAGCTCGCAAAAATTAGCTGGAAACAAAAAGTTGAATGAACAATTCAAATACATAAGCGTATATGTACATTTGTATGATTGTAACGGGTGATTTTTTTGAGGTTAGGATTTTCATGCAGTAGTATTTGACAGATCACGTGGGATGTCAGACATGGTGTCAAAGAGAAAGATGCTCAGTATGCTTTGACATTTCATCATGAATAGACTTACTAACGAGCAACGCTTGCAAATCATTGAATTTTATTACCAAAATCAGTGTTCGGTTCGAAATGTGTTTCGCGTCCGTGTCCGATGAGCGATGAGGCTCATTTCTGGTTGAATGGCTACGTAAATAAGCAAAATTGCCGCATTTGGGGTGAAGAGCAACCAGAAGCCGTTCAAGAACTGCCCATGCATCCCGAAAAATGCACTGTTTGGTGTGGTTTGTACGCTGGTGGAATCATTGGACCGTATTTTTTCAAAGATGCTGTTGGACGCAACGTTACGGTGAATGGCGATCGCTATCGTTCGATGCTAACAAACTTTTTGTTGCCAAAAATGGAAGAACTGAACTTGGTTGACATGTGGTTTCAACAAGATGGCGCTACATGCCACACAGCTCGCGATTCTATTGCCATTTTGAGGGAAAACTTCGGACAACAATTCATCTCAAGAAATGGACCCGTAAGTTGGCCACCAAGATCATGCGATTTAACGCCTTTAGACTATTTTTTGTGGGGCTACGTCAAGTCTAAAGTCTACAGAAATAAGCCAGCAACTATTCCAGCTTTGGAAGACAACATTTCCGAAGAAATTCGGGCTATTCCGGCCGAAATGCTCGAAAAAGTTGCCCAAAATTGGACTTTCCGAATGGACCACCTAAGACGCAGCCGCGGTCAACATTTAAATGAAATTATCTTCAAAAAGTAAATGTCATGAACCAATCTAACGTTTCAAATAAAGAACCGATGAGATTTTGCAAATTTTATGCGTTTTTTTTTTAAAAAAAGTTATCAAGCTCTTAAAAAATCACCCTATATATACTTTCATACATATGCAGATTTAATCATATGTAAATATGTTAGTAGCCATATTCAAAGTAAATGTAGTGGAAGTAGCAAAAACAAAATTAATCATAAAAGAATGAATTCACTATTAAAAGCTGATGATTGAGTAAACAGCAAAGCGGCGTAATGCGCCTACATGCATACTTACATATATAAATTCAACACATGTACAAACAGCTAGACACATGAACACATCTATTATTTATGCGTATGTTTGTTGTATGCACAGCATGTAAGCATGCCGGTCGAGTCCGGTCGTTGTTTATACCGAAAATAAACTGATAATGTAAAAATAATTGTGAATTGAGTGAAAAAGCAGCCACACAAAGTCACAGACATATAAAATAGATGAGCGATAATAACTAAAACTGCCATGTGGCACATACATACTGGGTAAACAAAGCCGAGTGCAAAATTCATGGAAAATGAAAAATAATAATAATAAAAAATGATATTAAATGTTTGCAATTGTAAAAATTTCATTAAAAAATTTGAAAAAAATATTTAACAGAAGTTTAAAAATAAGAAAATAAAAAAAAAATTTTAAAACTAATTAAAAAAAAGAATCAAATGCTAAAAAAAAAAAATAAATAATAATTAAAAAAAAATAATAATTTAAAAAATTTAAATTAAAAAAAAAAAATTTAAAAAATATATACATAAAATTGTCTAAAAAATGAATCAAATGGGAAAAATTTAAAAAAATATTAATAAAAATTAAAGAAATAAAAAATATTTACAAATAAATTTAAAAAAAATGAATCGAATAGCAAAAAACAACATTGAAATGTAAAATAATCAAAAAAAAATTAAAACAATATTGAAAAATATGTTTAAAAACTTACTAAAAATCTAATCAATGGGCAAAAATTATTAATTTTTTTTTTCAAAAAAAAAGTGAAAAATAAAAAAAAAAAAAAAATTTTAAAAAAAAATATAAAAAGTAATTTAAAAAAATAGTAAAATAATTAAAACAAAAAATTGTTGAAATTTAGAATCAAAAATAAAAAAAAAAAATCGAAAACATTAACTTCGGCTACACCAAAGCTATCAAATAGTACTTTACACAGGCCCATTTAGCAAAAAGGCTTTACAAAAATCTTTGTCTTATTTTTGATCGGCCAGTTTTTATGGTCATCATATGCTATAATGGTCCGACCTAAACGACTTGCTCAGAGTTTGTGTTGTTGTTTTATACAATGATCTAAGCAAAATGTTGTGATATATTGACAAATAAAGAAGTTTTTCAAGAACTGGATCCCGATTATTCAGTTTGCATGGCAACTGTATGCTATAATGAACCGATATTGGCTATTCCTAATAAGCAGCTTCCTGGTGAAAAAAGAATGGCTGCAAAATTTAAAATCCATATCTCAAAAACTCAGGGACTTGTGCGCGTTTATACAGACGGCCAAAGCGAAATAAACTCAGCTCGTCAATCTGAGCATTTATATTTATATAGTATGTACAAATCGTCACCTAAAATGCCAATGAAGGTATCATTAAAAAACTCGAATTTGAGTTTTTTCATTGCTTACGATTCACTACATCTTATTACATAAATGTATTATAAAATTGTAAGCTTCCGTTGTCAGATATAACCAATATGTAACCTATCTATAACCGATATATAACCATTTTATAACCAAAACTCAAAATTTGTTTCAATATGAGTGGTTGCTATTATAACGTTTTTCTTCGCCTGTAAATTTATGAAAAGTGATTTTACTTTATTTTTCATTTTAGTGTGGTAAACTTAATACACCCTGTTGAGGGTATAAAAAAATATTTCTCAGATATATAAAATTCCAGACAAAAGCCAATCGTCATAATTTCGCTGAATTGCAGGCAGCGCAACAATTAATTTGTTAAAGCAATGAATGCATTTGAATGTGCCCATATGGAAAACAAATGCACTATACACACACACACACACACATGCCAACAAATAAGCGCGTGTGACAAGCCACTTTATTCAGTCGCATTTATGCAGCGAGCGATAAGAAGTCAACACTGTCCGCGTAGTTGTATCTTCTATTTGTATTTATGTCTCTGTATGCCCACATGCCTATGTATGTATGTATGTATAGTACAAGCATGCCATCAAATGTGTAATCAAACAGAAAAAGTGGGCCGCAACATTTATGCCAAGACTCTACTAACCAACAATGCCCGCCGCTGTTTAATCACAATCAATAGCAACAATAACAAAAACTCTGGAAAATCGCCACATACATAAATATACATATACATACTATATGTAGCGTAGTTGTAATCGAACAGCCGTTATGGCATTTAGGCGCTGCCCTTGTGTGATAACTGTATTTTGTACGCGACACACTAACATATTTGTGTAAATAGAAAATTGTAGGCGTACAAATCCCTTGTTGGTGTGATATCCTGTCTGCCTAACTGCCGGCTGATTTGGCTGACCGTAGCTTGTTGTTGTTGCAGTAGTTGGCGTTTCGATGTTGGGTTTTTTGTCGCGCGGGCGACATTTGTATTGAATGGCGAATATTTTATCAGCCGGGCGACTAGCAGATTTATCTCGTTTCCACCCTCTTTCAGCAATAGCCGGAAGTCGTAGGCTTGCATGTGTGTATACATATACATATATAAATGGATAAAAAAACATATATATTTCAGCTTATCACAAGTGCAGATGTTGTATTCACCACTGTACATAAAATTACTTTTGAACACATACATACATATTTATTATAATGGTTGGGTGTAAGGCTTGTTTTACGGATAACAATCTTAGTAATTTTTCGATAGAATTTGATTCTTAGAAAAACCATTGAGCGCAAAATTAAAACTATCATCAAATTTCACTGTAAGTTCAAACCACTAACGTTTTTGGGTTTTTAAAAAGATGTCATTTAGATTAGTCCTACATACGGCTGTAACTTGTGATATCCTAGATCTCGAGCGGTTTGACCTCATACTTATGCTAGGATAGAACCACTACAAAAGTAGGCTGAAAGGGACAGCAAACGACGCTATATTTTTCTCTGCTATTTTGACATTTCTCTTCAGAGAGGTTTGCGATTTCAACATTCAAAGATATACGATCCAACAAAGAGTCGAAAATTTAAAATTTACTACCGAAATTCGGAGTCTGTGGCCTCAACTTTAAGAGCACTACGTCCAATTTATGGCTGTCGAATCAACAATTGAGCATATAGTGGAAAAATTTTAATCCACAAACACAGTACAAAATGTTCCCGTACCAGTGAGACAAAAAAGGGCCCTTAGTGTCGAGAATATTGCAGCCGCTAGCGCATCAATTGAGGAGGAGCCAAATCAGTCTCTCACACGTCGTTCTCAAGCGTTGGGATTCTCTGTGACGTCGTTGTGGCGAATTTTGCAAAAGATCTTCGCCTAGACCCTCACAAGATCAAATAAATGCAAGAACTGAGCCGCTTGACCACCAGAATCGTCGTATGTTCGTGAATAGGCTGAGCAACAACTTGAAAATGAACCGGATTTTCATAGAAAAAACATCTTCAGCGATGAGGCTGATTTCTAGGTTTCATCAGTAAGCAAAATATGCGTTATTGGTAAGGCAGCAATTCATACGTACTACGTGTTTTCCTTTGGTGTTCTTGCACATGAACTTGGAAATCAAATATGGCCTTTAGGCATTTCATCGTGAGCTGATCCGTCTGTCAGTCTTTTTGAAAATTTCATTGTATACATATCGTTTTCAGATCAGATGTGTCATCGGCCTTTTCGCAATCTTTTCTGCTTTTTCGTTTCCTGAATTCCTTTTTGGCCAGGAACCCAGCATATACGTTATTATACTTATTCGTTATTATGCTTTTTCGTTTCCTGAATTCCTTTTTGGCCAGGAATCCAGCATATACATTGCTATATATTGTGTGCAGCCGCTTTTCGGCAGCCGTTACATCTACAGCCTCTCTGCTTCTTTCAGGTTATGAAAGTATACGCCTTTTTTAAGTTATAGCAACTCTCAACGTAACGGTTTCAACGTATGTAAGCCTTCCGCAAGATAATTGCTTATTCTATAAAACAAAGTCTTCTACCTGTCCTCTAAATAATAATTGCTAGATCTAACTACGATGTAGATGGACTAAACTTAACATGATGAATGCTAAAGCACTGATTGGTTCAGAGCTTTGTAAATTAGAATGAATGATGTTTCTCAAAATACTTAACATTGCATTTTTATTTGATTTTCAGAACCTAAGAAATTTCTGAGAAAGACTACAGGTATCTATACAACTTATTCGAAGCATTTGAAGACTATGAAATTTAAAGCATTGAAAATATAGCTTATAACTAAAAAACTTACGACAAGAGCTTTATTTTAAGTAATGATAGATTCTTATACAGATTCGAATTGCACTTAGATGATTTGAAGAGTTGCTGAAGAAACAGCAATGTTTGGAAGATATTTGGAATCATATTATATAAAGAGAGGAGGTTTAATTGAAAGGAGGTGTAATCGACAGTTTAAATATACTAAATTTTCTGTGAGCCACCGTAAAAATATCGGGAGAAATAAGAGCTTCATTAATTAACATAAATCCAATATTACTGAGTAAGTAGTTTTTCATTTTTTTCTCAATTAATATCTAGAACCTATCCAATTAATGAAATTCCGAAAGTCAAGTAGTGAAAATATATGTAAAGTTCACTTAAGAAATGCAAGTATAATTTTTATTATTATTTTTAATTTTTATTTTTAAAACAAGTCTCTTCTTACTCAGCCTATTGTACAGCATGAGGATCGCTAACTTTATATCTGACGATCTTGGTTACATCCAGTATTTGTAAATTCTTTATAACGTTAATGTTCGAAAATTTGGAGCACATCTTATAAAGGGTGATTTTTTAAGAGCTTGATAACTTTTTTTTAAAAAAAAACGCATAAAATTTGCAAAATCTCATCGGTTCTTTATTTGAAACGTTAGATTGGTTCATGACATTTACTTTTTGAAGATAATTTCATTTAAATGTTGACCGCGGCTGCGTCTTAGGTGGTCCATTCGGAAAGTCCAATTTTGGGCAACTTTTTCGAGCATTTCGGCCGGAATAGCCCGAATTTCTTCGGAAATGTTGTCTTCCAAAGCTGGAATAGTTGCTGGCTTATTTCTGTAGACTTTAGACTTGACGTAGCCCCACAAAAAATAGTCTAAAGGCGTTAAATCGCATGATCTTGGTGGCCAACTTACGGGTCCATTTCTTGAGATGAATTGTTGTCCGAAGTTTTCCCTCAAAATGGCCATAGAATCGCGAGCTGTGTGGCATGTAGCGCCATCTTGTTGAAACCACATGTCAACCAAGTTCAGTTCTTCCATTTTTGGCAACAAAAAGTTTGTTAGCATCGAACGATAGCGATCGCCATTCACCGTAACGTTGCGTCCAACAGCATCTTTGAAAAAATACGGTCCAATGATTCCACCAGCGTACAAACCACACCAAACAGTGCATTTTTCGGGATGCATGGGCAGTTCTTGAACGGCTTCTGGTTGCTCTTCACCCCAAATGCGGCAATTTTGCTTATTTACGTAGCCATTCAACCAGAAATGAGCCTCATCGCTCATCGGACGTAAAGCGCGAAACACATTTCGAACCGAACACTGATTTTGGTAATAAAATTCAATGATTTGCAAGCGTTGCTCGTTAGCAAGTCTATTCATGATGAAATGTCACAGCATACTGAGCATCTTTCTCTTTGACACCATGTCTGAAATCCCACGTGATCTGTCAAATACTAATGCATGAAAATCCTAACCTCAAAAAAATCACCCGTTATTTAAAAAGTTCAGTAACTTTTACCATCACCTCAAAATTTATCCGGACTGGTCCCTCCAATCTAAGCCATCGATAAATTTTTTTATTATATCAGTACAACCTTTTTCAGAAGTGAATTTTATGTACATATGGCATTTTTTATCATGAAAAAGTTGAAAAATGAGTCTGCTTAGAATTTGTCGAATCGTTAAAAATGTTGCAGAGGTGGTTGAAAAGTCTGCCCTATCTTCAATACAATTATTTGAGTATCACAAGGCAGTCATGGTAGTGAAGTCAACGAAAACTTGCTCATTCGAGCACCTCTGTTAACGACGTTAACGTCGGAAAATTGAGAGCAGCAGGCAACAGAAAGATGGGAGAAGACCTCAACGACTCTTATGGTTAATCTTCTGGGTATGAAACGCGTTAATGCTGGATTAGTATCAAAGGACCTGTTTTTTTTTGCAAAAACAACGTCGAACATACATAGGTCATATATGATATTCTTGAGATATTTGTCTATGAAGATTACGTCGAAAATGTCCAGCATGTGCTCCAACCGAACCATATTTTGAAGGTGATAAGGAAGATTTGTATTAGAAAACTATTTTTGTCAGTCCGGTTCAAATTTGATCAGATGGTATATGTGCGCTATATATGTATTTAGGTATTTTAAGAAGAATTCATCTTGGCTAAAATATAAATGTGAATTGAAATTAATTTTAAAATGATAATTAATCACTTTTAAACAAAATGAACAGATCAAGTCACAAACTAATCAAGATCTAGTTCAGATATGTTAGATAGTAACGACAAACTGTATGAATTGTTAAAGAGTTTTGTGGTATTAGAAATTATATTGCGCTTCTCTCTCTTTGGTGAAGAAATTCTTTTCATCAAATAAGATTTTAGTACTCCATTAACTCTTTTCATTAAGGAAATAAGTCTTAAAGCGGTGAAATCTTCATGTATTGGTTTTGGCATAAGAAATCTATATTAATTAGTAGAGCAAAAGGGGTTGCAAAAAATATTCTACCAAAAAAAATATGTAGAACACAATTTGAATCACGAATTTGCTTACCTACATACATACATAAGTAAGTATAAAACGAGATTAGAGCAGCTAGATTCTACAAGCTACATAAAATCTACTTGCAAACAATCAAATATTGGAGTCAACCGATGAGCCAGAGTCAATTTGGCTAGGCTGCTGCTAAGAGTATTCTGCTGGAGGGTGTGCCTGCTGATGACAGCTCACATTGTTGTCACACCATTTACATTCTTCTGTGCCATAAGTCACGTTAAATAAGACTCGATAATCAAGGAGAAATAATAGTGCGTTGGCAAGACGCTGGTGACTAAGGTGTGTGGGTTGGTAAGTTGGCTTACTTGCCGATTTTTTTTCTGGTCTTCGCTTTCGATGGCAGCACGAAAACGTCACTAAATGAATAAAAGAACAGTTGAACGAAGTGAATGGAATGGATTGGAAGGAAAGAAGACCAGCAAAGAGGGAGAGGACAAGAGAGGCAAATAGAAAAGCAGGCTAAATAAGCAGAAACAAAAAATTATCATAATGTAGTACAATAACAACAACAATAATGAAAGCTGCGTAGCAAACAAAAAGGTTTGCAATGAGCAGTAGGAAATGTAATTAAGATAAAACCGACGGGTGTCGAAAGCATGAAAGCCAGCAGCCAGCAGCCAAGTGAACAACGCGCGGGACTATACAGCCTGATATGCATACACAGAAATATACATACATATGAATAAGGCGCATCAGTAATCGGAGAATTATTGCAAATTGCAGATGATTGTCTACAAAAACAGCAAAAATGCCAATAACAAGAAGCAGCTTTGCAAGCAAACGCACACACACACAGACATGCACAATTACACAAGGCTACCAGCGCATTGACGGCTTTCAGGCCTGCTAAATTGTAGAGGTGGCATACACACACACATTGCTACCGGCAAGTGTATGCATTCATGTGGGCGCCCCAAATCGCCGGAAGGTGGCTCAACGCCAAACAAAGTCAAGAAAATTCGCAAATAAAAAATGCATAGAAAAAGTATTAACCAACAAATCCACATATACAAATAATTGTAGGTCGTGCTTGTGCATGTACATATATTTGCATTTGTTGGGCGATTGTGTGCGTGCATCATTGATTCACATGGGAGCGCATTTAATTGAAATCGATTAGCTGCGAGAAAAATACATATGCATGCACATTTGTATGTCTATATGTGTTTGTAGCTGCAGGCACACATGTGGCTCTTTTTGTTATCGAAAGCTGTGTGTTGTTGGCTTATTTTGCAGTTATCATATAAATATATATTCGATTCATATGAATTCAAATGTTCTGTAACGATTCACTGTTATGTGTATGTATATGTATGTTTCATAGACATACTTATAGTTTATTGTATAGGCGTACAATTGAATTGAATCGAAATTGCGCTAAGGTGAATCAGCGCTGGGGAATTTTCATTTATCAACACTTGTTGTATATATGTATGTACTTATATGTATGTCTATGTAGGCATGTGCCTACCCTTGAAAAAATTGCAAAACATTTATTTACACATACAACTGTATATATATTTTTACGAATATTTCTAAGAAGGGGAAAGCTTTTGTGCTTTAAATGGACTGCACTTGAGCCATGTATGCGATGATCTATAGGAATAAAAATTATAAAATACCTACAAAATCATTTAAAAAATTATATAAGAAACACAAGAAAGCAATGAAAACAAGAAAAGATATTTACATTATCTGCATCGAATCTATAACACCATATAACACTTTACAAGTCTATTTATTACAGCACCAAATGGTATAAAAAGGTTTTTTCTTGGATCGGTTATTGTGCATGGCAGCTAAATGCTATAGAAGACCGATCTGCAAAATTTTTTCGGAGAATGTAGCGCCACTTTATATAGTAATCTTTGCCAAATTTCGTCAAGATATTCTTCGAATTGAAAAAATTCATTGACTTAGACAATTATTTATGCCAAATTTCGCGAAGATATCTCGACAAATCGAAAAGTATTCCATACCACGGTTTAATTGACGTTTTGTTTGTATGATAGCTATATCCTATTGTAGTTCGATATCGGCGGATTCGCCGAATAAGCAGTTTCTTAAAGAAAAAATGATATGTGGGACTAAAAAAATCGAGTGACTAGTTCGCGTATTTACAGATGGCTAGGAGGACAGACATTGCTTAAGGAGTTACATGAGTTTACGGGTTTCAAAAATCTATTTTTTTATTGTTTTATTAAATTCTACAATAGATCTAGAACATTGTACTTAGTTTTCAAGTTGATTCGAGAAATAGTTTCGGAGCTACAGCTTGAGAACTTGTTAATTTAATTTCAATTTTAATTGTTTTGTAAAAATATCTATCGAAAATTCCAATTTTCAGTTTTTTTCCTTTGTTCAAGTTCTATGTTAAGGTTTTAACTAAAGCACGTATTTTATATGACTCTGTAAAAAGTCATACTTTCAACGCGGGCCCTTTTTTTTCCGAGGGGTCTCCGGAAATAGCGTTGCAATGGCCGGGTTTAATAGTGTATGTTTGCAACAATTAAAAATTCTCATAAAATATTTATTTTTTTATATAAGAAAAAGTTTTGAAAAAAGGCTGTTTTTTACTCGAGGAAACCCATGTAACCACTTAATAAATATTATTTAATTTATAGAGTCTCCCACATTTCCTTCTGAGTATTAGGAACTTCATAGAAAACTTAACATAGTACTATACTGTTAAGTGGATAAAAATACAACAATGGCTAGATAGCTGCTAGTAAAGGGTGGGACATATAAAATTTTAAATTTAAAAAGTCAATAAAAAACGGCTTGATATTTTTCAAAGGACCAACATTTATTTAAAAGGTTGTTTTATGAAATTTATTTGTGGAAAACAATTTCGGACAAATGACCACCACGGTTTAGTTTACAGTAGCTTATCTGATCCACCCACTTTTGGAGTACTTTCTCGATGGTTTCAGAACTATGGCAGCTACAACAGCTTGAATCTCGTACTTTAGATCTTGAAGTGTTTCTGGATGGTTGGCGTAACATTTGTCTTTAACAGCTCCCCACAGAAAATAGTCCAACGGAGTTAAGTTGCAGCTTCTGGGAGGCCAAATCACATCACCTCTTTTGCTGATTATGCGATTTTCGAAGATAGGGCGTAAAAGATTAAGTTTAGTGTTTGCTGTATGGCACGTAGCGCCGTCCTGTGCCCCAAATGCAACAATTCTGCTTGTTAACGCAACCATCGAGGTGGAAATGAGCCTCGTCCGAAAAGATGATTTTTCGGTAAAATTGACCATCCACTTGACTCACCACTTTGGAAAAAAAGTTTTCAATATTTCCCAGTTGTCTTCTAGTGAATAGCGACCCATTTCGTAAATTGTAGAATTTTTACTGTATATCTGTCACTTTCCGAATGGTATTTGACGTTTAGAATGTCGAAATATAGGTAATTCAAATTTAAAACTTTAGATGGCCCATCCGTTATAAGTTAATATGATAAATAAAAAGCTTTATTCATTTTTAGTGAAAGTTTTCTGCTTTCAGGCAAATAAACACACTTTTTAGGTTTGCTTTGAATTAAATTTCGAAAATATTTCGTTAAAAAACAGCTTTATGGCATTCATAACTATGATCAAGCTTTTTTTAATTTTTTTTTTTTATTAAATTTCGTGAATTTTTTCTATTCAATACGGGCTTAAAATAGGTGAGCTGAAGAGTTTTTTTCTATGAGGTGAGTCACTAAAATTATTACCATATATTCTGTAATTGGATCTTAAAAGTCAAGTCAATAAATCTGGATTGCTTTGTAAGATATATTATTTCGAGCAATGTTGTCTTTGGTCACCTCAAACAGAATCTCGTGTTTCAGATTGTGAAAGTTTTTGCCGATGCGCCGACATCTCTCAAGATTCTATTCTAAGCCAACATTTTCAAAAGAATGGAATAAATTTCCTCTTTGATTGCAGGAAAACTTTTTTCAATTCGAGTTAAATGTTAAAATATATAGTTTAGAAATCGCAAATAGTATATGTATATACACAAGATGATGGTAGAGTACAATACCTATACCGTAAATTATAATTTATTAGACCCAGTAGGAAAGTCAGATATGAAGTTGTGACTTAATATAATTTTTGCTCGCCTGAAGAGAATAAGTGAAAGCTGTTGATTAGAGTTTTCATCATCACGAAGATGAAAGTTATATCCGAAATATTTAATGAAAATCCGACATATAGAAAAATATATATTACTTTCTTGTCATTCAGTCATAGTTATAATGTTCTAAGAATACTGAAACTCCTATCGCATACTTCACCAATAAACTGATCATACATTGAGATTAGATCTCTTAGTATTCGACTGACCGACTAATCGACGAACCGATTTAATCGGAAAGACCAAGATTCGAATAATAATATTCGGTTTGGAGTATTCGGATAGTCGTAAATTGTCGGCTATTCAACTAACCGTTAGTAGTCGACTATCCGGTTAACCGCTCGTTGTCGAATATTCGAATAGAAAGCGTTGAACTTTCTCACATTTTTTTAAGTGTAATTTTATAAAAAAAATTACAGTATATACGCACACAATGTCATTTTCCCAAATATAAAAAAAGAAAAATCAAAGGCTGCTTGGATATCAAACAATTTTCATTTATTCAAATACTGGTAGCAGTGCAGCAATTCGAATATTTGTTTCTAGCGCGGCTATTCGACGTATTTTCTACTAGCATTAACCGGTTTACAACTAGTATTAACCGGTTGAAACCCTTTTCATATATATTTTATTAGTATCTCGCAGGCATTTTTTAAATATATGCTGGTGTCTATTTCAAAAATATTAATACAATTGCACGAGATGATTCGTTCAACATTCATTCCCTACTGGGTACGCTCTTCGTATGCAATTGCGCCAGCCAAGTCAAGCCAACTAACTGTAATTGCATGCATTCTAAATTGTGCATGAAGCACGAAAAGCAAACATGACTCAAAGATGTGATGTGCTTAACGGATGGTGGGCGAAACACTTCCGGCACTTGAAGCGCACATAAGAACTCGCCCCGCATATCCGGCTCTAAAAACCACACAGTCACTTACTTATTGCAATTAATGCTTTTTCATTGGATTTTCCAATACATCGCGCACATTGAGCAAGTTGATTTCCCTTCGATTATGCCGAGCATACATATCTACACGCAATACAAATAGATCTACGCATATATGTATGTGTGTGTATGTGTATTTGAAGAAAATGGCAGCTGTTGCGTGCATTGGCGAGGGGAAGGCATGAGTCACGCTTTAGTTGTTGTTGCGCACAAGGCAATGGAAGATAAATAATTGCCAACAAGTGTTGAGTGCTTGCATTCGTTTATGTGTGCGTGTAAGTGTGTGTGGATGTGTGTGTGTGCGAAAGCTGCGGTGACGATTGCCTTACTCAATGCCTTAGTTGCGGTTATTAGCGTCGACTTTGTTGCTCCTACTGCACTTGCCACAACAAATTATTATTCTTATTCTTGTTGTTGTTGTTGGTTTTGTTTCATTTCAGTTACTTATGACTTGCAACGTGCAACGCCATGCTAGTTTCGCACTTAGGGGCGTGGTTGGCAGCGCTACTTAAAATTCGCCAAAAGCACTTAAGTGCGTCTCAAGTTGCCGAAGAAAGGATTTCCTTGAACGCGCAGTCGTTCTTCGTGGCGACCGCATGTTGTTATTTAACTTTGCATTGCATAGTTTATATCTTCGGCAAGCAGCAGGCAGCAAGGAACTTGCACTCTTCTAATAGAGCTGCACTCACACACACTGAACTCGGCAAGGCGCTCCGTGGATCATCCTTCATTTTGTGGGCGCTGTGCGAGTGGGCTGTGGACCGCAAGAATTGCAATATTTATGGCAATCTAGTGGAAAAGCCATCCGTTTTGCCACTTATGATTATTTACTCGTATTTAAAGTTCAACCTTCGTAGTGCGTATGTCTAATGCTTGTGTATATTGGGAAGGCGGTTTTCATCTAGTAACTTATCGCATTTGCATTACAAACTTGCGGCATTTACTCACACGCACACACACATACTCATGCACATGCTTAATGCAGTATTTACTTATTGGTAATAAATTTAACAGCCAAACTTTCAATTGCTTTAGTTACTAAGAGCTGCGGTATTGGCTCAAGTTCAGCTTATATCCTGCACACATAAAATTACTGACATGCCACTATACTCAGTACTATTAGGCTATGTTATGTTAAGTTGTCTCATGGTCGCCAAATATTGGGAAGAGAGTAAGAAAGGCATCGTTTGCCTTATATAGCTATAAAGAAGCTATAAGGAATATGTGGAAGCGCTCAATCTACGAAATCGTAACCAAGCCAATAAGCTCGAAAACGGTGCACTATCAGCAAGAAGTTTGAACTTGCCTAAAGAGCGGATCTGATCAGCATCTCAGGCGATGGATTACACTAACCATATTTCTTAATGCTACCAAAAGCTTCCCTGGAGATTGCGGACAGGTGTATTGCTGCGAAATGTACTTGCATGAAGGGGTACGAATAAGGAGAAGCTCAAATTATCTTGTCCTTCAAAAGCATTTCTGAAACCTTGAATCACTGCATCGCAGAGACTACACGTGGCTGCTTACATATCGACGAGGGTCGGCTATTAGCGCCTAAATTAGTATTGGTAAAGACAGAGGAGAGGAACAAGAGTATCAAAATATAGTAGCAGCAGTTGGAACTTCTTATTCAAAGGGCGCTGGACCAACATACTTATTTCGGACATCCACTCGTGGATAGCTCGATGGCATGAGGGCCCGGATTTCCATCTGAACCAAATGCTTAGTGGACATGGGTGCATTAGAAGCTAAAAACAACATTCGGTGGTAGTTTCACAGTCGATAACTTAACGACACGCATGCGTCAGTCGACGATGAAATGGAAAGCCGCTAGCGAAGGGTCTTTGCTACTGATTAGGCGCCCGTCAGTCCGCAAAATAGAGGAGACTTGAATATCATGTCCCCCTCTTTAGATTCCGGAGGTTCCATAGGAGAGTCTGTTGTTGGGGATAGGCTAGGTTAAGCGGGTTAAAGTTCTGCACTTCGGCTGTCCCTTACTATACAATAAATATGTGGATAGTTGCTGAAAAAGAAAGGCATTGAGCTTTTTCAGGGATGAGACTAAGCTGGGAGGGAAAATTGGAAGGTGGCCTCCGTCAATCTGAGTTTCAGGCTACCGGTCCATAGTAGTGTTGTTTAGTATTGTGGGGTTGCTGTTAAGGTAGCGGTTTAGGACCAGCTTCTGTCCGAGTGAGTGCACTTTTTGAACTAGAGTAGAAAGCAAGAGTTATACAGAAAAATTTGCCAGAAGAAAGTGTAGCTTGCCGAAATAGTAGGGAATTTCACTGGATATTTTCCAAAAGGCATTCATGCGATAAGGCCAAAAATCTTGTTGGACGCTGCTAGTTGTATGGAAGAGGGTGAGGTGGAACATCCAGGCATGTTCTATTCCATTGTCCAGCTTTTGCAAGGCTGGCTAAATTAAAAATTAAGCAGTGAATTCGTATTTCTACTAAAAATTAGCTGATGAGTGAGTTAGCTCTTTGTGAAGGTTATGTAATGACCTTTGGTGCCAAAAAATTCTGAAAGTCTAGAGAGCAATACAAACAATGAAGGCATTGAGGTCTTCAATTTCTCACTTAACCTAACTTTTGTATGTTCACTGGTAGTAGTATCTTCTAAATCGAAATAAATATATATTAGGTTAGATTACGTCCTGGCCTGATACACATAACAGAGTTTACGGGGATGCTACTTGGATTGTTTAAACATTCTATGTGATGCCAAGCACTCTTTACTAGCTATAGATCAGACGACTCTCGAGATTCAAGAAATAATACAACGAAATAATTTCAGAGCTAGCCGGTTTGATTGAGGCGGATTGATTGAAATATTGGATGACTTCTTTTCATTTTCAAGTAGTTTTATAGACATAAATTTATAATTTTGGGAATAAAGTTTATATAAGAATTAACCTCGTTAAATAAGAATTAATTAACACAATAGATCTCTCTTGAAATTACTAATTCGACCACGTCTATTGAAAATTGTCATAAAAAGACTTTAGAGTTTGTTAAAGCTCTAAGGGGTTACATGGGTTCCCTCGGGCAAAACACAGTAATTTTAAAACAATTTTTTCTTAAATAAAATACTAAATATTTTATTAGAATTTTTTAAAACTACGCACATACGCTATTAACAAAGAATTTCTGAAAGTTTTGTAAAAAAATATTTTAAACTCGGCCAATGCGACGCAATTTCCGATGACTCCTTGTTAAAAAAGTGCGAATGCTTTGCAGGATACCTATTCACAGGATCATTTAAAGCGAAAAATACGAGTTTTAGTTAAAATCTTAACTTAGAACTTGAACGTGGGAAAAACTGAATATGGGCATTTCCAACGGTCGCGAACCGTACGTTCGCACGCATTTATAGTTCAAAAAACCAGGAAAAAATAAATTTGTCTTAATTTTTTTTTATGTTTCGATAGCATTTTGCTAGGTCTTCCGTTGGTGCAAAAGGTAGGATCTTTCGATTTTTATTTTTTAATATGTTAGCGACAAACATGCGGTCGCGAACGTACGAATAATGGAAGTTGCTTTTGGGTGAAACTAGAAAAACGCAAAAAATAGCGAAATGGAGCAATCTATTCTAAAAGGATTAATTTATATTAAATTGGAATAAAGTAACTTCCTCCTAAGTAATTGCACGCTGAAATTTTTCCATTGGTTTTTTATTTATAAGGTTGAGTACCGGACGCGAACGTACGGGTCGCGAACGTACGATTTTTCCAACAAGTTTTTATTTGGATTTTGGAAACCTTTTCTTAAATAAAGCAAACTAATATTCCTTTTATTGATTGAAAAGATATAAACATATATAAAGCACAAGAAATATTTATTTAATATTGTTATATTTTGAATAGGCCGTACGAGCAGTTCGTAGCTTAAGATTTTCGTCGTAGGAAATCGAATGCACCATTCTGATACCTGCAATATTCGGTATATCCTTCCATTTTCGATACAAAGTTGGAGATATCTCGGATATTGTATCAGCTCCAACATATAAAATTTGAATTCCAGTAATGTGCTCTTGAGCACAATTGTAAAAAGAGAACGCATCGTTTAAAACGATATTTTTTGTTTTCGTAATTTGCTAGATTTTTCTTTTCACAACTGCTCCAACGCCATCGACTGCACCTTTACCATGTGACGTTGTAAAATAGTTCCACTCAAGTTTTTTACAACCAAATTCTGCCAGTAAATCAAGTAAACTCCAAGCAATAAACTTATTTTTAAATTGACTGCTACTTCCGTCCGAAAAAACGAAAATACTTTCAAATTCGCCATGCTGTTTTTTTTATCTCTTGAATAAGCTTGGTTATGAAAACGTAAACATCGATTTTGCTGTGATTTAAACTATCACTAATTACTGCAAACGACTTAGTTTCATTAAACATCCAAGCTATGCAAGTAAAAATGGAAACTTGATTATAGTTGAAATGTGCGCTTTGAATTTCATTTTGGCACACCAGCCTATAATTTTCCGCAAAATCTATTTGTAGGACAAGTACCCCAGGCCTGATATTTTTCCTTACGTTTGCAAAATAATTTTGTTGTGCTCGCTTTATAAAGAAATGTTGCTTGAAAATTGGCAGTTGAACTTGTAGTTCATGGAGCAAGTCCGATAACGCAGCAACAGTGCAAGTCAAAATTACACGATCGCCCACTTTCCTCCAGTACTGCCATTTAACATTTGCGTCCATTTTTGACAAGTATTTTAGCGGCACAATATCTTTTACATCTTTTGTACACTTTTCGCAATCGTTTATCATACAATTTTCATTTTCGATATTGCAACAAACTAATTTTAAGAAACTTTCGAAGCTTTCGGAAAAACATTCAATAACTGTCGCACAGCCAATTAACAAAAAACTGAAATTGGCGTGACGCATGCATACACACATGTTGTGTGGCATTTTGCTCGAAAGTTGAACATTTTTTGGGCGACATTCGAAAATCTTGATTTACTTACGCTTTTCCCAATTGCTTCTTTTTTATAAACCTCGTAAGCTTCCGATATCGTTAGGAGCATAAAACGCTTAGCAACAATTTTCCCATCAACAATGAGTGTATCCCTTTTTCCTGCAGCCTGAACGCTGATATCTTCACGCAAAAAAATTTCTTTCGCCAATTTTAATTTTGTCTCCGCTTCTAAATCACTTTCAAATGTACGAGTATTTTTTTCTTTATAATTTGTTGGTTCGATATACTTTTTATGCAGTGCAGCAATGACTTCCACTTTCTTTGCCAAATCTCTTGGCAATGCATTTTCAGCTTTCTTTAGGGCTTTCCCTAATGTTTGTTTGCAAGTATAAGTAATATGTATGTTCTTCTCCTTGGCTACTGTAATTTTTTTTTTTGGCGGTATATTTTCAACCTCTCACGTTCATTTTCCCGCATCTCTTTTAACAGCTTGTTGTTTTTTGGCAATTTCGATAGCTCTGAGCGGCGTTTTCTCATTCTTTCAACTGCTTTTTCACGATATTTTTTTATCTTTTCGGGATCGCTTTTGATTTTGTCTAAGTACACCTGATGTTTGACCTTTTGCGATTTAGCACTTGTTTTACTCATCTTTATTAATAAATATAAATATGTGCTTGTTTAGAAAAAAATTAATACTTATGGTCGCGAACGTACGATATTTTGAAAATCGAAATAAAAAGTTTGATGTACTGTTTACCTAAAGTAATTTTGTTTTTTGATTACGGATGCTTAACTTGCTTTAATCATGTTTTTTTAGGCACCTGTTTGCACTCAAAGTGAAGTAATAGCAATAAATTACGTTTTTGGTCGCGAACGTACGATTAGATCGTAGATAATAAGCTAAATAAAAATTTACAGTTATTCGACTTTTGTTTGGCCTCTTTGCATTTTTCTCTTCTTTATTTGATATTAATAAAGAAATTTTGTGGAAAAGAACATCCATAACATAAGTTATTCATATAAAATAACTCAAGGGAAAAAATACCTCTAGAATAGCTCAAAGTAAAAACAAACAAGTTTTCAGGTTTCCGGTCGAATTTTTCATGAAAATACCGAAGAGAGGTTGTGAAAACATTATATTCAAAAAATTTAAACATCTTTGTAAAATCTTATTAAAAAAAATTGTATCTTTATTAACATTTTAATTTTTGGTCCTGGTTGACGATTCTGTGGAAATGCTCATATTGTATTTTTAGCAGACATTTTTACAAAAAAAATTAAAACTTCAATGAAATTTTCACATAAATTTTTTTCAAATAGCTGTAATCGAAAAAAAAATCTACATCCAAGTCTTTAAGAATTGTATCTCAAAGACCTGTGTAAAATTTTATGAAAATCCTGTGAGAAGTTCTCGAGAAATCTTGCCAACCTATTTCAGTTTCGAGAAAAACGCGTTTAAGGACGGCGCACTTAGCCTAGCTAGCCTCTAGCGCACAAGTTTTCAGGATTATATCTTCGAAACTATTACTCGGATCAACTTGAAAACTTAGGACAATAT
>CM050325.1:104260674-104280500 GCA_027475135.1 Bactrocera correcta
AGCCTCAAAATTTTGGTACCATGCTGTTGCACGAAGACTAGTGGTTCTGGAGTCTATTTCTTCGAAAATATTCGGAGTAAACCAATGAAACTTCGGAACTATATTTTTGAACAATTTTTTAATTGATTAGAGCAAAATTTTTTTTTTTTTTTTTGAAAATTCTGTAGTTTATTCTTGTGCCTAAAATAGATACAATCGGGTGAAATCTTGACTAACCTACTAATATCAATATTTTCGAATATGCGACTGGGTTTGCTCCATATGATTGGTGATTCTATATGAGGTAACTTAATGAAACCCAGAGAGCATGTGATTGGTATGATATTTGCTAAAGTAAAATTTTCGCTTTGATTGCAATCTATCATATTCTCGATTTTGTCTTTGAAATTTAAAGTTTATTCTAATTTTCATTTCCATTTTCTATGTGCGCGTATTTCTCTGTTCTCCATTGTATGTATATTGCTCTGCTAGTTTTTGGGCATTACATCATTTCGGATGCGCATATTATTTAGTTGCGTAAAAAATAGAAATGTAGAAATGTATGTACCCCTGTTAGTTGTGAAATGTTTAGTAGTTTATTTTCCCTTTTTGCGCTGGAGCTTCTACGCCTCGCTGAGTAGCTACCACAATTAACGCTGGTGGCTGTCTATCAACTTCTAGCTAAATAATGGTCGAAAACTGCCGAAAATAGTTGAATGCCCGCCAGCTCTAGCGTGCTCTTTGCGCTTTTCATTGTTGTTCTTGTTTAGTTGCGTTTTTTTTTTTTCATATATTTTGCTACATTAGCGCTTTGCTATTAGTTGCTTTGTTTTTTTGTTTGTGTTTTTTGGTGTTTTTGTAACATTTGCTTGAATAAATGCGTTTATTGAACTTTTCTACAAAAATGGTTGAGCACAAGAACCGAAACTGAAGAAAAGAAAAAGTGTTGTTTTGCGTTGTTATGAAATTATCTCACCTTTCCCTTTGGAACTCTTTCGCTTTCTTTGATTCGCCTTCCTTTTCCTTCCTTTCACATTTCATAATGCGCAAAAAGTTATGACATTGAAAGGTTTTAAAAGTTTACCTTTTAGGTTTCTTTATTTTTTGCTTGTTGTTGTGAATTTTTTATCTCCAACTGACAATTAGAAAGTTTCTACTTTGGCATGCAGCAGCGTAGAGGCAGGCATTCTTTGTAGCTACATTTGTTATGTAAATGAGGCATAAAGACCCATTAAGTGGTCATTATTCCCGGAGGACTCCGTGTGCAATTAAACTTTTTTGACCTTCAAAGCTTTTGTGAGAATTCTTTAATTAATTATCTATTAAATGTTAAATACCACTAAGCTTAGAGATTAAAAGGATTAGTGGCTGGATTTTTATTTGTTACAACACGCAGTATTACCATTATTAATATAAAAGTATTTAGATAAGTTAAAAAAATATATGCCAGAATGATTCTTAGTAATAAATATTGAAATGTTTAATAACTGAATAAATATTTTTTTCTTTTGAATCCAATTCTCCAATGGCTTAGACATGAAAAAGCTTACTGCACCTCCTCTAGAGCGATTTCTTTCCGTCCACATATATGTACCTAGTCGAAATGTGAGCAGAGAAGCCACAAGGATTAGGCTCTGCCACACAGCGGTACAACTCTTCAGAGTTTCAGTTGAAAAAGTATAAAATTTCATCATGTTCCTATCTATAAACTTTCAAATGGATATTTTGAGCAATGAAAACTACACTTTATATTTAATTCTGCCATAAGTTCTGTTACAAGTGCAGGACGTTAAAAAAATTAAACTATAATAAATTTTTTAATAAAGTTAGCTTTTTTTATAATGCTTATATTGAGTAAGCGATGTATAAAATTTTATTCGAAAAGGCCATCTTTTGCTTTTTACACAAATCCTCAAACAATGGGACCATTGATGAGTATTGACGACGCTGTGGGGCATTCGAGCCAATGCTACATATGTTTATATCAAAGAAGGCATTGCTTAACCGCTTTACCATCACGTCTAACCAACACTTTGTCCCAGATTGAAACCCTCTTTTACAGAAGTAAAGAACTGAAACGCTTTTACAGGAAACTCCTCACCAAACAGCCAACTCAGCAGCTTGATGGTGACAAGAGAAGATTCTTTCTGCTGTAAAAGGATGCTTTCATCATGGCCGTTGATCGTTTTCCACTATAGAAGCCGCTTGCATCTATTTAGCTTAATGTGCCTCAAACGTGTTATCAGGAGATGTCCAGCTACCCGATGGTAGGCTTTGATGTGGAGATAATAATAAGGTTTGACATTGTTCTGGACGACATACGCATTTCTCATGTCCTAATTTTTTGCCTTCTACCGCGATTTCTGCGGCAGAGTTTGCGAACAGTTCTTATCCGTACGTGTTTCGGCACCAGACAGTCCAGTCCAGTTGGTATTTCGATAATGTTCCTACAGTTTCTTCTATCGAGTGCCAATAGGATTTTTGAATACATCCGATTTACCATTTTATACATGACTTTTTCAGATTAGCACTTAGGTAGCTCGTACCAAATGGTTTTGATGGGTTGTTTCTGCATGCCTTCCGTATGAAAACTATCCTAGCAAATAAGAAATTATTCTTAATTTCTTTTTTACACATATTATATATACATATATACCGAAAAATATTGTGTGAAAAGAAATGTGATTATTTAGAGAAAATATGGATGGATTATAAAAATATTCTTAGATGTGGAAGGAACTATTTATTCACCAATCAGGGAAACGCAAAACAAATGCGCTTGCGTTTGTTTAAACAACTTGTATAATGCGTTCGATTTACCACTCTCTCATGTAGAACAAATCGCAATCAGTTTATAAATATAATACTTTTCCCCAAAACTCCTGAGTATCTTTGATGATCTCACGCCCAATTTAGCTCTTCCATATATACTTGCTTCGTTCTTTCTGTTTAGTTTCCCACGAATGATAATAGCTCAGCCCGAAAATCCCAAATATTATTGATTCGAAAGACATAAGAAAGAATTTTAAAAACTGCCATTCAAAAAAAAAAAGCCAACTCGGCATTTAATTAAAATATTTTTAATCATTACAAATAACTTTTCCAATAAATCATTAATCATATTTGACTGATGATAGGTTGGGCATGCATATATATGTGTGTGTGTGCGAGTGTTTAGCTAACTATTAAGACAATAAACCTTTGAAACAGGCATGTGACAGCGAAATCCAAGTTGAAGGTCAGAGCCAACTCGCAAAAAAGCCAACAAAAACACTTTCGCAGGCTTCAAAAGAAAGAAGAATCGCAAGAAAAGCGACAAAAGCAAAGAAACACTCTCGCTAAGCTATTCGTGAATAGCCACCTATCATCAAACTATGAGTTATTGATCTATACAACTCACATAAACACACACAAAAGTATACATGAGAATATTTCAAATTTCGTGGCAGCCTAAATGAAACGAAAGCCAAGAATCAATGCGAAATGAATCAATTTTCATTATGCTAATTCCTGTCTACAAGTAAAAACTAATCTACACACAAGCGCGCGGGCGTTGAACCAAGCAGCACGACAGAGTTGCGGAGCAGAACGCATGAGATTGAAAGTGCGTGCGCACGCGTACATGCGCCAAAGCCCCTGGCGGTGGGGATGTAGGTGAAGGGTACGCAAAACGCAAAAGTAAATTAACGATTTCCCTGGGACGCGCATAATAAAATTCAGTTGTCGTTGTTTTTGTGCTTCGACAGCGTGACTATTACTCAACTTGATGCTTCGTTTGATGGCTCGCCTATGAGCTATGTCATATTGAATGTGACCGTCTTGCCCGTAGAAGACAAAGTGATTAGAAGTTATTTTTGGTGGACTGCCTAATTTGTGTGTTTTTGTTGTATTCTTTTTAGGATTTATTCTTTATAGAAATCATTTGATCTCAACGGTCGTAACCACGGTCATGGTCATGGCCATGGCACGCTGACCATTACCTGTAATTCTAGTGAAAAAATTTGGTGACTGAATTTGCAGTTCATCGATGCAAAATGCTCATTTTAGGCATTCACAGGCTACTATTTAGCTAAATACAAATATGAGTAACCAAATATGTAGAATAGAGAAATATAAACGCCTACTTATTATTGAACTTTAATTATTATTTCACCAATAATATTAAGTCTTGATATGATCATTTGAAAAGCTCTTGAAAATATATAAGAAAATACTAATGTTGGTTGTTCCCTTACAGGGTGATACAGGGACTATAGGGACCCAACTAACCAACTTTTCGATACAATTTTTATAATGCGATTTTTCCTTTTCTCTAAAATTGGCCTCAGGTTTGGCCATCACATCTTAATTCGAAGAATCTTTCTTCCCAGCGAGCATTCTTTTGAGATCTAAGCACCAGAAATAGTTACTGGGGGCCAGATCTGTAGAATATGGTGGATGCGGAAACAATTCGGTTGACTGTCGATTGGAGTGAAATGACGGAACCATGTTTCAGCCGTTGTCACATATCGATGCAAAAACTTGAATTTATTGAGTTTGATCATCTGAAAACACTGATCTAAATCATCAATTTGTCTTTGGTTTTGATCAAAAGTATGCTCTGTGCGGGACTCACTTTGTACAGGGTTTTCCAAATATTCTTATATCAAGTGATGTATATATATATATTTGTATATGCAGTACCCGCTGGAGGAAGAGGAAGATCTCCACTCCGTTGGAAGGACCAGGTGGAGAAGGACCTGGCTTCGCTTGGAATCACCAATTGGTGCCACCTTGCGAAAAGAAGAAACGACTGGCGCGCTGTTGTTAACTCGGCTATAACCGCGTTAGCGGTTTCTACGCCAGTAAAGGAGAAGAAGACATGATCTAAAAATTCAGTTGATGTCCTTATAATACCTGCCATCTTGAGGTTTTCGTCGGTAACATTTTTTATGCGTCCACCGACAAACAGACTTAGCTCGGCACGATTTCTAATCTCTAATATTTCTTTGTGGGTGTAAGCAAGTTTGCGGAAATCTTTATATGCTCTGTGATATGCTCTGTGTAAAAAAAATATTCAGCTTTTAGTACAAAAATCTCTGATCACCTTCCAAATGGGCCACTTTTATGTCAGTACTTTCTGAATGTCAACGTTTAAATTTTATTGTCAAATTTCCAGCTGTCTCAAACGCTATGACATTTAATTCCTTCGATGAGCTACCTCTCTATGACCTCATCTTGCATCAGATAACGTTAACCTTCAGATCGCCTTTTGTTATTTTAGTATTTTTCTCTGTGACACATATCTCAATGAAATACTAAGTCTCTAGTTTCGAAACAGTAAAAAATAGAGAACCCCTAGCAACTTATGACTTTTTCACAAATCTTCTTCTTTAATTTAAATCAAAATATCACAAAAGAGGTTTAAAATATCTGTCACCCTTCAGTGGTGGAATTGACTGCATTTTAGCTCAAATTAATTTAATTTTTTCATGTTGTGCTTATTGTTATTGCAGTTACCTAATCTCCGCTGTGTGGTACGATTCAATTTGGTTGTCATCGAAATTCTGCGAAATCATCCCCAACTACTTGGAGAATACTACATTTTGTTTCTTAACCGGAAGCGTGCAAGATCCATTATGTGCAACAGGAGACATCAAGAGGTGGTGTAATGGTAAGAGTGCTGTATTTTAACACCTCTGAAGCTTTTTCGTCTGCGCTGCACTACATTCAGGCGAACATATGGTTGCAGGGTAGTTTATGACCGGCCAGTCCATTCCTTTATATGCTGTGAACAACGTTGCTTTCTCCTCTTCCCAGGCAAACAACTTAAGGTTTTTTTGCCGCTTTGTACTTTGGCAATAATCGCGGTCGAATAAGGGGTGAAGGAGCACAATCTGTCAAGTGTAAAGACTAAGCAAAAACTTAGAGTTGTTGACAGTCGGAATTTTAACGATTGTGATATTAAGCTTTAGTGTGTACTCCTTCGTTCAGTTGGTGAATATGGTCACTGTGGATTTAGTGGAGGAGGGCGTAAGGCTCTACTCTAGTGCTTGCATTTTCAATAATACTTTATTCTTTCAATAATTCCGCATAGCATTTGTACTGGAAGCACACAATTTTAAAGTGACTAAATTATTTTTATTTAAAGTTACTAGACTATATTTTTGGGTGGTAACTCAATGTTGTAAGAGTCAAAAGTCGTTTCAACTTGACACGAAAAAAATTTTTATTTAAGTTATTAAAAATTCCTTTCAAAAAGAATTAAAATTTCTTGTATTATGGGTTCTGACAATAGTATGAATCTACAATTAAAAATACCAGAAAAAACTTGTAAACTAGCAAAAACGTTCGCCTAAAAGTATGCTGGCAAAAGTAACATTAGTGATCGCATTCCGTACAGTACAAACAAAAAATTGCTAGCGAAGCTCAAAACCATAATTATCGTTTGTGTAAGACAGCGTATTCTTAGCAAAGTTAAACACCAAACTGATCATGACTGATAAACATAAATTTCGATTTCTTGATACTAACTAAGAACAAACTCGTTATTTACCGCCAGATATTCTTATCTTTTAAATGATCAATATAATTATATGATAAAACTAAAAAGAAATATATATTTAATACCTACAAATATTTTTGTTTAACAAAACTAGTACCATATACCTGTAAGCATCGCAACGATGGCTCTGTAAAAGACATCCCACTAAATTTATATCATTTTTAATTCTTGTGGCTTTGTTTACTATTGCAAGATCAGCGAGTAGTGGCTTTTGAAAGTCTTTAATTTCAACTGCTATTCAGAATCTTTAATGACATTTTTCTAAAGTGTTAAAAAAAGGTTTAAGAGGGAACAGGGAAGTTATTAGAGAATCCGCACGCATCAAAACAGATTTTCAGCAGTGCTTTCGTCATAGCTTACTTTGGCTCAGTTTGGTTCACAGCAAAATCAAGTAGACGTAATAAATTGCTTTGCAAACGTTCAGAGGACATAAAATTTTGGGTGGAAGTATTTTTTATAATATTTGAAGCATGCAATTTAAACAACAACAAAGACATGGCTACTACCTGAACTTCCAGTTAACGAAAAGCGAATCTTTATAGGTACATACTTACAGTTCAAAATAATAACACATTTTATATTTTTTACATAATTTTAAAATTTTATTGTATACATTTTCGAAACTTTCAATAAAATATTTCTAAAATACTAAAACCTTTCAATTCAGCAAAAATGTGCAAATACATACTAAACACAAGGCTGGAAAAAACTTGCCATATAAATATATAACACTAGGAACTACAACGAATTTCACAACTAACAATTTACGAATATAGACATAAGTCGAGCCTAAGGCACATCAATACTTTTTCATAAAATCGTTCACTTACATTACATTATACTTTCAACCACATATACCACAAACAGATCATTTCAATACCCACTCAAACACGCCGTTAAAACTACCCTTTGGAATAAAGTTGTCTATTTTAAACACCCACAAAAATAACATCCCTGCAGCCAACGCGCCTCAATGCCGTTTCAAAGCTTTACGCTGTCGCTGGTAGAACTCCTCCATGGCACGATATTCCGGCTCATAGACGTCCGGTATCTCCCTGTCCAACGATTCGTAGTAAACCATCTGCACCGAGCAGGAACCTCTCAGTTGTTCTTCATAGCAGCGCAACTGCTGGAAGAAGCCTGTATTCGGACGTATTTGTGGACGTATGGCCTTGACGTGCAAATAGGCGGCACGCAATGACATGCCACCATACTTCATTAGGTATGCCAGACAGAGTGTGGCCGAACGGCTGACACCGGCCACGCAGTGCACCAGCGATTTGCCGCCGAGCTGACGCACCTCTTCTATCATATCGGCCACCTCGTCGAAGTGCACCGACAGATCGGTGGCAGGGCGATCATATGCGTTGATGCGCAAATATAGCGGCTTGGTGATGCTCGAGAGCGGTGTATCGGGTAGCTCCGGTGCGACATTGATGATGAAACGCACCTGCAGCTGATCGAGTATCATGGGCATGACAACGCCAGCGCCGCATAAGTAGAGGCTCGGCGTCAATTGTGAGATGCCCGGGAAGGGTGTGTGCGAGTGAATGGGCGTATGCAGCGAGCTGGAAGTAAACGAAGAGAGAAATGAAGAAAATTAGTATTTACATTTTTTTAATAAAATAAAATAAATATAAAAAAAAATATAACTAAATAACCATTAACATTAACATTAACTTTAACATTAATGTTAACATTAACATTAACATCAACATTAACATTAACATTAAAATTTATATTTACATTTCATAAAACATTTTCTTAAAAATATTTCAGAAAAATATTATGTTGAGGAAAATTTTCAGTGCATTCTTCTCCACTTTTTTTATAGCTTTCTGTTTACAAACAAAATTCCGAAGTGCATATTATTAATTCGTTTTTCGCACATTAAGTACCTTGTTGTCGACACTTCAATTCGCTTTGCTAGCTGCCAAAAATGTTATTAATAAAATATCTAAGTGTTTTTATTCGCTTATTTAAGATCGTTGATTATATATGTATGTACATATAGTAATAGTCGAGGAAATTTTGATGTATGTGGAAATATTTTCATTTTTTTAAATATGTGCGCGCTGAAGCGAGATCAATCCCTCAAAATTGAGTGAAAAATATAAGTTCGTTTTTAAAAATATGGATGCTTATTTATAGAAATATTGAAAAAACAAGTTCAAGGTAACGATTTTTCAACTTCATAGTATATTTGAAATTATTTACGCCCCAAGTTCTTCTTATACATATATATATATCTTATTTCCACTGGGTGTACATTTATGTATGTATGTGATGTGACACCTGAAGTAAAATACGATATACACGTATTTTGGTTTTGAAAGACCATTATATTAGGTCTATAGGGGTTAAGGAAATTATTGATCCGAAACAAATAATTTTTGACACACATATTATTATTAGGAGAGGATTCTCTCCAAATTTCGATAAAAAGTTCGCAATCGGAACTATGATTCACATATTCGGTATTTCGGTATATATTGGTTGTGGAAGTATTCGGTATGAGTTTGAAATCATACAAACTAATTTGAGATTCATGAGTCACAATTGATCAAAGTTTTTTTTTTTTTTTTTTTTAAAAAAGAGGATTTTTGGAAATAACCCAGAATTCCGTACAGCTGCAGTAATAGACAGATCTTCTATTTTCACTAATTTTCGACTGACCAATCTCTCTAATTTTGAATTTCTAAGCAGAAACTTACCTAACCCAACAAAAAAATAACCTTACCTAACCTAACATCAGAAACAATATTTTACTGAATTTATTATAAACAGGTTAAATTATATAGCCCAAATTACATGTTTATTATTCTCAAGTGTGATTATAAAAAATTATATTTGAAAATTTCGCATTTCTTAGTATTTTTTGTTTCAAAAAACAACCTGCTACTTGTTGGATTTTTATTTTTCCACACTAAGGCGAAACTACGCACTGATTTCCTCTGTTTTTTTATAAGATTACGATATCCTCAGTGTTTACTATCAAGGCCGTGGGCGAAGTGTAGGAAATTTGTTTACGCTAATAAAAAAAATAAACAAAATAGTTCAATATGCCAATAACACTATAAACTTGCCATAATATACGCGTCTTATCTTGTTAAAAAGTATAAGAAAACATAAAAATAAAAGATAAAAAAATAAAAAACCAAAATTAGTGACGAAAAAATTAAAAAGTTGAAAAAATAATCAATGACGTTGAAGAGTGAGCGCTTTTGAGGCGCGACAGCAATGAACCACATTTTTGAATGACGTAACATTTAGATATATATGTATAAGTAGGTATGTATGACTGTATATAAACAAATAAAATTAGCTATTAAAAACATTTTTCAGATAGAAAAAAAATTTAAAGCATTTATTTGGGCAGTGAACATAAATAACCGCATTTTGGTATGCAAACAATGCAAACAAAGAAGATTTGGAATAAACAAATCGAGAAGTTTCGAAAATAGAAATCATAATATTAGAAATACATTTGTTAAAACAAAAAACCTACGCACTTCACCAAAATACCAATTATTATCACGAAACGCTTTTTTTGGTGATATATTGCTTTATTTCACCAAAAATTTGTTTATTTTCTCAAAATTGTTTCTTTTTTCATTTTTCAAAAATTTGATTTTTTCAACATTTTTAGTTTTTTTTTGCAATATTTCCAGCTTTTGTGAGTTATAATTTTTGCACATATGGCAACATGCGTTTTTGTTGTTTACGCGCACTTTTTTTGTAGTTTTCTTTATTTGAATTTTCATTCAGCGGAAATTTTCGCGCCACCTTTGATTTGCGAATATTTTTGAATGAAACATTATTTATTTGCTTTGCCCACTTTTTTTAGTTGCTGTTTTTATTTCTGTTCATTTGCGGTATTCCATCATCACTTTTTTTAATATTTCACTTTTGCTGTTTTTCCTCACTGACGTCATTGAATTATTTGTTTATCTGTTGCGCTTCAGGTTTTTTCCGACGGTAGCCAACGGCTGGCTCATCAGACAGCGCATAAAGCAAATGTAGCTAGTTACGTGAGGCATATGACTTTTCCGTCTGCTATTTGTTCAAATTTTTGGTAAATATATTTTGACAGGAATATTTTTAGTAATATATATTTTAAAGTAGCACACGAAGGAGCTAGAGACTAGTTTTAAAAGAAGTAGTTTGTATAGCAGAAATTCCCGATTGAAAGTATAGTAGACCAATTGCGGGTCTCACTGGCGAATATTGGATGGTCATTCTTAGGCTTCATTGCCTTAATGTGTCATTATTTGAAAGCCAATGCTCTGTTTTAATTTATTTTTACATATTTCTGCCAAAGATGGCTCGATGAAAGATAAGTTCTATATAGTCCAATAGATCAAGCGAAACTAAAATCTGTATTAACAGCAGTTTTTATTTGTCCCATATAATTCCGACGATTTCGGTCGAATCTTTAAAGTATATGTCGATCCTCATCCGCTTAACAGATATTTGGATCCTATCTGACGGGATGTTTGTAGTGAACTCCCAAATTTCGTCACATATTCTTTGCTCGAAAATTTAATTTACGCTCGATCTAACACAGAAACCGGAGTTCTGGTATGTGAATTGTCTCTAGGGCTTAATTTATAGACATTCAAATAATTGAACTAAACAGTAAATATAAAAAATATATAGACAGATCCCAGACTAGTAAAATTTTAGCGATATCAGTCGTCGAAAAGATTTTAGGTATAATTTTCCCTGCCTTGCCAACGTATAACATACGATTATATAGATAACTTGCTCCACATTGCGGAACATTTTGTTCCAGTAGTTGTTTGTCGTTCTCATGTAAATACATCCGTATCAAATCGTTCAATACATACTTTTGTAGCCTAATTCGAATGCAATGTCACCTATCGGCCAAATCGGATCATAATCTAGAAGTAAAAATAAGTTTTTGGAACTTTACTACATCCTTAATCTATTCTCAAGTCTTGGTTTCATAAAAACCTAACCTCATACTAGCCTAGTCCGAACCAGTCTGCCACTAGTTGTAAGTAGTCAAATAGTTCTTTTCACCACACGGTGAATATAGGTATGTAGTATAAGCAAGTATAGGCTAAGTGCTCACAGATTTATGGCATTACTGTCAGGTACAAGTTGTTTTCAAATTTTCTAAAATTTTATTTTTCAAAAAAGTAACTTTATTTTTATCAGATGAAAGTATAAATAGGTTACAGCATAAATAGTATGCCTAAATATTCTAGTTATGCAAGGGTGTGATTGTTTGTACCAATTCTACAATGTGTTGGTCCTTATGTCGAACAGGAAGTGTTAAGAAACTTAATGGATTTTACGTCAATAAGGCCGTTTCTTTAAATTAGAGATTTTTTTAAATTGATAATTAAATAATAAAATATTCAAAAATAAAAATAAAATATAAAAATTAAAAAAAGAAGTTTAAACAAAAAAATATTTAAAGTAAAAATGTTGTATGAAGAAATTACAAAAATAAAGATGTAATTATTTTTTTTTTTAATAAATAAATAATAATATTAATACATAATTAATAAAAAATTTCATAAAATATAATTTAATGTATTGAGAAAATTAAATATAAATTATTAAAATTATTTAATTAAAAAAAAAATACTATTACTAGTCTTTATGAAGTGGAAAAAACATATACTTAAACTGATAATTTTCTATAAAACATTATAGTGGAATTTATAACAAAAATTATTATTAAGTTTTATAAGAAAAAAATCTCAAAATGAATTAAATTTTTTTTTTTACATAAGAAATAAAAATTAAAAATATTTAATAATATATAATAATACTTAAATAAAAAATCATAAGAAAATATAAAAAATATGTATAATACAGATTAAACAAAAAATATTTGGAGCCAACAATTTATTATTTTTAAAAAGTACACATTTTTTTGTAAAAAAAAAATAATTAACACTTAAGAAAAAAAGAATTAATTAAAAAATTCAATGACTAATTTGGTATACAAATATTACAAATTTAATATTTATTAAAATGAAAAAAAAATATATATATATATAAAATTTAAATTTATAGGCAAAAATATATTTTTAGAAAAAAAATTATGAAATTAAAAATTAAAATAAACTTTTTTAGTGACCAAAAAAATACAAAAAATATAATTAATAAAAATTTGTAATTAAAAATCAGTTATCACAAAAAACGCAAAAAAATAACATTTAAAACATATAATTAATAATAGTTTAAAAAAGTTATACAAAATTAATAAAATTTTTAATTAAAATATAAATAAATTTATTCAAATTATTCCCAAAAATACTTAAATTTCGAAGTGATAATAAAATTTTACTCAAAACCTTCAACACAAACCCATCAATAACACAAACACATAAAAAATGTAAATAAATTTGCGTAAACGCGCCATCAAATCACGGTTCATTACCCCGTTGGGTTTATAAAAATAAGTAATTTCCCCCAGCAAAAACGACCAAAATGATGAACAACTCAATCAAGTTGGCGATAAAAGAGATTGTAATAAATTTTCGAAATTTTCTTTGCTGCTGTAGCAATTCAATTGTCATTCACAGTGATGAGCAGCAAAACACCAAGCGCAAACAAACATTCACAGATATATACTAAGCAACGTAACGGTAAACACTAAGCTGCAACGAGCATCAGGCATTTATATGCAACATGTCATTTTCTGTGCAATAAAATACAAATAAATATTTGTTTGTCATGACTGCATAAACCACAACAACAAACAAATATTAAATAATAATTACGACGTTGTTGTTGTGCGTGCTTTGTGAGCAAATATGAAGCGCGAAATTCCTTTGGCTTGCGGCCAAATTTAATCATCATCAACACTTTCACTAGACGACAACGTGCGATGACAGCTACAACAACGACAACAAACGACGCAAACGGCGAAGCGAATGTCAAAAACTATTTGAATAAATTCGCTGTGGATAGTTTTGGTATTTTTTCATGTGGTTTGTTGAATACTTTGCATTTGAATACTTTGCATTTTGATAAATTTATTTTATTTTATTTTTTTCTTTATATTATATTTACACCAAAACTTATTTCAAAATAATATTTATGCAAACAAGATTGTGGATCTGTTAGCCGTAGTAATCTAATTGGAATAGTCTAAGTCGACTTCAATGAAGTCATTGGCGACAATTTGCCTTATGCCAACCAACTATTTCGAGACTCGAAATTAACTTTGGTCTTAAACAAAGTTTAGGTTTGATAATCTTAAGCAATGATGATGACCCGAATTAAAAAATTTGGTCAAATTTTTGTTAGAAATTATTATTATGAAAAAAAGGCTTAAATCCATTTAAGCCATTTTGTCAGAAAAATAATATTTTTCCCTTATTTATTTTTGGCAACAACCACAAAAAGTGTATAGCGGATGCGAAATGTTGAACATAATTTTAATGTTTTTGACCTTGTGGCAATTTTAATTAGCTAAAATCACTTAGAACATGGTTTGATTGACATATAATTTATGTATGAAAGTAGATATATTGTTTAATTTATATAAATATTAATTTTTTGTGAATATTTGTATAGTAGTATCAACACCTATTGACTGGATACTAGAAAGTGCACACTGACTAGGTCTTTCAATGAGTCCTGGTAGTTGTCCGTCCACTCGCCGCTACTTTTGAGAATTAGACCGGGCGAGACGGAACTTTTGGTGAATAGTTACCTAAGTCTCGCCACCTCGTGGGTCTTCTCAAATCAACTACAAAAGTTTTTTCTGGATTCTCGCATTTTTCAACGCACCAATTTCTTGTGGTCCCTTATAAGATCTAAATACTAGTTCCAACAGCCCTCGTTTTTTGAGTGTCTGTTTGTAGAGATCCCAGTTTGTATTCCTGGGATTCCTTTTAACCTCGTTCTTGACCTCTGCTCCCTATCTAATGGAGAAGTAGATGTTTCTATAGTCAGAGAACGACGGTGTGATTAGAAACCTTCAGTTTTCTATCAATGCTTCTCTACTTGTTCATAGTCTTATGTCTAGAACGTTTCTGGAAGTGGGTTTTAGGTAGATAGGTTCCTCACCTTGAAAATATAATAAATATATATTACAAAAATTATAATGAAAAATTAAGTATTAAAACAAAATTTTTATAAGAAGAGATTTATTATAAAAAAGTATTCCCAAGTCTGACTTAAATTCTAATAATTCTTCAAAAACAATATTTTTTCTTAAAATAGAAAGGGTTCTTCTTGAAGTACCATATTCTTATTATAAATATTTAGAAGCCCAATCTCGCTTGTTTACACACAAAAATGCATAAACAATTTTATTAATACACACACACATACAATCCACGTGATGACTTCTCGACAGTCGCAAAAAATTCATTGTCATTGTGTTTTTGAAATGTTTATTTGGCAAAAAGCATATCAAGGAAAAACAAGCATTTTTCAGAAATAGGGTTAAGGCTATTAGCCGAAATTTATTCGTTGATAAAGCAAATAAAATGATGAAAAGATAAAAAGTGTACGCGTGTGCATATGCATACAGCTGTGTGCGGAAAAGTTGCAATGAAATTAATTATTCAAGTTAAGGGCACATAATTTCAAAATAATTTTTAAAATCTATAAATAAATATGAAAAAATATATATAAATTAATATATTTGATGTACATACTATGTATAGTATAGTATAGTAAAATAAAAATTATTTTGCTACAACGAAGGAATGTTCATACTATTATTTGTGTACATTGGAGACCTCCAATAGAGATCCATACACAAATTTAAATTTTCAAAATGGTTATTTTCAAAAAAGAAATAGTATGCTTACCTTTACTACTAACAGTTTATTCTTGTTTAAACATATAACTCTAGAAGAACACATGCAAAAGGTATTGACTAAGATTCATTGTGCAGAAAACTAACCTTTTTATCAGTTTTCGAACGGCATTAAAAGAACACCGCGCTTCAGAACTAAACTAAAAACAGGTGAGAGTGACATTTCTAGGTTTAAATGAAATCCCCTCTTTATTATGCTGTTTTTACACACACTGCTGTCCATAAATATAAAAGTGACTCATGATTAGAAAATCTCTTGCTAACGGCTTGGTAACAAAGTTTTTTGCTATCTGGAAATATTTAATTGTTTTCTCTGTTATATTTTAAGGATACTGGAATATCCTAGAATCAATAGAAGCTGTTAAGTCAAGTTTTTAGTTTCAAGAAGTTATTTCATTATCAGAAAAATATGATCATCAAAACCATGGAGTTATTGCGTGGATCTATTATAACTACAAAATTATTTAATGCAATTTTATATTTTCGTTGTTGCCACATGACTTACAATATATAATAGTTGAATTTAATAAATAAAATAAAATAATAATTTTATAAACTTTAACAATATAAGAATATCAAAAAGTTTGTTCAAACAAGCTTTGTCATAAATTTTCAATATATTGGAGTTGCCACCAACAATAAAATTAAAAATATTAAAGTAAGTAAATAAATAAAAATTTATTTAAACAATTATAAATAACATGAGCATACCAGAAAATGTGTTTAAAAAGTCTTTGTCATAAATTTTCTGCCGTCTCGCTCCAATTTTTTTTAAATGAATAAGTTGAATGTTTTAAAGCGAAAGCAGAAATTAAACTATCTAAATACTTTAGGCTAAAATAGTAAAAAAAAATTAAAGCGGAGATGCCATATTAATAGAATTTTTGTAAAAGTATACCCTAAAATTGTGAAATTTAAATATTGTGCTTAAATTAATGTCATTTTTGAAGGTACTAATACTGAGCTATTCATATACATATGTATATAACGGAGTTGCTATATCTTCAAAGAAAACCTTTTAAAAGAAAAAAGTGTTAAAACGACAGTAGGAATAAAATAAATCTTTAATGTAATATGAGCTATATTTGAAACATAATTTGAGCAGTTATACCATACCAATAATCTTAAGGTAATATGATTTACAAATAATTTGGAACAGGACTGACACACTAATAAAATGTTCTTAAAAGTTTTACCTAAGAGTTTTGAAATTACAAAATTATTATCAGATTAGTGCCATTTTTAAAAGCACAATCACTGAATTATTTAAATTTTTTTATATAATGGAGTTGCCATATCGCCTCAAAATTTTTTTAGAAATAATAAAGTTGTGAGTTTTAAAATGAGACCATGAATAAAACTCTTTAAAATAATACGGGTTATAATTTACATATAATTATGAACAGGGATGCCACCCTAATACAATTTTTGTAAAAGTATAGCATAAAAATTTTGAAATTACAATGTGTTTATTAATGTAATGCTATTTTTGCAAATATTAATGCTAAAATAATTTTTGCGAGGTTGCCACCTGGTTTGGAATTAATTTATTTTCAAATTGTGCTTTGACAATTCATTGCAAGCTGTTGACAGAGATTAGTATCTCTTTTATAATAAAATGAAAAATAATTGAAAATTGTAATCATAATTTTATTAGATTCAAAAATTTAACTGTAAAATTTTTATAATTTTAAATTTAGAGACTTGCATATCCTTAACATTTACTTCAAATGTTTAATTGAATGCTTGAAATTTTATTTTTAAGTTTGCTTTAAAATTCTAATAATTTTTTTTTTCTATTAAAATAAATATGTCTTTGAGCGCCGTAATATACTTTATTTGTAAGCAGATGAAAATTTCAATTCTTCTAATGAAAGATTTCTTTTATAACACTAACTTAGCTTTTCGCATATAGATCCTAACCTCCCTTGCCACTTATAAGCATTATTATTTTCTCATTAATTATAGCAAGTTACAAATCACCGCGCTTCTGTCGCCTCACACATTTCATTCACACCTGAAATAAAAAATATTTCCTAACAGCACAAAAGACTATTCTTCTCAAGATTTTGGACACAAAAAAAGAAAAGCCTTTTGTACTCACTCAACACAAAGCCAAAAAATCAAATGTAATTAACGCAATTTTAGCGAGACTTTTCACTGACAAGGTCACATATTGCTGAATAGTTGCATAAGTGGCAAATTTTCTAAAACTGAAGCAGACATATGCGCTTCTTCTTCTTCCTATTTCTTTCGCTTGCTTTCGAATTTGAATGCCAACACTTAACGGCCTTTTGGTTTTGACATTGCGAATTTCTTCATTACTCTTACTTTCCATGAGATTTCTTTGTCATAGTCAAGGTTGGCGACGGCAACGCCTCCCTCATGGCAACTGAGTGGCAGCGCTGACATTCAAGCACAAAAATTGAGTAATAATGGAAATCCGATGCAAATGCTTTCTAATGCTGGCGAAAACTAAAATCAATACATTTACTGAGAGAAAGTAAAAATGCAAACGGTTGAAATTGTTTAGTTCTAATGGCGTTAAGCGACGTACGGTGCGTATGAGTGATTGCTACACGAGACCGCTGTCGCTTTGGAGGCCACTTTTAGTTGAAGCACATGTTTATTGCTACATTTTTGTTGTTGCAGCAAGTTAAGTGAATTTATTTTTAAGTTGTGTGGCTGTATGCTTCAGGAATTTATTGCGATTTCGCAAATAGGCGGCAAAAATTTTCGAAAATGTGTAAGCTGGTATTTATGGATTATTTTTTGCATATTTAGCGCTCTTTCCGTTAAAAATATGTTTTTTATTAATGAGTGGAATGTATTTTTAAGAAATTTTTGATTTTTTGGTAACTTTTTTGCGTCAATAATATTGACAATATAATTTGTATGAGCCATCAACGGTAATTAGTATTGAAATAAATACAAAAATATTTATTTTCAGTAAAGTTCTGGAATTCTAAGCTAAAAAACAAATTGAAATTAAAATTTTTTAAATATTAATACAATAAAAAAATTTTATTAAATATGAAATTATAACAAAAATTTTTTTTTTTAATTCGAAATAAATTTTTTAAATAAATACAAGTATTTTTAAGTTAAGTTCAAAATTAAGAATATTGATAAAATTGAAATAAAAATGTAAAATAAATATTATTTTTAATTTTAAATATCTTTTTTGTTTAATTTCAAAATTAAAAATAAATTTTAAGTAAATATTTTTTTATTTATTTTTAAAACACATTTTAATTTTAATATTTCAAAATAAAATATAAAATAAAAAAAAAATACAAAAAAAAAATCCAAAAATATTTGCCTGCATTCTTCAACTCCTTTGACTAAAAATAGCACACATATGTACATACATACATCCCTGTATTTAAAAATGAACTCACACACACTTATCCATCCAACTACTGACACACTTTCACCATCACCATAATTGATGTTGTCATAAATGTCGCCGGCAATTTTTCACCTCGGCCATTTGAGCCGTAACGGTAAACAGCTGCCCGTCTGCAGCAGTCAGCAGAAACGTAATGAGCCATAAAAACTGCGCTCTTTTCGTGGAATTCTAATAGTCGAAAGAAATTAACGCACAGTCTCTGAATTGGTGCACATCAGCAACGTGCAACAAGCCAGTGCAACAATGTATTTATGCAGATGCACCGACATTTGTATGTATGTGTGCGTGCGTAAAAAGCATTTTGTGCAAATATTTAGAATATTGAGCAGTGACTGATGGCTTGGAGAATAGGTCAAATTTACAAAAAGTAGAAAAAAGTGCGATAAATTGAAAATAAAAAAATGAGGGCAATACAATTAGAGGAGCGCAGGTGGCGGGCATAAAGAAACTAACAATCAATTTTTAGATTTTCTACTCACTGAACGTAGTTCGATTTTTTTTAATAAAGTGGTGAAAAATACGGTTTTTGATGGGAAAAATATTTTTTTTTTTGTTTTTATAAACTTTGATCATTACCTAGAAATTAAAAAAAAAAAAAAAAAAAAGAAATAATAATAAAAATATATTAAAAAATTTTGAATATTTTTTTAATAGCACTACAAAGCAAAATATTTAATGATATATGAATTTTTTTTTTTCGAAAAAATTGTTCACAGAGAATATTTCTTTCGTTAATTTGGACTTTCCTACATGATTTCCTAAAAAATTAAGAAAAAATTATTATGATAATAAAAATATATTAAAAAATTGGAAATATTTTTTAAACCAATATACAGAAATTAAGCACTTTTTAAACACAAAAAAAAAATAGTTTTTTTTAGATTCATATTGAATGGCTATTGTTATTCACAGAGAACTGATATTCCTTTCGTTAATTTTGACTTTCTTACATGGAGAAAAGCTCCTTTTTACTATCAGAAATATTTTTTATATCTATGTTTAAACTTTTCTACGATCTGATCAATTTTGATTCAGACTGGACCTCAATTTAATGATTTTTTTCTTAAAAAAAA
>CM050325.1:104281000-104300743 GCA_027475135.1 Bactrocera correcta
TTTAAAAAAATACCTTCAATACGATGAAGTACAAAAACTCATTAAGTCCATGTATAAAAATTTTGCAGGGAAATTTCCGTACAAAAATCTGTAACTTGCGCCAAGGACTTTTTGGAAAAGATATTTAGGTTAGCAGTCTAATAAGTTGCTTTCATTGTCAAAACAAGTCTACGAAAATAACTAAATCAATATCCTAAAGAAATGTTACCAAAAATTTTGAATGAACCGCTTCAATTTGTATTATTTCCTGTGCCATACCTTATTTTGGGCTCTTAAACCCTATTCGGTTAGTTTAAGTTCGAGGGTTAAGAAGGATCCATCGATTCTGCGTGGCACCTAAAACTTCTATACATGAAGTGATCATAAGACCGGCCTATATCCTGGTTCGCCGAAGACATAATTGCCGAGAAAGTTCAACTTGCAGTCTTGGAAAAGTTGAATAATAGAACAAAAAGTGAGTGCATGTTACCACTTGACCTTCTTCCATACAACTTGCATCCGACCAAGTGTTTAGCCTTAGATGTTTATTAAACAATGTCGAGAAAGAACTCCTACGATCGCAGCAAAAATCGATTTGCTTAGCGTTCAGTAGATCTCCTGGGTAGTTTGGCTGTAGGCTAAAAGTATCTCGCTAACGCTGAAGCTGGACGTCGACCAAACCCTACTAAGCGCACGCAAAGTCCATAGGTCCAGTGTTAGAACACAAGAAGACAACGGAGATCTAAAACATTCCCACTCCAATGTGAGCGGGGCAAGCGTTTCTCTCCTTGCGAGTTTATCTGCTTTGCAACTACCAACAGTTTCGCTATAACTCGGCATCCAAAGAAGTCTGATAGAGAATAAGATTATTGGTATCTCTACTGAGGACACTCACTGACGAACTTTGAGCGTACAATTTATTTTTTTAGATGTGAATGTCAATTCATACTCTTAAACTTATGGCTGATGATCTGGCAGATATCTGATAATTTGTAACACTCAACTGAAGTGCTTTATATAAACCTGCATGCCCGATCTCTTGGGAACCTCTATATGAACCACCTCAAACCCTGAACATTTACCTTGTGATCAGACGCCATCAAAAAAAGTCGTTTTCTGGTTCTACTATTAGAAGAATTTTACGTGATGACCCACGATTTACCGATGCAGATTCCTGTTACGAGTTTTCGAGAGAAAGGTACGCATCGGCAAGAAAGAATACCGCAGTAAATTCTTTGAAGTTCAAATAATCTCTTTAATTGTGACTTTCCCTGCGGGGCATGTGTGGATACTACCGATTCACTTTTTACTTTCTTTACAAATTTTTACCTCTCTTTCCGTCTTCCTCTCATTCTGTCCCTCGAACTATTCAACGCCAGTCGAATTTTTTCTTCAATCGCCTTTGTTGACTTTCTCATCTGAATGAGTGTTTACGAGCATCCGTATACATCTGCACATGTGTGTGTATGTTTGTGTGTGTTTGTGTTAGCATCTGATTTTGATTTTTCCCTTTTGACAGGCTTTTAGCTTTATATGGGGATTTGTATGCAGGAAAACACGAATTTGCACTTTTATGTGATTTTTCTAAAGCGGATTCCATTCATTTGGAGCTAACGCGCTTTTCAGACATTCACACACATACACATATGCTACAACGCAAACACACACAAAAACATGCACGAATATGTGCATCATTATAGCCAGCAATTTGCACCCATTTGTGTCAAAGGCAGGCGTTGAAGTACAAAATAAAGACAATCCCGAAGCATTGAGCAGCCAAGGTGTAGTTCAGTTATTGTTCGTATGGGTAATAGCTGGCTGAAGAGCGATATTCACTGAAACAAATTGAGTAGTTTAAATTTTTTATGAACCAGAAAAATACTGCGTTCGAGACAGACTTTAATTTCTTTATAAAAGTGGTCATAGTCCTTATCCACTTTTTCAAAGAAAAAACTCAGAGAATTCAAATTTATTGGGGAATGCTTATTATCATTCGAAGAATTAATGAAGATTATCCCTATCAAATATTGCCCGCGGCTACGTCTGAGATAGTCCATACGTTGAGTCCAAGACTCCAAGACCTGAGTGGAAGCGATATTATCCGCATAGACTTTAGACTTCACATATCCCCACAGGAAAAAGTTTAACGGTGTGATATCACACGATCTTTGTGGCCAATCGAGTGGCCCAAAACGTGAAATTATCTGCTCACCGAAGTGTTCTCTCAATAAATCCACTGTTTGATGAGAGGTGTGGGAAGTGGCGCCGTCTTCGTGATTAAATTTCATGCATCATAGACAGGTTGTCATTATGCGATAACGGTCGCCAGTGACGGTTACGTTCTCACCGCCATCATTTTTAAAGAAATATGGACCTAAGATTCCACCGTCCCACAAACCACACCAAACCCTTGTTTTTTCTGTATGAAATGGGAGCTCTTGAATCTCTTCAGGTTGCTCTTTGTTCCAAATGCGACAATTTTGCTAGTTTACATAGCAATTCAGCCTCTTCTTAAAACATTTCAATTTTTCAAGAGTCCTTAGAGCGAAGCTTTGTGACTTGGAAAGGTCCAGCGACTTCAGTTCTTGCGCAAACTGTATTTTGTACGCTTTCAATTTAAGATCTCGACGTAAAATGCGCCAAGTCTATTCTGTATTTGATCAGATGTCAGGTTATAATAAGCGATGGTTCTAAAGACTCTACAGGTATTGTATCATCGTTAACCTGATTCCATTCAAAATTTTGGAGTTACTAGAGCAATTGCGACCGAATTTCCGAAACAGTCGACTCCGCTACATTCCTTAGGGATCTTATAGTACTAACATGGTTTCATTATCGATATCTTAGCGACCTTCCAGACTGAATACCCACGTCTGACCGGAGCCCGGGAAAGATAAGGGAAGCGGATCAACATATGTGGTTTTGGAAGATGCCTTAGACTCTGGTGGTTACTGTTAAAAGTTTCACGAACGATGAAAGGTCAGTAAGAAGAATTACTTTAGATTTTTATATAGACTTTCCAGCTTTGAGACAGGCGTAAAAAAATGGCGCATCCTGGTGACATTCATCCTGATTCTCATGGTGGTATGAAAAAAAAAAATCAAAAGAAATTCTTAATCAGTAAGGATGCTGTTATAGTTCCTACGAAACACGAAAAATTTTTTTTTTTTTGAAAAATGGCGACTGCCTGAAAATAAAAATATTTTTTTAAGCTTTTTTTTGAAATTCCTGAATATTTTTAAAATATTAAAAACAAAAATTTTGACACGATGCTGGTAGGAACAATAAAGGATTATATAAGGAAGGTTCACAGAAAATTTCAAGTAAATCGGTTGTATAGAACTTGAGATAAGGCCGGTACCGTGTGGAATAAAGTAGTTTCGAGAAAAACGCGTTTAAAGTTTAGGAGACAATTCTAGTGAATACGGACGCCACCTCACAAAATGAGCTGTATCTCCGAAAATAAGTCGAATTTTGAAAAATCCTTCCAAGGTGATATTTTTGAAAGTCTAAACTTTAAATATACATATGAAAAAAAAATCGAATTTTTCGAAAATCTAGAGTAGAATACCTCCTTAAATATAATATTTAATTACCGTAAATGCTTAAGAGGCTTCTTTCTCGTCTCGTCGTATAGCAAATTAAGAAGGACATTCAGTTAATTGCATGCCTTCGTAATTTTAACCTTACAAAAATATTAATTACCACACAATTTCTTCCATGCAGAGGGTGTAAATAATAAGGCTAACAATTTATACATATGTATATACCCTAATGTACGTAAATAAATGACAAAATAGTGCCATTAATAGATAATATTGTGAAAATGGAATGAAACATGTCGTTGGCAACACTGATTGATGTCACCGTACGTGCTAAGCGCCTTGCCTTAAGTAACACAACTCCATAACATAACTGTAAATACTATAGATATGACATTATGACGCTTATTAATACGGATGATTACACAGCCGACCATTCAAATGACCTGTGAAGTGAAGTGGAAAATATTTATTTACGAAAATGAGGGACATAAGCAAAGGCAAAGAAAAGTGCAAAGGATATTCTATACAGACATAAATCTATGTATGAATGAAGCAATTATTATAAGTTGCGACGGCAGGGCTTACTGAACTGGCTGATTAGTGACCATGACAGTGACAGTGTTTCACACACTGAGGTGGGTGCGGGGCGTATAAGCGATGAGTGCATTATTTCATACTTCACTAGAGCCAAGCGGGAGAAAATGATAATTCTTAAATCCTCGTACATACACTTGTCTTCCACACCATAAGCTTTGACTTTTACCCTTATGATGGTATATACATATGTACATATGTATAAGTTCAACACCGACTACTTGACTGACCGCCTTATTGTTGGTAATTCATTGCAGACGATTTAACGGATTAAGTACAAAGAAGTCGCTGTCACTCGTTTAAGTAACACGAATGCCAAAGGACAGCAAACACAAAGCATAACGTAATGGAGAAAGTGAAGTAGCCGCCTGGAAGAGCTCGCTCCCTCGTCGATTGGCTGGCCTGAAGCACTAAAGTGCCGGCAGGACGCCAGGAAGTCATTTAATAGTAAAAGGGCTTAGCTGTGGTAGAACCATATGGCATGTTGAATGTACCCTACTGGTAGCACGTACTAGTGATAGGACGTATGCTCTATATTGCAGTAGGTACGAGTATTGATAACTTCTACGTAAAAACCAAGACTCAAGAAAATACCGGTCTTGAAGGTCTAGTTGCCAATAAAGAAACGATCAAAGTAAGTCCAATATCCACACGCTTCTCACTTGCGCTCTTAAACAAAATACTAACACGCTATATTAGCGAGACGTGGGGAGGGATCTAGGAGATATACTAAAAGCCACATTAAAGCTTCTCAAAGCAGATAGGGGAAGCCGGAGCCTCAACTCGACACCGCGAAGAAGCCCGAACAAAATAGTGAAAGTTCTTCAAATAAATCTGCATAAAAGCAAAGCGGCCTTTGTCGAACTCCTCCTCAACTTAGAGAGAATCCTCTACGATGCGGCTTTTTTTCAGATGGCCTCGGAAAATATGGTATCTGGACTAAAGTCGCCGAGATACTATATATACTTATCACAATGTGGAGGAGAGAGTGAAAAAGACCAGCTGTGCCTTATACGCAGGTAAGAAAATTCTAGGGTCCACTTGGGATAAATCAACTGATCTCATGCATTGGTGTTACACAGCGGTAGCCAAGCCAATCTTACTTTATGGTGCTTTGGTGTTCTCTGCAACGGGAGCGCTAAGAGTCACTCCAGCGGCGGCACTACAAAGGTTACTCAACATGCCACCAATCGGCATTGCAGTAGAAAGCTCTGCTGCGAAATCAGCTGCAGGACTGGCCGCATTAGGTGAATTCTCTACAAGGACCTGCGAGCATAGCTCAGTAAGCAGCAAGATGGTGGATAAGGGTGCCCGCAGAGTGAACGCTTGAAGCCGAGCCGAGCGCATTTTCCCATTTACGCAACACGTGAATTTCCGCTCGGCTCGGCTTTAAGCGTCCATTTTGCGGGCACCCTAAGGTTCCAAATCGCACTAAAAGAGATTGTATGGCGCAGAAGCCTGCGACCCACCAGCGGAACTTACAACATCTATACAGAAGGAACCAAAATGTCTAATGGAGTCGGAGCCCGATTGTATTGCGCGAAGCTGGATCTCAGACGACCCTTCAAACTTTCGGAATACCGGAGTATCTTCCATGCGACAGTCTTAGCAGTTGAGAAAGCAGCCGATATAGCTAACAATGCAGAAAACAACATAAAAAGGAGAAATATATGTATAGTATATCAATAAGGCAATAATCTCACATCACATTACGCCAGATAATATCCATAGAAGCAGGGAAGCATTATATATAGCGGCTGCCGGCAAGTGGCTGCATATATACGGGGTTCCAGGCCACAAGAATGTTGTTCCAGGAAACGAAACACTAAAAACGATATAACTACAACGAAGTTACCAAAAATGCCAACAGGCGGCTCTGTCGAGATGGAATGCCTTAAATACTTGCAGGATCGCCAAGATCATGTGCAAAAGTCCCTTCGGAAAAATCGCCTGCTTCTAACTCACACGGTCTTGAAGGGACTACCCGACGGCTGTTGACGATACATGCGGAAAGTGCAGAGAAGTTGACTTGAGAGAAAGACTGTAACACCTTCTATACCTGTGTCCAGCACTATCTAGAACGCTCCAGGTCGTTAACGCTCCATATAACAATTAACTATTTCACCTCAAACTAAACTGAAGATTCATCAGGCATTACTAAGGACCAGTGGGTCTAACATAATCCCTAATTTCTTCAAATCATATTTCTACCTAAACAACGTTACTTTGTTCTTCATTAGTTGTCAATTATAGCCTTTAATTTCACTTGCCACAAAATAATCGAATTTAAAATGAAAATTGAATAACAGTTATTTAAGAAAAGAGAATTAAACTAATTTAATAAAAATATTAGTAACCGTATTTTTCTATAATATTTACGTTTGTTTATATAAATATATGTGTACATACATACATATATATTTATGTTATATATATTCGTATATTGAGTTTTAATTCAATTGTTGCGACAACGCAAACCAAAGCGAAAATTCAAGCAGTGAATTGCGTAAACAAATACGTAGACACATTTACATGATTTCGCTCGCACCAATTTCGAAATTTATTAATTCATACGGCAATTCTGCTGACATCAACAGTCTGCAAAAAGCCATATATACCGGCACTTGCATTCACACATACATACATACATACAACATAGCAAATGTGAATGCTAATACTCACGGAACTGTGTTTATGTAAGCACTCATTGCAACACTGCGTATTCATAAATTTACAATTTTTTTCTAAACCGTTAGAAAGCCATCTCTGCTTATTTGTTTTTTATTGCGAAAATTAAGAGAACAAAGTAACGGCCCAACAAAATGCCGTTAAATTCTGAAAGAGTTCCCAGTTGCAGCCAATAACGGTAAAAATTGCAGTGGTAAGTGGTTTTCGTATTGACTGCTGGAACTAGAGCTGGGAAAATTAATACTCAGTTGTACGCCTCTGAGGGTCGAGCTTTCAAAAACCCGGCCTTATACCACCAGATAGATTGCTCTTTAACTGAGTAACTTTTTTGAAAACCTTGATTAAGACCTGGAGTGAAGTCCACGAAATTTCAAGCACCAAAGAAGTTAAGATCATTTTTCGTTTAGCCCATAAAAGTGGTCCCCGCGGAAGTAACGCAAACTTTATAACCTTACTGTAAGATAAACATAACAAATAAAATATTAGTAATAGTAAATAACTGTCATAGTATAGTCTAGTGCGCTTCTTGTCAACTCAACCCTTCAATATTCCAGCAGTGACGGCCGATGTCTTGCAGGAGATACAGTTCCCTTATACCCAACACCAGTCTGAGCTCTCAAAGATCTCAAGTTATTTCTAAAACTCCTTAAAAGATTGCTAATATTTGCCTAAAAATTATTCAAAACATTTGTCGCCGCACGATATATGTTTGGAGAAGAAAATTTTGGAACTACTTGATTGAACCATACAATTTTTTTCAGACCAAACATACAGGAGAGACCAATGTCACACTAGTCACATGACCATTCTCTGTTTAGTAATCCTATTGGTTTCGCTCTCCTAGTTTAACCCGTAAAACAACAAACATTTGTTGCGGAAGGACATCCATAGCGTGTAAGCAAATTTGCACAGAATGACGTTCCGCCAACCGTTCAATTGCGCGACTATGTAACTCATACGCCTAGGATAGTACACACAACTGTTATATAATATGTGTGTGTGTGGATATATCAGACAACCGCATGTAAGGCCGATATCCCTTTTATGGCCATTTTATGCAAACAGCTTCCTGTATATGCAACGGTGACGGCGCCAGCGGAGACAGCGGCGACATTTGCAAATTTCTGTTGTAACGGTTTTTGTGTTACACAAAAGTGTTTGCGAGCTTCTTTTGTTTTACTATTGTACTTTTTATTTACGTGTCCAACGGTTGATCATTTTGCGGAATGAAAATGCAATGCTAGAAATGCACTTCAAGTTTACAGTAATAATTTCAAAAATATGATCATATTAAAGCTTAAAAGAGTAGTTAGTCAACGGACAAGACCCTTTCTTCATATTTACAAAGATTTATCGCATTGGTGAAAGCCTTAGAGGGGAATAAATGAGGGTCGAAGAAAGAAGAGCCTTTGAAATTTTCTTTTATGAGAATAGAATTGGAGTGGATGGCGGAGGATGGAACCATGTGTAGAAGTTCAAGTGAAGAAAGTTCTCTAATCGCCATTCACATGGGAATGCACAGAAACGATTATTTTACATATGGATCAAGCAGCTCACGAATTCCGGTCTCAAACCAAATATCCTCTGGGTAACCAAAAAACATCCGTTTGAAGGCGAGCTAAAGTAAGCGGGGTTGTGCGCAGAGTTTGAGACAAGCCCCGTAAAAAAACACCTTCAATGAAATGAACAAAACAGCCACGGATGGAAGACCTCCCTTATGAAGACGACCCCTGCAAACGTGTTAAGGATTATGATTTAAGAGCATGTACCTGGAATGTCCGGTCCCTTAAATGGGAAGGTGCCTCTGTCCAGCTGGTTGATGTCCTCGTGAAAATAAAGGCTGACATCATTACCGGGACAAGGACTAAGGCAAGTATGACCTTGTGGTATTTATTAAAGTGATCATATAAAGGATTGCAAGTTCGGTGTGGAATTCGTGGTGGGAGAGAGACTCCGTCGATGAGTACTGGCATTCGCCCCGATGGATGAATGTCTTGCCACAATCCGCGAAGTTCTTCACCATATCGTTGATTTGCGCCCGCGAATTACGTGACCAAAGATGGAGCCTTGGTGTACACCTGTGAGAGCTGTCCCCGACGCGATGTCAAAATCGACGCGACCTTAACGCCAGGGTCGGCAAAGAAGGTATATTTGGCACAAAGGTCGGTGAATTTAGACTCGATGATGAAACACTCCGAATGGGTAGAGTCTGATCGACTTCGCCGGTGCCCAAAATATGGTTATACGAGTATGTAGTACTATATGCCGGCATAAAAAAAATTCAGCGACTGGCTGTCTCTTTTAGACGTAGAGAGAGCTTTAGTTTTCTGCAAACCGCGAAAACCAAATTGTGAATATTTAAAAGATTTTATGAGCGCTTTAGAATATATTCCGCATCAATCCTGCAAAAGTAAAATTTCCTTTCTCCGACAAGATCCATATTCTTGGCTATTGGTGGTGGAAAAAACCAAGAATTTACATTTTAGAGTGACTTTAAAAACCTACAGACATAAGAGACGATATAAAGAATAATTATAAGAACTTTTCAAGGGTCGCTCTTATAATGCCGGCAACAGAAAGCGAGTAGCTCAATCAAGGCCTTGTGTCTCTTCATGCCTATAATCGTGATTTCCCAAACTAAAATCGACAATCCAATGTACTACGAAATACAACAACCTAGTACCTAGTAACGGTCAACCGCCTAACAATTTTTCCATCGATATTTTTTCTCCTTATTTTACATTTTGTTTTTATAACGGTTTATTTTTTACCTCCTTCCTGTCCGCGTGCAACAGTATACATTCGCTAGGGTATTTGTATTACATGGAATAGGATTTGTACTCTTTCTTCTTGTTTTGCCTATAGCAATGCCTATACCTTTCCGATTTATGTTGTTTTTGTTGTTGATTTTGCATTTGTCACAGTTATATAAATGTTCACATTGTTCGTTAGGCATCGCGTTATGCGGTTGGTAAATCGATTGCTTATTTGTTGTTGCTGCTATTTCAAAATGTGTTGAGTTGTGTTAGCATGCGACTAGAAAAAAATGGTGCAGAGTTGCAATGTGAAACGAAAGTGACTTCAGTAGAGACATACTTATATTTACGAGCTGGCGAGGGAAAGGCTCAATGCAGTTGGTTTTTTATCCCACCCCATATGGAACTAGAGACTATAAAATAATATTTAACATATACTGTTAGACATAGAAAAAGGACAGTATTACTATCAAGAATTCTCTCGATAATTTTCTAAAAAATAATTTGTGGCAGTTTCAACTACAAGAATACGATATATAAAACATTCGTGTGATTCAAGCAGAGGTACTTTTCTTAAAGCCTTTTTCGCGTGCTTCACTCAACTTATGGTAGACATAATCGGCCAACTGAGCGTACTATTCGTAGCACCATCATCCATCTTGAAACCTAGCATTTATTATTAGATAATATTCGACTGAATAGACCACGACCAACACGCAGTGAAGTAAATATAGCAACCGTAGCTGAGATTGTACACGAAGACCGTGGAGAGTTGATTCAGCGCCGTTCGAAGCAACTCGGACGGACGTAGGGGACAACTTGGCTCTATTTACGTCGATATCTTATATTGTAAGCGTAAAAAATAGAGCTTGTGAAAGAACTGAAGCCACTCGATCTTCACTCTATGGGCTGTTGAAAAGTTCTATGAATGTTCGACGGTTTCGAGCCAAAGTTTGTTCAGTGATGAGACCCATTTCTGGATCAATGGGTAAGTAAACAAACGAAATTCCCGCATTTGGAACGAAAAGAAATCTGAAGAGATTCAAGAGCTGCTAAATCATCTAGAAAAAACAACAATTTGGTGTGATTTGTGAGCCGTTGGAATCATCGGTCAAAATTTTCTTCAAAAATACCGATAAAAAATATTGAAAATAAAATTAAAGCTCGTGATGTGGGTTCCATTTGTTTTGTACAACACTATATCAAAATTCCACTAACTAAGCATTTTTTACTACAATGATTGTACACATGCCAAAATAAGATAGGGAAATTTCGAAAACTAATACAGCCATGTATAACAAAAACAACGGAAATGCATACAGTTCTATTTGAAAACGACACGTGCCTTTGCTTTTGATATCCAGTGTCCTTGCCTTTGGCGCTTAGATTTCTATGAAATACTCATATGTCTACTCGTAATTTAAATATTTATTGTAGATTCTCATTATACGTACGAGTATGACATCTACTTCGTTTATTCGTGATTAAAAATATTCGTATGAATGTGTTATACGCATATATTTAAGTATCCATATCTCTCTGACGTTTTGCCAGCTTTGAATGTTTTCATTAGTACTGTTATGTGGGAAATGTGTCCTATTAGTATGCCACATTCTTTCACTTTGGTCTCATTAGCATTGTAATGTTTGTGTTACTTTGTACTCCCTTTCCAAAAAAAAACCTTTGAACACACACTGTTCATTTCTTGAGTTAAAACCTACAGATTTTTCGATATGACACAATAAGGCCAATGCTGGAAATATTTGGGCAGAATGTTGCAATATAGAAATAAGAAAAAAATATGTTCTTTCTGGCAGCCAACAATAATATCTCATCATACACAGTACTCCAAATTGAAAAACATTACTCTTCCTATTTCCCAACCAATGGTTGTACCTTGCATGACTTTCACTTTATCCAAAGCTTCACTAATGTCCTGGATATTACACAAGTCCTGTACAAAATTTTCTAAATGTGTTCTTGGATCCTCCTACTTGATCTCGATCTTTCAGGGCTTCGTTAAGTTCAAACTAGAATCATTACTATCAGAGTAGCCAGCTCGTATTAAGAAGAACCATTATTATCAACTGGTCATATAACTTCTTCCCATGCGCCATGCGCTGATTGTGTAAATTACCAAGAATTATTCAAAAAAGCTACATATTTCCATATGCATCGTCATTCTATGGACCTCCACATTTTTAAGAAATTTAGATTTGACTACGACATTTTCGAAAAGCAGGCACAGTCGATTTTCTTAAGGCTTATTTTTCATCAGCACAATCTTTCGCAATGGATAGGCACGGGTTGTAATCATTTGATGCCAGGTCCGAACTATAGGACTACAAAACTTTAGGACGAATGCATAAGAATCCCACAACCAATGCTCTCGAATCGTCTAACGAGTCACTGCCGATGTGTGTGGCCTGGCTTCGTTACGATGAAACACAATTCCTTTCTTGTTGGCTAAAGCTGGCCGCTTCTTCCTTCAGTCTATTCAATTGCTAATAGAACAGGTCCAAATTAAGAGTTTGCCAGTAAATGCACATAGAAGATTATGATTTTTGTGCAATCATTAGCTCCTAGGCCGTAGAAACGTGTTTACATAATGATCGGACTCGACGATTTCGCTGTTTTCAACCATATCGATAAAAACTTAAAAATATGGAATATTTTCTCTTTTTTAACAAAACTATCTGAGAAGTGTTTCTTACTGAACCCATCAATTGGAACAATAATGGAATTGATTTTACTAGACCGTATATATCTTGAACATTCCCCATTATCCTCACAATTAATCGATAAGCCTATGTATGCTAAGCAGAGGCTTCTTAGTTTATCTTATCTCTTTACTCTTTATCTTCCATTTTTTGGAAGATTTTGAAGAGTACGTACCAACTCCGTGATGACTTAGTCCCTAGCTACTCTGATACTCGAATAATAACTTTAATAAATAGCCATTCCACCTTTAATAAAGAAAGAACCATATAGTTACTCTTCAGCTGTTTTTCAGGAAACTTTCACAAGCCAGATCCTTCTCTTTCTTTGTTGGAGATCTTCTCTTTCTCTGTTTCCCACACCGAGTAAAGCGTCGAATACTTTCAGGGCAAAAGCATTTTATCCATTCGGACGACATGACCAGGGTAGCCGCTGTCTCTTAATTCGCTGAACTATGTCAATGTCGTCGAATATCTCGTACAGCTCATGGTTCCATTGACTGCGGTGTTCATCTTTGACAATGCACAAAAGACCATAAATCTTCTGCAGAACCTTTCTCTCGAAAACTCGTAAGGTCGATTCATGAGATGTTGTCATCTCTTATTACAACTAGACGCTCTTTTATATTATGAGACCTTTAAATACCATTTACTAAACACATCCAAATGCGAATTCAATTTTTTATCAAAAACCTGCAAAACATTATTTCGAAATCACCTTTGACATTTCGTAAGACGTCACCGAGATGTCATGGTGCCCCCAACTGACGTGAAACTTTAAAAATTTACATTTTCGCCACGGAAGTGAATTCCGTTCGGAATAAAAACATTCAAATCAACAGCAAAGGAAGTTGAAAAATTCGAATATATTCATTGCTACAACTCCAGCTATGTCTCCATGCCACAACACCATTGTCAACCGAAAAAACCACAAAGTGAGTCGGAGTTTCGAATTTCCAGCGCACGGCAAACAGCAAAAAACTTAGACGACATGCAACTTCGGCCGCAGCCAGCCACGATGATGGCTAGAACAAAAACTAAATACAAAACAACAATTACAAAACAATCATGAATTTAAACACCACAATGCCACCGAGAAAAACAAAAACAATAACAACCACAAACAACAATAACAATAACAACAAACGACAGCAAAATGTTTAGAGAAGATTTTGAAGCATTTGTTGCGTGTCATTAAAGTTTCAGTGGTGATGCTTTGTTGAAGGAAGAGGAGAGAATGGAGGTTAAACTTGATTACAATAGCAAGAGGAATGACACCAAAAAATAATAGATAACGTGAGAAAGGTTATAGAATTCGAAAAAACTTGGGTTGATGGCAGGAGGAATAAGTTAAAAAATCTGAGGAACCGGAAACTTAAGGGTTTTAAGCATAGGTGTTTGGAGTTATTCGAAAAAGCGGGGAAGATTATAGTAAATGTATTAAGTTATCAAACAATTGATGAATGGGGATGATTCTTTAAAGAGCGAAATGAAATTTTTTTAGGGCGAACCGAGAAACTTGGTGGAACTTACTTACTGTAAGTCTTTTCTTAATAAAAAAAACCATACCAGAGAAGTAAGCGAGATTAAGCTCTACAAGGCACCTAATATTTCAAATGTGAACGGGTTTCAGAGCGGATTTTTCCAGGTTACGAAAAAAATAACTCAATGGTTCCGGGTTTTTTGTGTCGTTCCATAGAAATCATTGCAGAATCGGAGATATATCTGCACTTAGTTACATAAGCTTTTCAGTACCTAGATCTATATAATATCGCCAAACAGGTCGAAAGTAGTAAAAGAATATATAAAAAAGTTTGTATGGGGTATATATTTTGAATGAACTAACATTCGCATGAAATGTCGATTACTATTTGCGGCAAAATTAGTGGCCCACAGACAATAACAACGACTTTGCGCCAAGCTGTAATTTGAGTCTACAACCTACTAGCCCCTACCAACCAACATTTCGAGCTCACGAGATTTCACGAACTGATTTCCATCCATACAAATATACATATGTATATATATATAATGTCTTTATCACCAAACCCTCTTTCTCTATGCGCCATCTGATGGCCCATCAATGAAGATGACCAAAGGCCAAAAAAGCAACAAATAAACCGACGCCACATTGTTGTTGCTGTTTTTGTTTAATGTTTATCTCTGTGAAATGACATGTTTTGTGGCATAACCGAGCCAAATATACTTTTGTGCAAACGCAAAAAGGGTTAGCACAAAGCAAAGAAAGGATACAAAGGCAGATAAGGAGCATAAAGAAGTAGAGGAAGAATATGAAATGGTTTCTTTACTTTTGCTCCAATTGAAAGCAGCGCACTTATGCATATTGTGTCTATTTCAAATGAGCGCACCACAACAACACAAGCAAACAACAGGGTTTTTTTCCACTGCCACTATTCTTATTTAAGGAAAATCGCAAGGATGCTACTTTGCTTTTTAGGGCTGAGATGTCGGAAATTCAACAGATGCTTTTAGATTCGTGCAATTTTGCATGAAAGACCACATGAAATGGACTTTTGACTCTTATTATCCATTATTGTTGCTGTTGTTGTGGTAAAATTGGTTACGATTGTTGTCAAGGATGTGTTATGCGCCACTAAATGGAGACATTTTATGTAGTATGTATGTATGTGTGTGTGTTGCTGTAATCTGTTTATGTGCGGTTCTTGTCAAACTCCCAAATGTTTCGGTAAAATTAAATATTAATAGCAGAAAATTAGCTTGTAATTCAACTGTGAAATGTACTGTGCGAAAGTGTCGAATGATTGGCTTAGCACAAAAGGATGCTTACGATTTCCTGGGTTAGATGGAAACGATTGGATTGCCGGGTGAGTGATAACAAGCTTAATGTAATGGAAAGGCGTTGGAAGATGTTAGAGATATTTATGTGAATCTAAGCGAGTTGAAATTCTTTAGATTTTGCAGAAATTTTAAATTTTTATCTCATTTTTTTCGGTTTGATTTTCGGACTAGATTTTTATACTCTTTCGACACGTTGCTACAGAATATAATAGTTTTGTTCATCTAGTTATTGTACGTATCACCTAAAAGTAATCGGGACAGTTATATACAAAAATGATCAGAAAGACGAGGCTTGTTGAAATCCGGGTGACTGTCTGTCTGCCTATCTGTCCGTCCTTCCGTCCGTCCATGCAAACTGACGTCAAATGCCTTTAGCACCCCTATTGACACTGTGAAAATGGATGAAATCGGAAGATAACTCCGTCCACTCCCCACGGTACTGATTAAAATTACTGAAAGTACTACGACAAATCAATAACTAAACACGCCAGAGGCATAAAATTTTACACCCGAGGTAGTATGAGAGAGTATAATAGGAGCCGGGGTAAAAACTGGACGATGGAAGTGGGTGGATCCGCCCATTTTTACTTGAAATCCCATATCTCCGCCTAGCCAGCGTACCCGCCGTCTCTTAATTCGCTGAACTATGACGATGTCGTCGTAGAACTCGTACAACTCATCGTTCCACGACTGTTTGTTTCATGACAGGAGATATTTCGTCTTGCCCTCGTTCACCACCAAACCCATTTGCTTCACTTCCTTATCCATTCTGGAGAAAGCAGAACTATCCCGCGGTTGTTGAGACCAATGATATCAATTCATCGGGGTACGCCAGCAGCTGTACACCCTTATAGAAGATAGTACCTTCTCTATTTAGTTCTGCAGAAATCGCACAATAAGGGGTCGCCTCGTCTGAAACCTCCTATGGTATCGAACGGCTCGGAGATGTCCTTCCCAATCCTGACGGAGCTTTTGGTTACTCATTTCTTTAAGAGAGATCTCATATACACGCAAGATGTATTTTTTACTACCTTTCTTATTTATACCTAAAAAATATTTGCGAATCGCTGATTACTGATGTCGAAAAGTCGATCGCGATCGAATCGCTTTGAGCCGTCGCTAACCGTGGCCAAGACTGGATAGACAATTAAAAAGGTTTTACTATGGTCTTGGTGATATTAGCAGAGAATCGCCAACCATAAGATGATTTTCCTTCAGTAAGGCAAACGTTTCACAAATTGTCGGGGTTCTAACAGGCCTTTGCCCTGTTGGCTTGCATGCCGTAAGGTTGAAAATTTTATACATTATTAGGGTTTCACGAAAATTTTGTAGTCCAAGTGTGATCTCTGGATCAGCCATCAAACCTAACTTAAACTAAACTAATGTCTCTCAAACAAACGTCGGCCTATTCCTTACCTTACGCTAGGCTCGGTAGAAGACTATTAGCTGCATACCTGGGTCAACATATGGCATTTCTCAGTACACTAAGCAGGAATAACGTATTTAAACAACTTGGTGTCGAACCCAAAAACTTTCTATAAAATTTTGCTACTTTCCAAATAAAAATAAATAGAAGCAACACCGTATCCAAAAACTATATGCTATATGTATAATGTATTATTACTGACAAAAATTGTTTTCTTACAAAAAATAAAACATCTTAGATAACTTTAGGATCCCCTTGTTACGTAAATTACATGAATATTCTTGCGTCAGTAGCATTAACACATCCTTTCCATCTGAAATTTACCGCCGAACTGATTGCAGAGCCTCCAAACACTCAGCTAATGAAGCTATTCAATCACTGTTAACTCCACTGTTAAGGATGTAGGCGCTGTAATAGCGACTGTTACTCCACAGGCAAGCGAGACTGTTATCACCAGTGAAAGTCAGAAGTGGGTGAATTCGTATATAACACAAGCGCGTTGGGTCAACAAAAAAAATTATTATTCATTTATTACAAAAATAATTTGTTGTTGCATGTTTACCACAAACATAGATATACATATATATACATCAACCATCAGCAACTTGAAATTTGGTCGATGTTGTCGTCACTTTTCAATTGCTGTTGTGAGTAATGTTGACTACTTGCCCCCCCACCACCATCCATGTATACCAACCCTACAAGCATTGAGTTCACTGGCTGGCTGTTTGCTAATAAAGCGGACGAATGTAGGGAGCATGTGCGCAACTTACACAAATATATATAAATAGATGTGTGTGTGCGTGTTTATCTGCAACCAAAGTTGTTACTGTTGCCAAGTTTTGCTGTTCGCTTTCTTGGTGCTGCCGATGCTCGATATGTGCGTGCTTTTGGGTACACAAATGTTTATATACATACATGTATTTGTGCGAGATGTATTGAGTACACGACATCCTTGGAGAAATCACATTCTAACACCACTCCTTTTGTGTGTATTGGAATTTTCGGTCTTGGCCAATCATTGTCGATTTGCCTGGAATCGATGTTAAGAAATGATGAAATGTTTTTCGGGGTAAGAAATTATTGATGTTGCGCTAATGGAGAGAACTGTAGAGAAGGCAAGTGGAGAGGAGGTGAATGCATTAAACGTAATTGGATAGAAGGAATGTATTACGTATTATTGAATTTCAATAAGTCTGTGTATGTTTAGTGTTATTTAAAGAAGAAAATTGATCAATGAAGTAAGATTAAGGTTTTAAGATAATTAAATAGTGTATATTGATTCAATATCGTTCTTATGATTATATAGTGAGAAGTAACGAAAAAAATTGATGTTACTAATCAATATCAGTTATATATACATACATATATTATATTCTGAAGCACTATTTCCTCTAAATAACTGTTGTAGTTTTATTTATTCACAAAAAAAAGCAAATAAAAAAAGGTGAATTGTTTTGGGAAGACGCAATTGGACTCCTTAGAAGACAAGGTCATACATATGTTCAATTTCCGATCAAAAATATCGTTCATAATACTAGAACCATTTTAAGAAAGAAGCTCTGGAAACCAGATCTAACTGCTGGTCTTAATCAAATATGCCTAAAGCCTTTAATTTCGCAACTCTAAAAAAATGTAGTTTTACACTAGTACCTAAATTTGACTTTATTTTATATTATTTTATTTTATTTTATTTTATTTTATTTTATTTTATTTTATTTTATTTTATTTTATTTTATTTTATTTTATTTTATTTTATTTTATTTTATTTTATTTTATTTTATTTTATTTTATTTTATTTTATTTTATTTTATTTTATTTTATTTTATTTTATTTTATTTAATTTAATTTAATTTAATTTAATTTAATTTAATTTAATTTAATTTAATTTAATTTAATTTAATTTAATTTAATTTTATTTTATTTTATTTTATTTTATTTTATTTTATTTTATTTTATTTTATTTTATTTTATTTATTTTATTTTATTTTATTTAATTTAATTTAATTTAATTTAATTTTATTTAATTTTATTTAATTTTATTTAATTTAATTTAATTTAATTTGATTTAATTTATTTTAAATTAATTTTATTTTTATTTACATCTCTTTTTTAATTCATTTTTCTGCATGTGTATTCATTTGATTTAATTTAATTTAATTTAATTTAATTCAATTTAATTTAATTTAATTTAATTTTTATTTTATTTTTATTTACATCTCCTTTTTAATTCATATTCTGCATGTTCATTCATTTGATGTTGAAAGCAACATGTTGCGGCAACATTGTGGAAGGTATTCGCTGGTGTCCACGAGTAGTTAAATGATGTCAAATTAAGAGCCCTACAAAATTAGAGAAGGAAAACATATATTAGATCTTGTAAAAAATATATTATTATAGCATTGAATAAAACTTTCTTGAACATAATTAGAATTATCTGATTTAGATAAAATATGTGCCTTCTCTTGAGGCGTATTTTTCACCAGCAAAATCATTCGACATAGGCAGGAGCGGGTAGTGAACACTTGATATCATCCTGGACTATAAGGTGGATGCATTAAAACATCAAAAAAAAAAAGAACTCGGAGTTACTGGAGAGTCACTATCGATTTGTGTGGCCTGACTTTGTCTTAATGCAGCACAGTTGCGTTCACATGGATCAAAACCGGCCACTTCTAGAACAATCCTTACTTCAAACGGGATGTATAGAGTGCAGATTCGACCTTAGAACAGGAGCTCCTGGTAATTGATTCCCCGGTAATCCACCATGCACATAGCTGACCACCTTTTGCGCCGGCTCATCGCGATTCGACCAATATTTTCGTAAGTGATCCCACTACAAGTAACCATCTACTACAGAAATGGATCGATTTAGTAACAATTCAGTAGTGATTCTCAGATAGAAGTCCGGTTCAAAGGATTTTTGCCTCAAGTAGCACCCATACATCAAGCTTCCATTTATGTTCAGGCTTAATTAAATGGTAACTGATGATATTCTGTGCCATGCTTATCTCCTAGGCAATCGTACATTATTTTACAAAATTACCGTAACGAAACCGAATTTACCCGTGATTGGTCCGACCCCGCGTGATGTTCCTCATTAACGCGTTACTGAGTTAAGCAAACACAAAACTGTCGGAGAATATTCTTCAGTACGAAATATTTTCTTTCTATTGTCAAATTGTATAACTCGCGCTTATACTACGGTAGACATATTA
>CM050325.1:104301243-104320962 GCA_027475135.1 Bactrocera correcta
AAAAATAACAACAACAATTACTTTTCGTTGATAATAAATTCTGCACACAACGATTACAATTAGAGTACGCCTCCAACTGAATGGAATTCCTTAACAGCACTTTTGCTTAAAGTTAATTCACTCAGCGTTGAAGTGTTGAAGGATCTTCAACATTTTTGTGTGCGTACGAACTCAACACTATTTACTGTACTTGTTTGGCTTTGAATAAAACTGTGTGCAGATTTGATGCTTGACCTATTTACGGCGGGTTACTAAAATTGCGAGGAAAAGCGATATTTCAGACCACTTTAATAAGTGTTTAAATACCGTTTATTTTTTTATTTTGTTGGCGAAATATTTTTCGGCTGTTAGCTTTACGAATATAAAAAAAAAACAATATGTTATGAATAGCGCTCAAGTTGAAGAATTAAAAAATTTAAATTAAATTTTTGGTATAAATTTCGCTGATCTTATGAGATAGATAACAAACGGGTTCAAAAAATACTTTGGTATTTCTTTTTTGATGATTATCTCTTTCAAATGTTGGCGCCGGCTACGTCTCCGATCATCCATCCGTTGAGACCAACTTTTGATGATGTGTGAAAGCATTTCGGCTTGTAACTGTCGAATGACACGCGTGTTGTTTTGCTTCAATGGCTGAACCGATGCGACATTGTCCGTATAGACTTTAGCTTTACATATCCCACATGAAAAAGTCTACGGTGTTATATCACATGATCATGATGGCCTATCGACCACCCCCAAAACGTGAAATTATTTTATCACCGAAGAGTTTCTCACTAAATCCATTGATTGATGGAAAAGCCGACGTCTTGTTGAAACCAAATGTCGCCGAGATCACAATTTCCATTTCTGGCATAAAATAGTCGGTTACCATGGCGCGATAACGGTCGTTATTGACGGTTACGCCGGCATCATTTGAAGATATATAAACCGATTATTCCCTTCGCTCACAAATCACACCAAACCGTTGTTTTTTCTGAATGAAATAGCAGCTCTTGAAACTCTTCAGGTTGCTTTTGTCCCAAATGCGGTAGTTTTGCTTGTTTACATAGCCATTGAGTCAGGAATGAGCTTCATCGCTGAACAAAATTTGGCTTGAAAACGTCTGATCTTCTTAGAACTTCTCAAGAGTGAGAAGATCGAGAGGCTTCAGTTCTTGCACAAACTGTATTTTATATGCTTTTCATTTAAGATCTCGACGTAAAATGCGCCAAGTCGTTCTATACGTCAGTTCGAGTTGTTTCGAACGGCGCCGAATCGACTCTCCACGGTCTTCGTGGGCACTTTCAGCTCGGCTGCTATATTTTCTTCACTGCGTGTTGGAAGTGTTCTATTCGGTGGAATATTATTCTATAATGAATGCTGAGTCTCAAGATGTTTGATGGTGTTGCGAATAGTACGCTCAATAGGCCATAGGTTGAGCGAAACACATTCTTTATGAAACGTGAATTTTCGTAATAAAGTTGAAAGATTTGTAAACGTTGTTAAGGCATAAATATTTCCATGATGGAATGCCAAACAATACTAACAGCTTGACAAGAGTGATCTGCCAAAAATATATTATTGAAGAAACACCCTTAACTTAGGCCCCCCGTTATATACGCATGAAATAATGATTAAAAAAAATGTAATATTTCGTGGTCGCTGTGCACACTCTCTAAGGTTTCACTAAGCGGAAAGCGTTGCAATCCATTGGAACTTTTTTAATAAGATTAAAACTCTGAGTTTTTACTATAGGGAACACCAAAGAAATTAGATAAGTTGGTTACCTACTTCTGGATGTAGGAAAGTACAAGGCTTGACCTAACTTATCTGCTATTAGCAAAATTAGTGCAGCACTCAATCTCTCTCAATAACTATATATAATAATAACTACAATAATCTACACATATCACATATATATATATATATATATATATGTATATAAGTACTAATGTGCGCATTTCCATTGTTTATCGTGACCCTCAAAGGCAGCCGCATCAGCGTGGACTAAGTCATGGCCACTCAGCGTTGTTTGGAACGAGAAAATAAAAAAAAAAACACGACACGACTGTTCTAGCTGCTATTTGCTCCCTTCAATGCGAATCGTAGTAGAAATAAATGTTGTTGTTTTTCACCAGCAACACTTCCCCGCCTTGGCTGGGCAAATTGCAATTTACAATGCTTAAAATGCTATTATTCCAAACTGTTATTGAGTTAAATTAGAAAATAAGCGAGTGAGCTCGGCAGCGATCAGCCGCGCTGTTGTATGAGCAACGAGGGACGGGCAACCGCACAAGCGCACAACCGGCCGGGTGGAAGCGAGTTAACGCTGCAGCATTCAGCAGCCGGCGACAGTTGGCGACTTTCGCGCAATAATTCCAAACAAACAGACACACATGTGTGTGCCGCTGTAAAAATGCGATTTTTGTTTCTAAAAATTCACAATTTTCTTTACAATTAAGCGCCGCTGTGTGTGCTTACCAGCACTTATGCCATTGCATACATTTGTGCACAGACGCACGTGTGTGTTCAAGCGAGCATATAAATTACACCGTGCAACTGGACGGTTGAATGATCAACTGAATTTTCGACTCGTCGCTGACTATGGCAGAGATTTTTCTTTTGTGACCGACCACCAGCGAGCAAACACAGACAGTTGCTGCTGACCTCTGGTCCGTCTGTTTAATCCGCCGTAAGCCGTTGCAGTGAAGAGTTTGTGCGCGCACGCGTCTTCGCTTCGCTTTATCATAATCAACAGCCATCAGCCGGACAGTTGACTTGTGCTGTGAGCCGGGAGGGGTCTAACTGAGCCATCGCGTTTGACCATTAAATTTAGTGCCGTGGATGAAAGTGATTTGCGCTGCTCGCTTACCAAGTGTACTATACTTTACGCGTTTGCTTGCGGTTCGTGCACAGAGCAGACCTCGGTTTGAATTGCAGCCACAGTTTATAATTACCTATGTATGTGAGTGTGAATGTGTGTTGGTTCTGTCATTACTGTGCTGTAATTATTGTTATTTTTGGGTTACTTTGCTCAAGTTCATAAATTAAAGTCAAAGAAAGCAGATTTTGTAATAAGTGTTTGAGAAAAGAGATATTACTTACAAAAATGCTTTGTGGAAATATACAAATATAATTATATGTATATACACACACATATCTATATGGTATGGATAGTGCGTCTTTCTATAGAAGTTATGTAGTGTTTATAACTGAAGAGAAATCTGAAGTAACAAAGTCTGTTGCATATGAGAAGAACTTATTTGCCATCAAAGTGCTTTTGCGTAGTAATTTTAATACTTTGAACACGCAAAAATCCCGTGATTCAATAAACTATAAACAAATGTTTTGAACTATGCATTATATAATCACTCAGCTAGCAAAGCAGTTATTAATATTATTTCCTTGCTTATAAATTATAAAATTAAAAGTTGTTTTATGTTCTTGAATTTGAAATGGAAACACTTTCTGAAATGTATTGGTTGCGTTCGAAAACTGGTTTGCTTCTCAAATCGATTAAATTATTTCCAGAAACCAGAAAGATTTTGTCTGCTATAAACAATTGCACTTTGTACTTAATTTTTGCCTTTTAAACATGCTGTTCGCCTGTTGTCGGGTAAGCATCCGCTTTGCATTTTTCAAACGCGTGATAAAAAACCAGATAACCAAGATAACAATTGTTTTTATTTTTTTCCATGATGATAATAATCCCTCTTCGAATTATATTATACATATGCCGCGTACGAGATTGCTATTTTTCATGATTGCCTTCCATTTATTCGAGAGCCCTTAAGGGGCTATACCAGCGTGACTCTTTAAACTTTTTTTTTTAGTTTTCCAAAAATATCCTGTGAAATGGATGGCAGCGTGCTAAATAGCGACCGCTCACAGGTACAAACATACATATACAAGTGAAACTTTAAGCATAACTTAACGAGAAATTGACCGATCGGCTTCAAATTATTGAGTATTGTTGATTTAATTTATTTTACAATGACCTATGATCTTTTGATTGGTTGAAAATTGCCAATTTGGCATTAAAAAAACGACCACATTTTACCTAAAAAACGATTTTTTTTTAATTACGCCATTTTGTCAATTTTTGATATTTTTGAAAGATCGTAGGTAATTGTATAGGAAATACCTTTAACTTTAATAACCTTTTTGATTTTTTATTGTTTGAGCTACTCCTTGTCTATTTGTTATTTTTCAACATTTTTGTAAAAAAAAAAAAAAATATTTAAATGTAGCTGCAAATATACCTTATTATGTCCGAACTTCGAAACATTGAGTACTTTTAGTTTTTTTAATTCAAAATCGGCTCATTTTTCATGGGTTACACTGGTACAGCCCCTTAAGTCCTCAATTTGTGTGTCCCTTACATTAACTTTGAAGGGATACAATGGTTTAGTTGAATAGTGTGACAAAAGGCTGACAAAAAAGATCATGAAGCTTTCTTTAAGCATTTCGATTCCAGTGTATAATCTGTATGAAGACAACACTTCAAACGTCTGGGGACCTTACAGCATGAAACACTGGAAGAATTGTCGATAGTGAGGGCGCAGAACCTACTGAGTTCACGTCAAGAGCAGGTATCCTGAATGATGACTACTTCTCTTGAACTACGTAACACCGCTCTATAAGGACCATAACTGGTCTATGCGTAGCTCACAAGGCTACCAGATTAACCTCACCTTTCTAGTTCGTTGTTGATTTTTTTTTTGAAACATTGGCTCGACCAGCGTATGTGCTCTTGTCTGGCATTTATATCTATTTTCTATTCAATAGAGACCATCAACTTAACAACATGGATATATACTTTTGTCACTTCGTATTTCATGCTTCGTCAGGAATCGAGCGTAATTGTTATAAGCCATTCCACCAGTGCTGCTCGGTTGGTACCCTTTGGTTGATTCGGTAATCCCGATGAATATTGTCAATAGTTGTCAAAGGTACATAACCAGGGTCTTCTCTTGCTGGTACTTTAGATTAGATAAGTAAGTGAGAATTGCACCGCGACCTAGGGTCCATTGTGCCCTCTCCTAACTCACAACATCTCTACTAGCTTCAGCAAATTGATAAGTTCCAATATACTGCTAGGTGCTATTGAGGCGATGTCATCTCTAATTGGAAACATGGATCCAAGGGTCTGCTGCAGAACGGGCAAGCTCGTCGGCCAGTTTATTCCAGGCTATACCTTTGTGAAATAAGGTGGACTTAGTTACGCTCTGATAGACTGTTCAGTCGTTCTATACACTCCTGCACCAATAGCGATTTTATCTCGTATGCACAGATTGCTTTGAGTGCCGCTTGGCTATCGCTTAGTATAGATGTACGCTTATAGCAAATGGTACTATGAGAGTAAAATTAGGCAGCAAGATGCAGTCAATTTAATAAATTCACTTGATTGATAAGGATTTAAAACTGTTCAACGGTTTTTCACTGGATGAAACATCGTTTATCTGCTAGGAAACCATACAAGTATTCCTGTACCAAGCACGATCTCACATCTGGGTGTAGTCAACAGCATTCCTGCCATTTTTGTAATAAATATACTTAATTGCATCGCTCACTGTCGATATTTTTTGTTCTTTTTTGAATGCGTATTTTTAATTACTTTGCAAATAAATGAGGCTTAGGTTGACTATATAATACTGAATTAGAACTCACTTGGTTTTAGCAACGACCTTAGTGATAACTGTTACTTATTGCATATCTTATAAATATCACAGCGCGGACTTATTCAAAGTGATACGAGAGAGTAGTGATTTGTTAACGCACAGCAAGATAAAATATTATCTCAAATGCGGCTAATCCGCTAGTTTGCGCTGAAATAGTTAGCAGTCACGTAAGTGGAAAAGCGCATATTATCAGCTTGAGGCGTTTGATTAGATCATGAGATAGCTAGTTTGCAAATAAAAATGAGAATGTAGACATAAGCGTACTATCAGCATAATAGGCGAGCTAAGCTGAGGTAATCGTAAGCACATGAGCTCGCTATCTGCACTAAGCATGCCTCCGACAACATCAACACCGTAAAAACGTTTTCGTGTCATACAGATTATGTAATAAAATATATAAAAATGTATAAATTTAAATTCGCTATCATAGACAGAATGCAGTACAGACCCCTGGTTTTCGCTGAACGGAAGTAATTTTTTACTATTATCGTATTATCTATTGTGGCATACACTCTTAAACATATAGGGCGTAAGTACTCCTCTGTTTTAGGGTGTCATCTACGTAAGTTCTAAATTCTATAAATTCGCACATAAATTTGCATTTGTTTGCATGTAAGTGGCAGCTGCTGCATCGCAGCGGAATCGCAATTATGATTTGTTTATGTTTTATGGGTTAATTTATGGTAAGTTGACCTTATTCTGATTGTTTTAGCTCACTTACGTGTGTGTGCCGTCAGCGTTAATAGCTGCGAGGAATTTATACTGCAGAGGACGGAATTTATGTAATAGTTTTACTTAAAGCCATTATTTAGCGAATATAGCGAGCGAGACAGATTATTTAATAGTGAATAAGAGCAGATAAGTCTAATGCCTAATTTATTTTAAGCCTTATCTAAAATTTAATGCAAGCAAATTTTTATCATACTAAAATACTTTGCAATAAATTATCACCTTATATTTTCAGCTATATAAACTGAACAGTTAAAACTACTTATTTAAAATGGGAAATGCAGGATACACATGCATTCGAAGGACGTTTTGTTGGCTCAATATAATTTTATGGGTAAGTTTACTAAAGAAATCATGTAATTATCATAGTTTGGAATGACTCTCATTTTATTGTAATAATGTACTTTTTTTTTGTGTTTTTGTTAATTATTTCTGAGGCATATTGTCTCTATGAAGTTGCACCATTTTACACGATTGAAGGATGTGCTCTTTCCACCGTTCCAATTGATTTTTACGTCACATAATTTGCACAGTACCAATCTTCTCCATATCAGTTTTGGCGGCCGCGATTTCTTTTCTCTTGGGGTTTCCAGTAAAAAAAAATATTCATCAATACTAAAAAAATAAAAAAACATACTCTGTGTTTAGTCTTTCCAGCGTCTTGTTATGATGTTAACTGGCTTGCCTATGTTTCTGAGATAGCTATATATGTATATTCGCTATTATAATTGGTTTAGCTTTTGTTTTATATATATATATACATGCATTCAACCAAATGTAATACCCTTAATTTAACGATTTTTTCAGTCCTCAAAATACTTTTCATAAACACTTTTTGGAATATGCCTCAGCTCCTTCAGCGAATTTTGTTGCATCGTTAATCGTTGTATAATCATTTATAATCCATGAATTGCTTTTCCACCATTCCGGCCGTTTTCTAAAGATGTTCCCACGCAAATGCCTTAATATGGCCAAGTAGAACTCCTTATTGACCGTTTGAACCTCCGAAACAATTTTATGTTGCACCAAATCACGAAAATTGAAAAGAAAACTATAAGCATCACTTCGATTTTCGAGCGATTTTGACGTGTTTTTTTGGTTTTAGTTCGTTTTTTTTTCCTTCCATTCCGATTTTGTTGACTTGTTTGCATGTCAAACTGATAAGCCCATGTTCCATCGGTAGTTGTAATGCTCTTCATGAATGTTGGATCGGAATTCGAACAATGAAGTATGACCAAAGAGACTGGTCTACAGTACTCCTTTTGAAAGAAATTCAACATTATTAGGACGAGTCGAGCAAGAAAGCATTTCATACAAAATATACACTAAAATCATTCGAACGAACTAGCGAGAGATGTCGAACTCTCTTGCAATCTCTCTAACACTTGCCTGACGATTTTTAAGCGCCATATCCTTCACTTTTGTAATATTTTCATCAGTTGAAGAGATCGAAGGTTGTCCAGAACGAGGCATGTCTTCAACGATCTCTCGACCGTTTGTGAAGACTTTGTACCACTCGAATCACCGTTTCCCATGCAAGCATTTGATTCCGATCATTCAGTTTGTATGGGAGCTATATGCTATAGTGGGCCGATCTGAACAATTTCTTTCGATATTACATTATTTTTATGAGCAAAAACTCATAATAAATTTCGTGAAGATATGTCGTCAAATGTGAAAGTTTTCCAGATAAGAATTTAAATTCCGATCGTTCAGTTTGTATAGCAGCTATATGTTATAGTGGTCCGATATCGGCAGCTTCTTGAAGAGAAAAGGACGTTTGCAAAATTTGAAAACGATATATTAAAAATTGAGGGACTAGTTCGCGTATATACAGACAGACGGACGGACAGACAGACAGACAGATGGACAGGCAGACGGACAGACAGACAGTTGGACATTGGTAAATCGACTCAGCTCAACATACTGTTCATTTATATATATACTTTATAGGGTCTCCGACGCTTCCTTCTGGGTGTTACAAACTTCGTGCCAAACTTAATATACCCTTTTTAGGATATAAAAATATTCAAATATCTTATTCAGATCCGAATTTTCTTCAGAAAAAAGTTAATGGAGTATACTTTGCTTACACACAGTCATCAGAATTCATCACATGATTACTTTTATAAATTTTGTTCAGATCGATAACCCAAATTTTTGAAGAGTTCTAGGCAAATAGAAACTATGTGTCTCTTAGTTAATAAATTATTTAATAATCATTATGGGAAAAATCTAAAAATTTTCGGATGTTGTGAGAACAAACGCGAGAAAAGCGAATCATGTGTTCAATGCCAACTTAAAATTTCCCATCTATTGAATTATAATTTTTCTGAGTGATGGGAATTGTGCTGACGCTCTACAACAGCGCATTAAATGCCGATTCACTTGATTACAGCTCGCTGGCTGAGGTGCTATTCACCTTTTGTGCTTGTGTGTGTGTTTGTGATTTGAGTAGTTGCTGTTCGTCTGCAGCGGAAATTGATGTGTTTTCCGATTTTCAAGCTGTGGTATAACACAAAGCATGGCAATAACAACAATAGTGCACCAAATAAGCTAACGAAGCAGAGCGCATATGATAATGTGTTAAGTGTGGAGGAATGTGTGATGTGATGAGTTATACAATTGTTGCAGAGCCGCCATCAACATTATCGCTGTGGCATTGTAAAAACTTCGTAGACTGCGCTTTGTGATGCCTGTTGCTGCGAACAATAACTTTTTTGGCCTGAGATAGTTGCATTGTTGCAATGACCGCCGACGACGCGTCGCCGCTAATGAGCGCCACACATGCGAAACTGCACTCCAAGCGTTTGTTTTATTTATTTTTGTAACGAATTTATTATTTCATTGAATTATTACTCCTCACAGAGCTTGAGTTGCCGAATTTAGCAACAAAGCGGCATCATATCGGGCAGACGTGCCACCACATTGACCTTAACGACTTAAAATTGGGCAAAGCTGCTTTGCATTTCAATTGCCTTTCCGCAATAATAAATTAAAATGTATTTTTTTTAGTAAAAATTATTTTCTCGCTTAATTCACCTTTTGTTTCTGCTTCCTTATCGTTTCAGCTTTGCAGTTGTGCTTTCTTGGGTGTTGGCGTGTGGCTGCGTCTGTCGTACGAGGGCTACGCCACGCTGCTGCCCGATCACCAGGTCTTGAGCGCAGACTCGATTTTCTTAGCGATCGGTGTGATCGGCTTTGTTGTATCATTCTTTGGCTGTTGTGGCGCTTGGGTGCAATCGCGTTGTCTCTTGGTGTTGGTGAGTTGGCGGAAGCGGAAGTGTCCGAAATGGTTTCATTTCAATTAATAAATCTTTGACGCTCTTTTCACAGTACTTCCTGCTGATTGTCATGCTTTTCTTGAGTGAATTCCTCATTGGTGCGATTGCTTTCCTGTTCCGCGGCGGTTTGGGACGCACCTTTGCCAACGAGCTGCGTTTCGGTATCGAACGCCATTATAATGCATCGGATCGTGGCAGTTTGATTGCACCATCTGTCGCCGCTATCTGGGATAGTGTGCAACAATCTGTAAGTGTGCGAATATTGTTTTGTCAAGCTTTGATGATTACCTTTTGCTTCTTCAACAGTTCGAATGTTGCGGAGTGTCGTCTTATGAAGATTGGTACGATATTCAGTCGTGGAGCGGCAAACGTTGGGTGCCTGAATCGTGCTGCCGGCCATCGGAGGCGCGTAGCTTATTGACGGAGGGTTCTGGAGACAGCTTTCTGCGAGTTGATTGTGGGAAGTGAGTATAACGTGTTGAAAAAAAAGCAATATTATTTTATAGTTAATATTATTTAATTTATAATAATCGAAAAATACATTGGTTCGAGATGATTTGATTTCTGTCAAGTTTTCTTCAAAAACTCTTGATCGAAATTGTAGTGAGTAGAATTTTTAAAGCTATGTTTAGCTATGATAGATACTAATGGTAGATGGATTCGGAAAAGTCCTTTCGTATTTCTAATCAAGCTTCAACTTATTTTTTTTATATTTATAATGAACTGTTATCAATCAAATATGCACCATTTTAGTCACCACTTTTTGCTATTTTTCTGCTAGAGACATTATTCCATCAGTGTAAAACTTTTCTGGTTTCTCGGCCAAAAACTGCGACAAGTATTTTCACAGGCTTCTCTTGAAGCCAACTTTACTGCATGAAGGGAGTTATGCATTGACCGAAACAAATGGTAGTCCGAAGGTACAAGGTCAGGGCTATATTGTGGATGCATCAAAACTTCCCAGCCAAGCTCTCCCAGTTTTTGCCGAATCATCAAAAATGTGTGTGCTCTAGGGTTGTCTTGATGGAAGACGAAGCCTTTTCTGTTGATCAGTTCTGACCGTTTATTTTCGATTACTTGCTTCAATATCATCAGTTGTTGATAGTAAAACGTCAAATCGATCGTTCGACTAGGCTGGAGCAGCTCATAGTTGATGATTCCTTTACAATACCACCAAACACTCAGCATAACCTTTCGAGGCGGGAATCCTGACTTTTCGACCTTGTTTTGATGATCTTTTTCGCACATTATTGTCGTTTTTAATTCACTTTTCATCTCCTGTTACCATTCGCTTCAGAAATGGTTCATTTCATTTCGTTTCAGCAAGGAATCGCAGATGTTACTTCGGTCCATTAAATTTTTCACAGTCATTTCATGTGGTACCCAAACCTCCATCTTTTTTTGTAGGCAGCCATTTTTAAATGGTGCAAAACCGTTTGATGATGAATGTTAAGTTCCTTAGCGATGGTATGGTTACTTATGTGACGGTCCTGACCAATGTTTTCCATAAATTCATCAACTTTTTCAACGACCAGAGCGAGGTGCATCTTTCGTAGCGAAATTTCCAGAACGAAAGCTAGTGAACCATTGTTGTGCTACACGAACTGATTTCATTGGTAGCTTGCGTGGCATTCTTCGCTAATATAAATTATCTGATACACCCTTATAATCTAATTAATTGTGTCGTAACTTTCTCAATATTTCTCTGCGTTTAGATCCGAAAATCCCGCGCTTTGGTGGAGTAAAGGCTGTGCCCACTCCTTGCAAGCCTGGTTCCAGGGGCAGCTGAATATCGTCGGCGCTGTTGGTTTGGGTATTGCATTCGTACAACTCTTCGGCTTAATTACATCGATGCTGCTGTTTTGCACCGTTAAACATAAACGTGAAACTGAGACATACAAATCCTATTCGCCATCGATTGATCCGCAGACACGAACGAGTAGCTGGGAGGACTGAAGCCGACTTTAGCAGCGTGCTAAGAGCAACGATAGTATTCTTATCATATCTTATTGATTAAAGACATTTAATTAAGATATTTATATAACACGATTTGATGCAATGAATAACGAATAGCATAAGTAACTAAAATACTTGATAAATGTATTTAGCAGTAAACAAAAACAAAAAAAAGTTATGTTTAGTCATACAATTTTTGCTAACTTGTATGCAAAGTGTGCCAAAAATATTTGTTAAGTGTCTTACCCTGTTGGGCGTAGGCAATTGTAGGCTATTTATTATAGGATACTCTTTAATGTTCGAGAGCAATACTCAAGCTAACTGGAAAAATAAGTGAACGGACGACGACATTTATTTAAATCAACTGCATAAACTGCCAGTTAAGATACGTACTAGATATTTGCAACAAAAGACGAGTATTATTAAAAATCTATGTTTAAACTCTTTATAGCGTTAAACTAGTGAGTTTCGAAAGTAAATTGAATTACTAGATTTATAAGTGTACAATCGGACTTTAAAGTATGTTTTAATATTAAGTAATATGCAAAGCATCAATTTAAACAGTTAATATTAGCGGTCTTCGCTTTGCCTAAACTTGGAAAGTGGCGAATCGAACAAACAACTGCTATAATCAAATAGGAATATAATAGAAATAAGTTATATGAGTTTAAATAGGTATTCGCTTTCCTTTTTTGTTGTGTTTTCAGTTTTTCAAATTTTTGAGGTCAGAGTAGATCACAATAGTAATGATCGTGGGCAAGTTTATAAGAATTTTTTCAATTTTTTTTTTCAAAAATACTATATGATATTTATAATCCTTAGAAGCAGTGCAAAAAAGTTAAATAAAAGCAATTTATTAAATAATAATGATTAATAAAGTCTAATCTTTAGTCAAGTAATTGCAGCTAGAAAAAGCTAAACTAATTTAATAAATAAATAGTAAATGAATTTAAGACTATTCAGCAACCATTTACACGCAGCTCGAAGAAAAGTTTACCTGCATTTGTTATAAAAAGTGAACAAATTTCATATTACTTTACAATCAAATACAATTTTAGAATAATTATTAATCTGATAATAGTAAAACATTCCTATTTGATTTGGCTTGATAAATTTGTTGCTAAAACAATAATTTTTATTAAAAAAGTTGCTCAGTAAAAATAGAAATTGCTTGTCTTATAGAATTTATCCACCTAAACCAAAAAAAAAAAAAAACAACAATTATATGTTAAAACAACTAATAAATTATTTATTGAGAATTAAAAATACAATAAAAATAACATAAACAATCAATAACTACTTCTAACTTAAATAAAATTAAACTTTATAATAAGATCGGTTTATTTTCATAATCCAACAATTTTGCCACCAATAACATCCAGCTTGTGCCGTAATGCCCTTTCGAAATTGAACGAGCGATATCCTTCGGTTTCTGCAAAGAAATAGAATTGTTTGAAATTAATGTCAGCAATTGGTTTTTAATTTATTTTGGTGAGTAATAAGAATATAAAACTTTTGAGCGGATTTCGAATCGGCATTAAATAATTGTTCGAAGCGGAGGGGGAATGTGGTGCAAAACTTTCTGAATAAAGCACTTCTTTCTTTTTTTGGTGGAGAAAGGTTAAACACAGGCAAAATCGGGCCACAATTACTCCCAGTTCCTGTTGAACCCGATTTTCAGTCAGTTTCATTAGGGTTCTCTTATCTTACAGAAGATAATTAGAGCATCCAAAAAAAGAAGCAACGAAGTTATAATACCCTTCACAGCCGCATTTTTTTATAGCATAAAAGAGTATATAAAGATTTTTATTCTGATCGATCAGTTTGACGGCCACTAGATGCTGTAGTCAACCGATTTTAACCATTTGCTTGAAGATTATATAGCGTTGCTTTAGGCAACATTTTATGTCGAATTTGGTAACCTTAACAAATAAACAAGTTTTCATGCGAGGACTTGAGTTTTATCGATCAGATTGTACTGCAACTATATGTTATAGTGAGCCGATATCGACGGTTCCAACAAATCCGAAGCTTTTTTTGAAGAAAAGGATGTATACAAAGCTTCAAGTCGATATCTCTAATATCTCTAACTGAGGAATTAATTCTCGTATACACCGACAGTTGCTCCGTCTAAATCGACTCAGGTCGTTCACGCTGATCATATTTAATAAGATTACAGAAGTTTCCTTCTGGGTATCATCAACTTCGCAAAAATTAAAGGGGTTACAAGGATTTATGGGTTTTAAAAAAAATCGATTTTTTATTACCTAATTAAATTATGCAACACCTCTAAAATATTATCCTAAAATTTCAAGTTGATCCGTACAGTAGTTTCAGAGATACAGCCTTTAGAACTTGTTAAGTTCTAGTCTAGTTAGGTTAAGTCTTTAAACGCGTGTTTTTTCGAAACGTTTTTTTGTAGAAGTTTGGCAAGATTTCTCGAAAATAATCAACCGATCTTCATGGAATTTTACAAAGGCCATTGAGATACCATTACTAACTACTTCGAAGGAGGATTTTTTTCGATTACAACTATTTGACTAAAAAATGTCGGGAAATCTTCACTGAAATTTTAATTTTTTTGTCAAAAAGTCTGCCAAAAATCCAATTTTTTCCTTCGTTCAAAGTTCAATGTTAAAGTTTTAACTAAAACAATTATTTTTTACTTTAGAAGATCCTGTAAGAAGTTATTTTGCCAAGGCGGGGCGCATCTTTTTTCTGAGTGGTCACAGGAAATGACGGGCAATGGTCGAGTTTAAAACATTTTTTTTTTTTTCAAAAATTTCAAAATTTCTTTACTTTAAAAGTGTATGTTTATAACAAAAAAAAAAATCTGATAAAATATTTCATTTTTATCTGAGAAAAAATTGTTGAAAAAAGGGTTGTTTATACACGAGGAAACCCATGTAACCCCTTAATATATCCTGTGCGGGGGCATAGATAAATCGAAATGAAACTAAACAAATATAATGATTGTAACAAATGACAGATTTTTCTCTACATTTCCAAAACACATATAGACCGAATATACTGAATGCTCTGTTGGAATCTTACTGATAACAAAGGCTTCGGTTTAACTCCAAATATTATATAAATATATATATTTCAGAAATTGATTGTTCCTCTTTGACATGGAAAGTCCTTATCATCAATATTTTAGACTTATTTGATTATATTTTGTTGGACTAAACTTTTACTGATAAAAGCTCAGATGACCTGAGCTTTTACTGCACTTATCAATTTACTCAATAAATACTCACATATATGCAGGAATATTTCAATGGGTCTTTTGTGTGTAAAGAGATTATATGTGCCGGTGTATAAGTTCATAAATATATACTTGTTTCTTCATATATTTAAAAAATTTTCAAAATAAAAGCTTCGCTTACCTGTATTAAAGCGTTGAGCAGATTCGAAAAAGCCTCGTAACCGTTCACAATTGAGCGCGCTATGCCATCAAACATATCACCGTTATTGCCATATTTCTCATGCTCACTAATGGTGTCCACAATAGGTTCCAGCTGCAGAAATCAACAAAAAGACGCATGTACATGTAATGTTACGCATGTATATGTATGTATGTACACAAGCAGCAATTTAGCATTGACTTTAATAATAGGTTGTCATATGTTGTTAAACTCATACTCACATTGGTCAAATCGGCCACCTTCTTCTGCGTCTTGTCATATGTGCTAAGCACCTTTGACGGTATGCCTTCTTGTTCCAGATTCACTGACTCGGCAGTCTTTTCTTGTGACGGCAACAAAGAGATCTGTCACGATACAATGTGGAATTATTAGAAAAGTCGATAAATGGCATGACACGCTCGTAAGCGCATCAAGTTACCCTAAATCCACCCGAGCTGCTGCTGCCGCCTTCCTCGGCTTGCGAATGCACCGTGTACTCCGCCAGCTGCGCTTCGTCGACGCGAAAGTCTGGACTATTTTCACCAGCTGTCGCCGTGTCTTCTGCGATGGGCGTGTTTTGGACGGTGCCACCATTGACCTCAAACAAAAGCTTGGTATTGTCCACTGCGGTTTGCGCAAGCGCTGCGTCATTGTTGTTGGTAATCGGATGCGCTTGTGTGTGGAGCACAAAGAGCAATAAGAAAATTTTCAACTGTGTCACAATAGGCAACATGTTAGGCGCTTCAAAATCTATTTGGCGTATTTAACTGAATTAAATTTAAGAAATGAAGTATTTACTCTCTGCGATAACTGTTGCGATGTTACAGCGCATGCGCATGCGCACGTTCAAGCACGAAAATTCGACTGAGCCGCTGAAGGCAACGGTTTTATTGACTTGGCCCGCGACTTGGACATTGCCACACACAGTAAATATATTTCGGTAAATACATTGAGGCTCACATGTGCATGTGTGTATGTTAGTGACATGGTATTGCAGTTTCGAAAATGTAATGCTTTTTTGCCTTCATTGTTGTTGTTATTAGGCTATTGTAAACTTGGCTTTCAGCTGCTCGCTTAAACGCGATCGAATTACTTTACTACTTTACCCAAACAAATACACGCATACATATGTATGCAAGAAGTCGCTTGCGCTTGCGCTGTGTACCCACTGACCAAGCTTCGAAAAGTTTCGCATCCGTAGCAAGCTGGAGTTTCAGGTTGCTGAAAGTAGTTGGAAATGAGGAAGGAAATGCAATGACTTGCAGTCGGCGGACAATTTTGGTGGAAGTTTTAAATGAAATTTTAATCGCACAAATACTGCTCCAGTGGCCCACTGGTCTGGTGACTGTCGTTATCGAGCAGTTTGACCAAAAGTGGTCAGTCATGAGCACTATCTCCTATCTCCGCGTTGAACGAAATTAAACGAAAGCAGGCCATTCATGCGCCATTGTTGTCACAATCATCATTACTTTACCGAGTGTGTGGCTTTTTACACTCATATGTTGGAGTATATATATACATATATACATCTCAGTTGTGATGAAATGCGGAATTCACACATGATTTCTGTTGTCAACAAGTTGCGTATGTTGCAAACTATCGCTACACTCTCCAAAGCATCTTCTCTCTCTGCATTTCACCTTTAGCTTATATGCAAATACGTTTCTGCAGTCTCATTTACTTACTTTATCACTCTTATATTTGCTTAATATATAATATACATCCAAATATATGTATATACGTAAATAAACGCTCACACACAGCTTTAGTTTACTATGAAGTTTGCTGGTGTTGTTGTCACTGCATATGGTCATGCAAATTGCGATTGTGTAATCAGCTGGTTTGCCTCGGCGGCATCGTAAGCGTCGGAGCCGAGCGCGAAGCTTGAAGATCATGGCGCTCATGATCACTTACTTCATGACGATCGTGATAATTGTGTACGTCGTGATCATCATAATGATCGTTTTGTGTTTTCTCGTGTTGATGAGTGTGTTTGTTTCAAGCATTTTGTTGCATTCATTCATTAGTTGAGCACTTTTAAATGCTTAATTAAGGGACTGACATTTAATTGTTTTCTATTTACAGGCAAGTGATGTAGTAACATTTAAAATTAAAATCCGTTTTGAGGCCCTATGTTCCACCTAGGAACTACGGAAATATATATATATATATATATATATATATATTATATAAAATCATTATATTTCCACTGAAGGCAATTTTCATTTTAATGATGGTTATTCTTCAGGTGCAATGCTTGAAATATTTCTATTACAGTCTTTTGTTTAAATAATCCATATTTCTTAATAGCCTTAGGCACCTAGGCATGCAAACTGATATCTAGGTGCATGCAAACTTATATTTAGGTGCCTAGGTATTAACTTCTATCGCACTTTCAGACTTTATCTTTTGGCTTAACTTCGCTAATGAGCGTGTGAGCTTAAAAGAGCACTTTTGTGAAGAAAGCTTGTTTTTGCGAGCTTTATCAATGAATGCTCTCTATTTACTCTATATAGAGTAAGCACGCTTTTAACGGACATCATGCAAGTGCTAAATTTAAAGCGAAGCGGTTTGATAGAGAACTTGAAATAGATGCTGCTTACAGATCCTTCTGTGATATGTTCGTTTGATATATTCTCTACGGTTTATCCTACAAGTTTTCTAACATAGAAAAAATATTAACTGGAAATATAAGGAAATAGCAGGAGAAGCAACAGTACTCATACAACAGTGTGCTGATTTCAATTTAAAATTGTGATTTTTTTCCCTATGTGATATTCTATTTCTAACTCATTTACTCAGCGTGATTCTTCAGAATGAATCGATCGATCTGGCAAAGCCGTCAAATATAATACAAAAGCTGCTTGTAAAGTTCACAAAAGCTGCTTGTAACGCTCCGAAATTGAGAACAAATATTCAGAAACGACCAAAATGGCGAAAGAACTGAAAGTTGACGAAGAAATACCAAGAATCTGCGGCCGACAAACAAAACACAAAAATTTCTGCGTAAGAACTTGCGAAGAATGCTACAGGGTGTCAATGTACATTCCTCTGTTGGGTACAATCGGCGAAGATTTGAAGACATGCTTTTCTAGAAAAGTATTGGATGAATTCCAAGTGATTTTGCTGCTTTCAGAAAAAGTATGTGCTTTAAAAACCAAAGAAAATGAAAATATTATTGACCGCTTTATAGATTGCTTCAAGAGCCTTTTGGTTAATGACAACGTCGTTCGACGTTTGAAGCTCAATGGTAAACTTGATCACTGGTAGTGCATTTGGGTCAGAAGCAAAAGTCAAAAGGCAATAAGTTATCGGCTACGTTGAAGAATTACTATGTAGATCCCATTATACATAGTTTTCTTCGCTTATTTTGTACAATTCCTGTAACGAATGCGACCTCTTAATTCTTTTTTTCGACATTTCGCCACATGAAAACGTGGCTGAGGATGAACTTCGAGATAAATTGATCAGCCTGACGTTGCTGAACACGCATCGAGCCATTGAAGACACTGCAGAAAAAGTTCACGAAAGATTCTTAAAAACTTTGCCCACATCGTTTTATTTTGTTAAATTTTTCATACTCAATACACGAACTGCGTATATTATACATATTATCTACTGTGCTCAAAAAATAAGGTGACATTGTATTTATTTTGAAAATTCTTTATTTATTCTTCCAAATCAATTTCATCCCCTTCAAAATAATCCCCTCCCGATGCAATGCACTTATGCCAACGGATTTTCCAATCTTCGAAACACTGGTTGAAGATACTTTCCGGGATGGCCTTCAGCTCTGTCTTCGCTGCGGCTTGAATCTCTTCTATAGTATAAAAACGGTGTCCCCGGAGCGGTCTTTTGAGCTTGGTGAACAGCCAGAAGTCGCACGGCGCCAGATTAGGTGAATACGGTGGTTGCGAAACGACATGGGTTGAGTTTTTGGCGAAATGATCACGAATTACGAGGGCAGTATGGGATGGTGCATTATCGTGGTGTAAAAACCAAGAATTGTCTTTCCACAATTCCGGCCTTTTTAGGCGGATAGCCTCACGCAAACGACGCATAACGTTCAAATAATATTCCTTGTTGACTACTTGACCGGTTGGAAGGAATTCATAATGCACAACACCACGATAATCGAAGAAAACAGTCAACATGACCTTGCTTTTTGAGCGACTTTGGCGCGGTTTTTTTGGTCTCGGCTCTCTTTTGGCACGATATTCCCTCGATTGATCGGTTGTTTCGGGGTCGTAAGCATAGATCCAAATCTTATCTTCGACGCGCGCAGTTAAAATTCAAATGTCACCTTATTTTTTGGGCACAGTAGTACATTGCAATAAAGTTTTTCACCCGCACGTCTACAATATATAATTTGTTTTTTTTTTTTTTTAATTTAGCAGGATTTGATATTAGAAGGTCGATTTGAAATTTTTCCACAAAGATATTAAATTGTATAAAGACTATTACATTTATTATAATAATTTTCATGTTTTAAGTAAACCTATTTCCTGATCCGCTTGCGAATATACTCGGAACATTCGTAGTAGAATAAAAGTATATCTTCTGTAAGGCAAAAATCTTCAGTACAAATGGTCTCACATCACGACTAACTAACAGTTCCATGAATATTTAAACGAATGGTTTTTCCATCACTGCTATTTTGTTTCAGGTTTTAAAATT
>CM050325.1:104321462-104341166 GCA_027475135.1 Bactrocera correcta
CTTCTAAACACACTGCGTTATGCAGTTAAGGTTTTGTAGACTTCAGTAAGATAAAGAGGGTTAATTAACTTAAATATGATAAACTAATGATTTGAAGCATTTCGATATCGATTGCTAAATGAGTATATTCATGAAAATCGTCTTTATACCTAAATATAAGTTAAAGGAAGTCTTCTAAATGCACTGCCGTTATGCCGCCATGGCTTTATATCAACTTCAATACGTTAAAGAAGGTTAATTAACTTAAATATGTTAAACTAATGATATGAATTGAAGCCTTTCGATATCGATTGCTAAATGAGCATATACAACAAAATCGACTTTATACCTAAATATAAGATTACGAAATTCTTCCAAATGCACTGCTTTTATACCGTTATGGCTTTATGTAAACTTCAGTAAGATAAAGAAGGTTAATTAACTTAAATATGTTAAACTAATGATTTGAAGCATTTCATTAGCGATTGCTAAAAGCGTATATTCAAAAAAATCGACTTTATACCTAAATATAAGATTACGGAATTCTTCTAAACACACTGCGTTATGCAGTTAAGGTTTTGTAGACTTCAGTAAGATAAAGAGGGTTAATTAACTTAGATATGTTAAACTAATGATTTGAAGCATTTCGATATCGATTGCTAAATGAGTATATTCAAGAAAATCGACTTTATACCTAAATATAAGATTACGGAATTCTTCCAAATGCTCTGCCGTTATATCGTTATGGCTTTATGTAAACTTCAGTAAGATAAAGAAGTAAATTAACTTAAATATGTTAAACTAATGATTTGGAGCATTTTCTTATGGATTGCAAATGTGTATATACAAGAAAATCGACTTTATACCTAAATGTAAGATTACGGAATTCCTCTAAATGCACTGCGTTATGCCGCCAGGCTTTGTACAACTTCAATAAGATTTAAAAAAGGGTTAATTAACTTAAATATGATTTAAAATAATGATTTGAAGCATTTCGATATCGATTGCTAAATGAGTATATACATGAAAATCGTCTTTATACCTAAATATAAGTTAAAGGAAGTCTTCTAAATGCACTGCCGTTATGCCGCCATGGCTTTATATCAACTTCAATACGTTAAAGAAGGTTAATTAACTTAAATATGTTAAACTAATGATTTTAAGCATTTCGATATCGATTGCTAAATGAGCATATACAACAAAATCGACTTTATACCTAAATATAAGATTACGAAATTCTTCCAAATGCACTGCTTTTATACCGTTATGGCTTTATGTAAACTTCAGTAAGATAAAGAAGGTTAATTAACTTAAATATGTTAAACTAATGATTTGAAGCATTTCATTAGCGATTGCTAAAAGCGTATATTCAAAAAAATCGACTTTATACCTAAATATAAGATTACGGAATTCTTCTAAACACACTGCGTTATGCAGTTAAGGTTTTGTAGACTTCAGTAAGATAAAGAGGGTTAATTAACTTAGATATGTTAAACTAATGATTTGAAGCATTTCGATATCGATTGCTAAATGAGTATATTCAAGAAAATCGACTTTATACCTAAATATAAGATTACGGAATTCTTCCAAATGCTCTGCCGTTATATCGTTATGGCTTTATGTAAACTTCAGTAAGATAAAGAAGTAAATTAACTTAAATATGTTAAACTAATGATTTGGAGCATTTTCTTATGGATTGCAAATGTGTATATACAAGAAAATCGACTTTATACCTAAATGTAAGATTACGGAATTCCTCTAAATGCACTGCCGTTATGCCGCCATGGCTTTGTATCAACTTCAATACGTTAAAGAAGGTTAATTAACTTAAATATGTTAAACTAATGATTTGAAGCATTTCTATATCGATTTCTAAATAAGTAAATACAAGATAATCGTCTTTATACCTAGATATAAGTTTAAGGAAGTCTTCTAAATAGACTGCCGTTATGCCGCCATGGCTTTATATCAACTTCAATACGCTAAAGAAGGTTAATTAACTTAAATATGTTAAACTAATGATTTGAAGCATTTCGATATCGATTGCTAAATGAGTATATACAACAAAATCTACTTTGTACCTAAATATAAGATGACGAAATTCTTCCAAATGCACTGCTTTTATACCGTTATGGCTTTATGTAAACTTCAGTAAGATAAAGAAGGTTAATTAACTTAAATATGTTAAACTAATGATTTGAAGCCTTTCATTAGCGATTGCTAAAAGCGTATATTCAAAAAAATCGACTTTATACCTAAATATAAGATTACGGAATTCTTCTATACACACTGCGTTATGCAGTTAAGGTTTTGTAGACTTCAGTAAGATAAAGAAGTAAATTAACTTAAATATGTTAAACTAATGATTTGGAGCATTTTTTTATGGATTGCAAATGTGTATATACAAGAAAATCGACTTTATACCTAAATGTAAGATTACGGAATTCCTCTAAATGCACTGCCGTTATGTCGCCATGGCTTTGTATCAACTTCAATACGTTAAAGAAGGTTAATAAACTTAAATATGTTAAACTAATGATTTGAAGCATTTCGATATCGATTGCTAAATGAGTATAAAAAAGAAAATCGCCTTTATACCCTAATATAAGATTACGGAATTCTTCCAAATGTACTGTCGTTATGCCGCCATGGCTTTGTATCACCTTCAATACGTTAAAGAAGGTTTATTAACTTAAATATGTTAAACTAATGATTTGAAGCATTTCGATATCGATTGCTAAATGAATATATACAAGAAAATAGACTTTATACCTAAATATAAGGTTACGGAATTCTTCCAAATGTACTGTCGTTATGTCGCCATGGCTTATGCCGTTAAGGCTTTTGTAGACTTCAGTAAGATAAAGAGGGTTAATTAACTTAAATCTGTTAAACTAATGATTTGAAGCATTTCATTACGTTAAAGAAGGTTTATTCACTTAAATACGTTAAACTAATGATTTGAAGCATTTCGATATCGATTGCTAGATGAGTATATACAAGAAAATCGAATTCATACCTAAATATAAAATTACGTAATTCTTCTAAATGCACTGCCGTTATGCCGTTAAGGCTTTTGTAGACTTCAGTAAGAAAAAGAGGGTTTAATAACTTAAATATATTAAACTAATGATTTGAAGCATTTCGATATTGATTGCTAAATGTGTATGTACAACAAAATCGACTTTCTACCTAAATATAAGATAACGGAATTCTTATTAATATACTGCGGTTATGCCGTTATGGCTTTATGTAAACTTCAGTAAGATAAAGAAGGTTAATTAACTTAAATATGTTAAACTAATGATTTGAGGCATTTCGATATCGATTGCTAAATGTGTATATACAAGAAAATCGACTTTATAGCTAATTATAAGATTACGGAATTCTTCTAAACGCACTGCCGTTATTCCGTGAAGGCTTTATGTAGATTTCAGTAAAATAAAGAGGGTTAATTAACTTAAATATGTTAAACTAATGATTTTAAGCATTTTGATATCATTGCTAAATGAGTATATACAAGAAAATCGACCTTATACCTAAATATAAGATTACGTAGTTCTTCTAAATGCACTGCCGTTATGCCGTCAAGGCTTTATGTAGACTTCAGTAAGATAAAGAGGGTTAATTAACTTAAGTATGTTAAACTACTGATTTGAAGCATTTCGATATCGATTGCTAAATGAGTATATACAAGAAAATCGACTTTATACCTAAATATAAGATTACGGAATTCTTCTACATGAACTGCCGCTATAACGCCATGGCTCTGTGTTAACTTCAGTGCGCTTAAGAAGCTTTATTAACTTAAACATGTTAAACCAGTTATTTGAAGCATTTCGATATCGATTGGTTAATGCATATATACAAGAAAATCGAATTTATACCTAAACATAAGACTACGGAATTCTTCTACATGCACTGCCGTTTTACGTTATGGCTTTATGCAAACTTCAGTAAGATAAAGAACTTTAATTAGCTTAAATATGTTAAACCAGTTATTTGAAGCATTTCGATATCGATTGGTTAATGCATATATACAAGAAAATCGACTTTATACCTAAATATAAGACTACGGAATTCTTCCAAATGTACTGTCGTTATGCCGCCATGGCTTTATATCAATTTCAATACGTTAAAGAAGGTTTATTAACTTATACATGTTAAAATAATGATTTGAAGCATTCCGATATCGCTTGCTTAATATGTATATACAAGAAAATCGACTTTATACCTAAACATAAGATAACGGAATTCTTCTACATGCACTGCCGTTATGCCGCCATGGCTTTATGGTAACTTCAGTTCGTTAAAGAAGCTTTATTAACTTAAATATGTTAAAATAATGATTTGAAGCAATTCGATGTCGATTGCCAAATGAGTATATACAAAAAAATCGACTTTATACCTAAATATAAGATCACGTTATTCTTCTAAATGCACTGCCGTTATCCCGCCATGGCTTTATGCAAACTTCAGTTCGTTAAAGAATGTTTATTAACTTAAATATGTTAAACTAATGATTTGCAGCATTTCGATATCGATTGCTAAATGTGTATATACAACAAAATCGATTTTATACCTAAATATGAGATTATGAAATTCTTCCAAATGCACTGCCGTTAAGGCGTTTGTAGACTTAAGTAAGATAAAGATGGTTAATTAACTTAAGTATGTTAAACTATTGAGTTGAAGCATCTCGATATCGATTGCTAGGTGCATATATACAACAAAATCGAATTTATACCTAAATATAAGACTACGGATTTCTTCCAAATGCGCTGCCGTTATACCGTTATGGCTTTATGTAAACTTCAATAAGATAAAGAAGGTTAATTAACTTAAATATGTTAAACTAATGATTTGAAGCATTTCGATATCGAGTGGTAAATGTGTGTATACAATAATTCGACTTTATACTTAAATATAAGATTACGGAATTCTTCTAAATGCACTGCCGTTATGGGGCCATGGGCTTTATGCCAACTTCGGTTCGTTAAAGAAGGTTTATTAACTCAAATATGTTAATCTAATGGGTTGAAGCATCTCGATATCGATTGCTAAATGTGTATATACAACAAATCGATTTTATACCTAAATATAAGATTACGGAATTCTTCCTAATGCGCTGTCGTTATACCGTTATGGCATTATGTGAACTTCAGTAAGATAAAGAAAGTTAATTAACTTAATTATGTTAAGCTAATGATTTAAAGAATTTTGATATCGATTGCTAAATATGTAAATACAAGAAAATTGACTTTACACTTAAATATAAGCTTACGGAATTCTTCTACATGAACTGTCGTTATGCCGCCATGGCTTGGTGCCAACTTCAGTTTGTTAAAGAAGGTTTATTTACTAAAATATGTTAAACTACTGGGTTGAAACATCTCCATATCGATTGCTAAATGTGTTTATACAACAAAATCGATTTTATACCTAAATATAAGATTACGGAATTCTTCTATATGCACTGCCGTTATGCCGCCATGGCTTTATGTTAACTTCAGTGCGTAAAAGAAGGTTTATTAACTTAAATATGTTAAACAAGTTATTTGAAGCATTTTGATATCGATTTTTTAATGCATATGGGCCATTCCATCAATTGGCGACATGGTTTTGTACCCGTGGTTCTCCGATTTTGACGAAACTTTAGAATATCATAATTTAGACTAAAATAAGAATATCTGTAATTTTTTTAGTGGCCAAAGTTTCTCCATTGTTTTTTGGCGCGCACTTCAAATTGAGATCAAACAAAAAAATGACTTTTTCTTTTATTTTTTAACGACTTCAAATTGAAAAAAATTTTGAAGTTATCCATTTTTATGTAAAAAAATCTCAGCTTTCTGATAAAAATATTTTCAAAATCCAAAAAAAATTTCAAAGTCCAAAAAAAATTATGTTTTTTCCAAAAGTCCCGCTTTATGTGCTCTTCCCCCACTTTTTTTTCAAAATTGACTTCAAAAAAATTTTGAAGTTATCCAGTTTTATATAAAAAAATCTCAGCTTTCTGATAAAAATATTTTCAAAATCCAAAAAAAATTTCAAAGTCCAAAAAAATTATGTTTTTTCCAAAAATCCCGCTTTTTGTGCTCTTCCCCCACTTTTTTTTCAAAATTGACATTTTTATTCGATTCCTCGTTAAGTTTTACATAAGAATCAGTTTCAAAAATATGGGACTCTGATCCCATGAACAGCAAAAAAAATGCAAAAATACGGCACATATATTTATCTACACATTTAGCATTCGATATCGAAATGCTTCAAATCATTAGTTAAACATATTTAAGTTAATTAACCTTCTTTATCTTATTAAAGTCTACATAAAGCCATAACGGTATAACGGCAGTGCATTTTGAAGAATTCCGTAGTCTTATATTTAGGTATAAAGTCGGTTTTTTGTATATATACACCTAGCAATCGATATCGAGATGCTTCAAATCATTAGTTTAACATATTTAAGTTAACCCTCTAACCGGCCAATTTTTTTTCGATTAAAAAAATTTTTTTTTTCATAGTTTTTGGCTAAATAAAACATACGTCAATGTTAAAAGGTAAAAAAAAATCTAAACTTACCTTCCAGGTGAGAAATTATGTTGACCGCCAAAAGGCGGACCTGCCTGGTAACGTAATAAAAAACTTTTATTAGAGGATGATTTTAGTTGAAACTTTTTCAGTTCTTTTTATTATTTTGATGATAAATTTGAAAACATTTGTTATTGTGTGAGAGGCACAGATTTCATTTACACTTAGTACATACAATACATTTGTGTTTCGAACATACATCCCGGAAGTTTGCATACTTTTTTGCCACTGCGGCTCAAAACGCCAGGCATGTGTCCAACTCCATCAAAACGAATGTCAGCAGGTGGATCATAGGATTTCTTAAATTTTTGTATTTGTGGACTTTGGCTCTGAGGTCTACCGACGGATCTTTTGGCGTTAGTCTCCTCATAACGACAAAGTACATCAGCCACTTCAATACGAAAATTTGGTAATTTTTTATGATAAATATCTTACAGTTAATTCCATGAGTACGCTGAAAAAGGAGGTATGAATTTACTATCGACATATCAGTTAAGTGATAAAATAAACGCAAAGTCCATTTTTTGGTCTTAACTCTGATGTGATAGCGACCAAGTAAACTGTCCATCAAATCAACACCACCCATATGGCGGTTATATTCTTTAATTATATTAGGACAGTCTACATCGACGTATGATTTATTTTTCCGATCATAACGGCATATTTTTAAGGGTTGTGGATTGTTGTTTAGTGTTTTAAATGGCTTAATTCCAGCATACGTGGATACCAGTCGTACATATTTTGTATCCCTCCATTGAACACAAGACATGTCTACTCCAAAGGCATGGCCAACAAACTCCTCTGAGTATCCACGTTCTTTATCTTTTAATTCCACTTCCCTTGTAAGCTTGCAGTTGGGTATTCTGTTAGATCGGACGGTTCCTAATACGTAAAATCCTCTGCTTCGTAAATAAACAAGAAGTGGCAGAGAGGTATAAAAATTATCAAAGTACAATATGTGATTTTTGAAATCTGGAATGGTATTTGACAACCTTATGACTATATTGGCTGTTGATCCTAAATCAGGAGTATTAGGTATAACTTTATTATCGCCAGCTCCTTTGTATACTTCAAATCTGTACGAAAAGCCATTCGAGTCACAAAGAACAAAAAGTTTCATGCCATATTTATGGGGCTTTGCAGGCATATATTGTCGAAATTTTGTCAACATTTTTGTTGAACACATTTGTTCATCAATGCACAACCGAGCTGTTTTTGGCACAGAATCAAATCGCATATTGAGTCTATCAATAAGTGCAGGAATTTTATACAATTCATCAAATCCTGCTTCCTGTGGTTTTTTCATTTGTTTGGTATCATTGAAATGAAGATATTTTCTGATTGAAAAAAACTGTTTGGGAGTCATTGCGTTTCTAACTGGCTCGAAAGAATGTTTGGACCAGTAACTCTCGACACTTGGATATCGGTACACAGACATATAAATTAAAATTCCGATATATTTTTTTAATCACACGATGTCAAAGTAAAGTTTGTAGAAACATCTTGCTGTTTTGCATACAAATTGCTCTGATACACAATTTCATTTTGCAAGTCATGGTTAAAAAAATAATTAAAGCAACGGAATGGTGTGGTTAATTCTTTGAATTGTTGCGGCAATTCCTTGTTTCCTTGAAAAACTACTATCATTTTTTTCAAGTTCAAGAAATTTTTTTTCCATAAAATTTTTCTGAACTCTGGATTTTGGAGTTAAATACCTTTTATATTTCCGCTAAACCCCCCGCGTTGGATACTACCGGACTTTCACCAGCTTCAGTTTCTGGTAGGGGGGATCCCCTCCAAAATCCCTCTTTATCTTACTGAAGTCTACAAAAGCCTTAACGGCATAACGGCAGTGCATTTGGAAGAATTCCGTAATCTTATATTTAGGTATAAAGTCGATTTTCTTGTATATACTCATTTAGCAATCGATATCGAAATGCTTCAAATCATTAGTTTACCATATTAAAGTTAATTAACCTTCTTTAACGAACTGAAGTTGGCATAAATCCATGGCGGCATAACGGCAGTGCACTTAGAATAAATCCGTAATCTTATATTTAGGTATAATGTCGATTTTCTTGTATATACGCATTTAGCAATCGATATCGAAATGCTTCAAATCATTAGTTTTACATATTTAAGTTAATAAACTTTTTTTTAGCTTACTGAAGTCTACACAAAGCCTTAACGGTATAACGGCAGTGCATTTAGGAGAATTCCGTAATATTATATTTATGTATAAAGTCGATTTTCTTGTATATAATCATTTAGCAATCGATATCGAAATGCTTCAAATCATTAGTTTAACATATTTAAGTTAATAATCCTTCTTTAACGAACTGAAGTTGGCATAAATCCATGGCGGCATAACGGCAGTGCATTAAGAATAATTCCGTAGTCTTATATTTAGGTATAAAGTCGATTTTCTTAAATTTACACAATAAGCAATCGATATCGAAATGCTTCAAATCATTAGTTTAACATATTTAAGCTAATTAACCCTCTTTATCTTACTAAAGTCTACAAAAGCCTTAACGGCATAACGGCAGTGCATTTGGAAGAATTCCGTAATCTTATATTTAGGTATAAAGTCCATTTTCTTGAATATACTCATTTAGCAATCGATATCGAAATGCCTCAAATCATTAGTTTAACATATTTAAGTTAATTAACCTTCTTTAACGAACTGAAGTTGGCATAAATCCATGGCGGCATAACGGAAGTGCATTTAGAGTAATTCCGTAATCTTATTTTTAGGTATAAAGTCGATTTTCTTGTATATACTCATTTAGCAATCGATATCGAAATGCTTCAAACCATTAGTTTAACATATTTAAGTTAATTAATCTTCTTAACGTATTGAAGGTGATATAAAGCCATGGTAGCATAACGACAGTACATTTGGAAGAACTCCGTAATCTTATATTTAGGTATAAAGTCGATTTTCTTGTATATACTCATTTAGCAATCGATATCGAAATGCTTCAAATCATTAGTTTAAAGTATTTAAGTTAATAAACTTTTTTTTAGCTTACTGAAGTCTACACAAAGCCTTAACGGTATAACGGCAGTGCATTTAGGAGAATTCCGTAATCTTATATTTAGGTGTAAAGTCGATTTGCTTGCTTATACTCACTTAGCAATCGATATCGAAAATGCTTCAAATCATTGGTTTAACATATTTAAGTTAATAAACCCTCTTTATCTTACTGAAGACTACAAACGCCTTAACGGCATAACGGCAAAGCATTTAGAAGAAGTACGTAATCTTATATTTAGGTATAAAATCGATTTTGTTGTAAATACACATTTTATTTAGTTTAACATATTTAACCTAATTAACCTTCTTTAACGAACTGAAATTGGCTTAAATCCATGGCGGCATAACGGCAGTGCATTTAGAGTAATTCCGTAATCTTATGTTTAGCTATAGAGTCAATTTTCTTAAATTTACACAATAAGCAATCGATATCGAAATGCTTCAAATCATTAGTTTAACGTATTTAAGTTAATAAACTTTTTTAGCTAACTGAAGTCTACACAAAGCCTTAACGGTATAACGGCAGTGCATTTAGGAGAATTCCGTAATCTTATAATTAGATGTAAGGTCGATTTTCTTGTATATACTTATATAGCAATCGATATCGAAATGCTTTAAAACATTAGTTTAAACATACTTAAGTTAATAATCCTTCTTTAACGAACTGAAGTTGGCATAAATCCATGGCGGCATAACGGCAGTGCATTTAGAATAATCCCGTTATCTTATATTTAGGCATAAAGTCGATTTTCTTAAACTTAAACAATAAGCAATCGATATCGAAATGCTTCAAATCATTAGTTTTACATATTTAAGTTAATAAACTTTTTTAACTTACTGAAGTCAGCACAAAGCCTTAACGATATAACGGCAGTGCATTTAGGAGCATTCCGTAATCTTATATTTAGGTATAAAGTCGATTTTCTTGTATATGCATATTTAGCAATCGATATCGAAATGCTTCAAATCATTAGTTTAACATATTTTAAGTTAATTAACCCTCTTTATCTTACTAAAGTCTACAAAAGCCTTAACGGCATAACGGCAGTGCATTTGGAAGAATTCCGTAATCTTATATTTAGGTATAAAGTCGTTTTTCTTGTATATACCTATTTAGCAATCGCTATCGAAATGCCTCAAATCATTAGTTTAACATATTAAAGTTAATTAACCTTCTTAAACGAACTGAAGTTGGCATAAATCCATGGCGGCATAACGGCAGTGCATTTAGAATAATTCCGTAATCTTATATTTAGGTATAATGTCGATTTTCTTGTATATACGCATTTAGCAATCGATATCGAAATGCTTCAAATCATTAGTTTAACATATTTAAGTTAATTAACCCTCTTTATCTTACTAAAGTCTACAAAAGCCTTAAACGGCATAACGCAGTGCATTTGGAAGAATTCCGTAATCTTATATTTAGGTAAATTAAACGATTTATCTTTAATATGGTTCTTTATTTAATGCAGCTCACTGGCTGTTCTGGTGACATGAGTCTTTTTAACTAAAGTTTACAATAATTTCTTAGCCTACAATTAGCCTACAAATAACTATCGCGTCGCGCTGCGCTGCTGCTGTTCTGCTACCGCTCAGCCTGTGCGAATTCTATTCTGCTGACATAGCAGCTCGTGTGGAAGGGTTTAGTCGTTCACCGTATAAACGCTGTTATGTTGACATAGCGGTTCACATGGAATATTTGAGCATAAATATGCTGCCTCAGCGGCTCGTGTAAGGTATCGGATAACATTAGTGTGAGCGACCTGAGTGAAGGTTACGTCGACGGATGTGTCGTCGACTGAATGGTCATCGTCAGAGTTAATTCACGATAACTCCTCCCCTTCTAGTTGGGGAACGTCCTCGGTCCTCGTAGCTGCGTTTTTGATAGCCACTTCTACTGCTTTGGTTATGGAAATTCTCCTCCTGGACATGGCCATACGCCGTAGTACGAAGGCGACCAGTCCGCAACGAGGAGGACACCAATAGCTATCACACTTATTATATGACCTTGCTCAACACTTCGTTGCAGATGTTTTATATGTTGAAGATTCTGTTGGTTTACATGGTGGAGGTAAGGCGCACTCAATATCTCGGTGTGTTGAGTTAAGTTGATTATGGGGGCCCATGGCGTTTCAGGCTTAAAGAGTCGCCGTGGCGTTTTCATTGTAAAATATTGTGTCATTAATCTTTACACGATCCTTGAAGACAACTAGGTAGGTACCGTTTACTGTGATCGGAGCCTCGTTATTTTCCTCTATGGTAACCAGCTGATCGTTAACGATTACCAAACCATCACTTAGTGGTGCGATCGGTGGGAGGTTATTAAATGTTGTGCTGCAGTTGGCGGTGTTGCGTGTCATAAGTTGTAAAGCGCATGACGTCACTGATGATGCTAGGCAGAACGATGGTGTAGTATCGCCGCAGTTTTCTTACCGCCAGCGTGTGATTGTGGCACGTGGCTAAGGTAGATTCTTGTAGGTGCAGGATTTGATGGCCGTGAGCTACTGGTAAAATAGTTATTTTCTTACATCTAAACTTAGGGATAGGGTATCTTATTAAAAAATATATTACATTATTATATTGTAAAATTTTAATCCTAGCTACAGCTATAACATCGGCTACAGTCAGGTTTGTGAAGTGCTCATTACCTATTATGGAATTTACTTCATTACTATCCAAAAGGATTGGGTTCAAAGTACCAATTTTTGCGAAAGTAATGGATGTAATTAGGTTATCTAGTTCAGTTATTATTGCTCTATTTCTGGCCCACGAAGTACGTCATAAAGATGACCTGTGCCTATTTCTCTTTGCTTTGTTGCTTTCAAGATTTTATTTACTGTAACTGTTAGGCTGTGATTTCCTTTTGTATTTCGGTGTTAATGGTAAACTGTCGGTCCTCTGAGTCAATCAGTTGTTCCGCTGTGTTCGTTAGTCTGTCGAAGTCATCATGATTGGGAGTCCCAGTAATGTACTTCAGTATTGTTCCTAGTGCGTTTAAACTTCTCGTCTGCCTGTGATGAGTATTTACCGTCTGTATTAGTCTACTTATCTGGTTTATGTCCGCTTCCAACAACTTTTTCATATGTGTTTGAGGAAGTGTTCTGTAGCGTTAATTGTCTCGTCTCTTAGAAATTCGTATAGTGTCAGGTAAGTAACGTGTTTGATGTGTCCGAAGTTCTCCCAGATTACAAGTTCCCCTTCAACAACCGGAATGTACTTTGCCTTGGAGTAGTCTATTATCCGTCCCGTCGACGCCGATACTAATATGGTTATAACCAATTCTAAAGTAATCCTAAAGCATATGAATTTTTAATCTAATAAATGATCCTGAAAGAATATTAAAATTTTTTTTTTATCTAATTTCAGCGAAGGTTGTCCTTATGGACCCTCCTCCCTTTTATGAGTACCGTTGTGCCTAAGTCTCTTTCAACGTTTTCTTCGGTATAGAGAGGAGTCAATTTTATTGCCTAGTCGCCTATTGTTTCTGACCAGCACTTTGTCCCCCATCTGAAACTCTCTATCCTGTCTCTGTTTATTTTGGTTTAATAATTCCTTATCTTGTGCGTTTTTCAGGCGAGATGATATCTGTGTGTTGTCTTTTGCCGAACGAAAAATGTTAATGGGTTTCTCCCCAGTCACCGTATGAATAGAGTTATTATATTTTATTGTGGCAAGAAGGACTATTTCTTCGATATAGTCCAGTTTTTGATCAAGTTTAAGGCATCGCGATATTTCCATCTGTGTGCTGTGTAAGGGTGGGGCATTCGCGATGTCGATGTCGAAATGATTTTTTAGAATGGCCTTAATGCTGTGCGAATTTAGTGACTTTTCGTTGTCACAATAAATGGTTTTCGTACTTGAAAACATGTTTAGTAACTGTAAAAGCTGTGGTTTCACATCCACTATCGTTCTAGACCTAAGTGACTGTACTATCGCAAATTTTGAAAATTTGTCGATGCAAGTTAGGAAGTACTTTGATCCGGTGGAAAATATATCAATGTGGAGGATTTCTCCACAATATGTTGGTATGGGTGTCTGAGCAATAAGTTGCTTTTTTGGGTGGCGGTCATACTTTGCTTGAGAGCACACACGGCAGTTCGCTGCAAACTGCTTAGCCTTCTTTTCCATTTTTGGAAAAAAATAGTCTTCTGGTATCTGCTTTGTATTCTCTTGTGCCGCTCGATGCGCTCGATTTTGCTCGGCCGCAATGATTTCTTGTTGTTCATTTATATCTGTAATATCAATGACGAACTTCTCTGTATGTCTAAATTTTACGGTTGGAAACAGTTCAACTAGTTTATGCTGAACCTGTGCTAAAGTATGCAGATTTGCTGTAAATTGCGTTAACCACGCCAACTTTCACAGCCTCCTGTAGGAGTTGCACTAAATCGTCCGTTGTTTGATATGAAATGAGGTGTCGTGTTTTTTTTTCCAAAAATTATGAAAGATCTTCTCTATGGCTCTACACCCTCTTCTATAAGGATCTGGTGGCGGAAGCAATTTACCGGCTTAACGGTTTTTTCGATTGTATTGGTTGACGACTCTTCACTGTGAATTGTTTCAACATTTGCACTATCTAGGGCGTTTATGTGCTGTCTAGATAGTGCGTCTGCAACCACATTTTCTTTACCCGGTTTGTAGATGAGCTTCGCGTTGCATTCATCAATGAAAGCTTTCCATCTCTTAATTTTTGAGTTTGGATTTCTGCCGGAAACCGCAAAGGTTAGCGGCTGGTGGTCTGTAAACACTACAAGCTTGGGAACTCCGTAAAGGTAGTTTCTGAGCGTTTTTAATGCCCATTACAATGGCTAGTAATTCTCGCTCATTGGTCGCGTAATGCTCCTCGCTACTGGACAAGGTGCGAGAAATCATGGTAATAGGTTGGCCCTCCTGCGAAAGGACGGCACCTATGGCGTGTGAGGATGCATCCGTAGTCAAATCGAATGATTTACTAAAATCCGGATAAGTTAATGTTACATCCTCAGATGCTAAAATTTCCTTTAATGTATTGAAGGCCTTTTCCTGTTCGTCAGTTAAATCTATTTTAATTTTTTTTGATTGTGAAGCAGGACTCGACCGTATTCGCCCCTCAAAATATTCGACAGGGGTTTTGCTATCTTGGCGAAATCTCTTATAAAACAGCGGTAGTACCCCGCCAATCCAAAAATTATCTAAGCCCCCTTAAAGTGGTGGGCTGAGGGAAATTTCGAATTGTGTCGACCTTGTCTGGACACGTTTTAATTCCCCCTTGCGAAACCAAAAATCCTAAGTATTCAACTTCGCTTTTAAAAAAATTTGGACTTTTCTGCCGAAACTCTCATATTGGCTTCGAATAAACTTCTTAATATTGCTTCAACATCTTTCAAGTGTTGTTGTTCATCCTTCGAGAATATAATGACATCGTCCACGTACACGAAACAGTTTTTTCCTATGTGTTCCCTCAACACGTCGTCTATAGCCCTCTGAAAAATACCGGGAGCATTCTCAGGCCAAAAGGCAGCCTGCAGAATTCATATTTTCCGTTCTTCACGGAGAAGGCAGTCTTCTCTCTATCGCGCTCCGATAGTTTAATCTGGTGGAAACCGGACTTTAGATCTAGAGTGGTAAAAAATTTGCTCCCGCCCAGGTTGGACAATATTCCTGTAATATCGGGGATCGGGTACTTGTCACTGATAGTTTTCTCGTTCAGTTTACCAAAATCTATAACTAATCGTTTTTTCTCGAAGCCGTTTTCATCAAGTCCTTTCTTCTTCACCACCCATATAGGGTTGTTATATGGGGACCTAGAAGGTCGAATGATGCCATTCACCAAAGGTCTTGAATTTCGTTATTTACGAAATCCGAAACGCCCAGTGGATATGGGTATAACCTTGAGTATACCGGTTCCTCGTTTTCTGTGCGAATCGTTGCAACTACATTAGTATTGTATGGCAGTGCTTCATTGGGATCCGCAAATACCCCATTTACACCGCCAATTACTTTGACGAACGCCTTTTCTAAATGCTTAGGAATTGACTTGACCTGTAGCTGTAAATGACTTATGTCCTGACTATTGATGAATAAAATAACCTCCCTACCAAAGTCATGTTTAATCGTGTTTGTCTTTAAGTTTATATTCGCGTGTACCCTGTTCAATAAATCCAGACCAATCACACCATCGAACGATGTCAGATTGGGTAATATAAAAAATTCTGTTACTACTCCGAAAATTTTAACTTGGCATTTTTGATTGATAGGGGTAACTCCGTGAATTGATTTGACTGAAAATGGATTCTGGACCGATTGTATTCCTTTTAACTCCGGTAGGGGTTTGATATAACTCTTTGATGCCCCAGTATCGACAAGGAGTTTGACTTCCTTCCCCCCTATTGTCCTTAAAATCCAGGGAAGGAGGGACTTTGCTCTAAAAAATTCAGCTCATCATTTCAATGTTATCGGCAGCTTGTTCTGCTTCTTTATCGTATGTGGCTTCGATAAGTAAATCAACTTCGTCATTTAGATGATTTACTCGTTGTAACTTAGGTCCGGTGTATCGTCCCGAATTCGCTGTACGTTTCTGCAAATTTCCCTGCGACCTGCTATTTTGATTTTGGGTAGGACTATTAGATAGGTGTTTATATTGGGATATGGAAGGATCTACTTCCATAGGCTCGACGCGCCTTTGACCCGAATAGTTATTATTGGTATAAGATTTCAAGTTACTAACCGAATTCTGTGTGTGATTGGCCTGCCTGGTTTGCTTAGCGACTGAATAATGTGGATTTTTATGACCCGCACTGGACTCAGAGTTAAAAGTCTTTTGATTACTGGAGTTCTGAATAGTGCCAGTTTTTTTGTTGTACGAACCTTCATGTGATCTATTCGAAAAATTCGTCGCAAAAGCGTAGCGTTCATTATTAGCGTCTACCTCCTGTGCTAAGGCCAGGGCAGACGGAAGATCTGATGGTCTCGACGCGAAAAGGATATCGCATAGAGGCTTCCTTAAACCTGATATGAATACCCTGAGTGCATCGGCCCTATACTTTTCATTTATGGTGTCCGCCACACCGCTTTCGTAGGACATAATAGTTTTTGTTAGCTAACAGAGTTAGCTTTTTTTCTACCTCGTCGTAGAATTCTAAGCACGACATTGAACCTTGCCTCAGTGTGGATAGCTCCTGCTCGATGAGGTATATGGTCGCTTGTCCGCGTAGGTAAAGTCGAGGCGGGATATTATTGCATTAAAATTCAGTACCGTGTTAAAAGACGAAAGTACTGCAACGTTCGCTGCCATCATATCTTTTAAATACTCGTATGCATTGTGTGCTGCTTCACGCCAGGACACATAGGTGCCTCGGGTGACCCAAAAAATCTGGAAGAGATTTTATTGCATCAAGTGTAATTTCACAAGTTATCGTAGGTATGATGGCCACCTTTGTGAATTTTTCAATTTTTGACTTTGTCAGAGCAACCTGGTTCTGAATTGCAACTAATTTCTTATCGAATTCTAGTTTTTGGGCAGCTAATGCCCTGCCCACCTCTGCTCTAACCAACTCACCTACTTGTTCAGCGTTCATGTTTTGTTCTTCTGTATTCTCCAAATTAAGTTTTCTGAACAAGTCTTCTAACTCCCTATTCATCTACTTCCCGTAAAAGTTTGTAATTCAATTTCACTTTATTTTATTAAAAGTTATTCATCCATTCACAATTCGCAAAAGTTGTAGTTTCACCTCCTTATTTCACTTTTTATTTCTTATTTTTTTTTAATTAGAACGAGATAAGCACTTCACTCACCTTTCCATCCTTAAAATATCCTTATAATTATTGCAGGATTCCAGCTGTTTCACGTCTAATCTATCAGGTAGCGGTGCCAGGATTATCGCTAGTGATTTCGTTCCACACGCTGCTTTGGCTTGGATAACGCTGCCCAAGGAAAATTTGTTCCTTGGTGGCTTAAACCTTCTTCACTAAGGCTGGAGTGTCCTTAACTGAGTTTCGCTGCCCAAGGAAAATTCGTTCCTTGGTGACTTAAACCTTCTTCACTAAGGCTGGAGTGTCCTTATCTGAGTTTCGCTGCTCAAGGAAAATTTGTTCCTTGGTGACTTAAACCTGGAGTGTCCTTTACTTCGTTACACTACCGTTTATTAAACTTTTTTCGACTTAATTTTCGCGAGCCCCACGTTGGGCGCCAATTAAACGATTTATCTTTAATATGGTTCTTTATATAATGCAGCTCACTGGCTGTTCTGGTGACATGAGTCTTTTAAACTAAAGTTTACAATAATTTCTTAGCCTACAATTAGCCTACAACTAACTATCGCGTCGCGCTGCGCTGCTGCTGTTCTGCTACCGCTCAGCCTGTGCGAATTCTATTCTGCTGACATAGCGGCTCGTGTGGAATGTTTAGTCGTTCACCGTATAAACGCTGTTATGTTGACATAGCGGTTCACATGGAATATTTGAGCATAAATATGCTGCCTCAGCGGCTCGTGTAAGGTATCGGATAACATTAGTGTGAGCGACCTGAGTGAAGGTTGCGTCGACGGATGTGTCGTCGACTGAATGGTCATCGTGAGAGTTAATTCACGATAACTGGTATAAAGTCGATTTTCTTGTATATACTCATTTAGCAATCGATATCGAAATGCCTCAAATCATTAGTTCAACATATTAAAGTTAATTAACCTTCTTTAACGAACTGAAGTTGGCATAAATCCATGGCGGCATAACGGCAGTGCACTTAGAATAATTCCGTAATCTTATATTTAGGTATAATAACGATTTTCTTGTATATACGCATTTAGCAATCGATATCGAAATGCTTCAAATCATTAGTTTTACATATTTAAGTTAATAAACTTTTTTTAGCTTACTGAAGTCCACACAAAGCCTTAACGGTATAACGGCAGTGCATTTAGGAGAATTCCGTAATCTTATATTTAGGTGTAAAGTCGATTTTCTTGCATATACTCATTTAGAAATCGATATCGAAATGCTTCAAATCATTAGTTTAACATATTTAAGTTAATAAACTTTTTTAGCTTACTGAAGTCTACACAAAGCCTTAACGGTATAACGGCAGTGCATTTAGGAGAATTCCGTAATCTTATATTTAGGTAGAAGGTCGAATGATGCCATTCACCAAAAGGTCTTGAATTTCGTTATTTACGAAATCCGAAACGCCCAGTGGATATGGGTATAACCTTGAGTATACCGGTTCCTCGTTTTCTGTGCGAATCGTTGCAACTACATTAGTATTGTATGGCAGTGCTTCATTGGGATCCGCAAATACCCCATTTACACCGCCAATTACTTTGACGAACGCCTTTTCTAAATGCTTAGGAATTGACTTGACCTGTAGCTGTAAATGACTTATGTCCTGACTATTGATGAATAAAATAACCTCCCTACCAAAGTCATGTTTAATCGTGTTTGTCTTTAAGTTTATATTCGCGTGTACCCTGTTCAATAAATCCAGACCAATCACACCATCGAACGATGTCAGATTGGGTAATATAAAAAATTCTGTTACTACTCCGAAAATTTTAACTTGGCATTTTTGATTGATAGGGGTAACTCCGTGAATTGATTTGACTGAAAATGGATTCTGGACCGATTGTATTCCTTTTAACTCCGGTAGGGGTTTGATATAACTCTTTGATGCCCCAGTATCGACAAGGAGTTTGACTTCCTTCCCCCCTATTGTCCTTAAAATCCAGGGAAGGAGGGACTTTGCTCTAAAAAATTCAGCTCATCATTTTCAATGTTATCGGCAGCTTGTTCTGCTTCTTTATCGTATGTGGCTTCGATAAGTAAATCAACTTCGTCATTTAGATGATTTACTCGTTGTAACTTAGGTCCGGTGTATCGTCCCGAATTCGCTGTACGTTTCTGCAAATTTCCCTGCGACCTGCTATTTTGATTTTGGGTAGGACTATTAGATAGGTGTTTATATTGGGATATGGAAGGATCTACTTCCATAGGCTCGACGCGCCTTTGACCCGAATAGTTATTATTGGTATAAGATTTCAAGTTACTAACCGAATTCTGTGTGTGATTGGCCTGCCTGGTTTGCTTAGCGACTGAATAATGTGGATTTTTATGACCCGCACTGG
>CM050325.1:104341666-104361366 GCA_027475135.1 Bactrocera correcta
GCAACTAAATCTGAGGCCTAAGCGGTGGCTAAATATTCAAATTATGATCTTTGCAGGTTTCTTTTCATAAACTAAATATTTATATACATACAAAAATATATCTCGCGGAATAGATTTTTAATCAACTGATTAATCAATCGATTATTATTCGACTAATTCACTGTTTCTACATTTTTAAAAGTTGAATTAACTATTTTTAATATAAAATTTTTTAAAATATTTTCTAGCATGCAAATCACAAACATTTATCATTCAAATGTCAGCCGTTTAAGCAAATACTCAAACTCAAAGCATGGACTGGTGAAATAAAAAAATATTAAATTCAATTAAATTAACTCATGACTTAAAAATTAAAATATAACTAATATTCAAAATGAATGCAGTCAATTACATAAGTATAAAATTAATAAAAAATACTCAAAGTTTTAGTTAGTACTATTTAATTTACAGTAAGGCACTTCACTTTAACTTAGCTCATTTAATCAAAAGATTTTGATTCTTTGGAATTCTAATTGGAATTTATTTCTATGCAATTCACATCTAAAATATGATTTAATTAATTAAAAAAAAAAAAAAACAAAAAAAAAATAAGTAAGTAAGTTCAAATAAGAAGAAATTAGTTCGGAAAAAAAAACAAATTTTTAATAGAAGAAATTACTTCAAAAAAGTTTATTAGTGACATACAAATTAAAATATGACTAAAAATTAATCTTTAAAATTAATACAATCATTTAACTTGTACATAATTTATAAAAATGATGAAGATTTTTATTAGAACTAATTCATTTACGTCAAGTGTATTTAAATTAGCATTATTCTTAAATGAATGCAACTTAATATTTAAATATTTAACAATTGGTACGCCCTTCTTCTCTTTCTTCTCATCCTCTTTGTCCTTTTTCTTATCTCAAATCATAAGCAGCAATCAATTGCTGCCAAAAGATGCTCCAAAGAAGCAACTACTCTAACACCGCATATCCAACAACACGCGGCAACTTATCAAAGCAACCAAAAGAGTCAACAAAAAGTAGCGTCGATGCCTCGTAGTCTGCCTCGAAACAACGCATTCACCGCATAAAACAATAAATAATCAGAAATTATATTGAAAATTGCCATAATGTTGACATGATTTGCGAAAATCTGGTATAAAATGTTGTAATTGTTTTTTAATTAGTTCAAACAACCGAACGTTAAATAATAACAACAACACTACTTGAATCTGTAAATATATGCATGTTCCTAACAAATAGAAAAGTAAAAAAATTAACAATAAATTACAACAACGCGCAGCTATTAAGAAAATCTTGTAGCATTTATGTGATAAAAATATTCGTACTAATTACAACAATAACACATGTATGTACCCCAGAAAAAACTCTAGCGCGCATACCGCAAAAATAAATTCCGAGGCGGCAAGTTTATCTTTGAAGTCAGTTGCGGCTGAGAAAATATTTGTGTCTGTCACTTTTCTTTAACAATGCTTACAGACCGATTTTTTTATTTAGATACTATAATATTGTGACAAAGCTAAGTTAGGGTGGTACAGTTTCTTGGCTGTAAAACGAGTTGTTAATTATTATTTATAATACTTTAAGGCCTGTAGCTTCCAACAAAGTGCTTCAGAGAGACTTAAGATGCGGAGAATTTTCTATATCTTTAATTTTTATATCTCTCGTAGAAAGTGAAATCAAAAATTTTATTCCAAAGTTGCTTGAATTCTCAAAGCGTACAAATATATCATAGAAATATGACAGAATAGAACACCCTCGAGTATTTTTAACACCCTCGAGTATATTAGACATTCCTTATAAGATTAAAGTTTCCGTGACTTAACAAAAATACCTTTAAGTGTTCTATGTAGCATCTCATATGGAAAAGGAGAAATTTTCTTCGATTAATTGTCTCAAAATCGTGATGATTTACTCTTTTTAGACTATGTAAGAGAATATTTCCGAAACTTTTGGCTTTTTGGTCATTTTAGTCGACACTGGAATGATCTGAGATCACGTTAACGTGAACATCTATATATATATAATTTATATAATCTCCACAAATAATGAAAAATGTTCTTATTCGAAGATTAATACTGCCTTCTTAAAAACTAGTAAGAATAATAAGCTCAGCCCAAGAAATCTGTTTCAACCAATTAAGGCCTGTCATGAATCCAAGTTCAAAAATATTCACTAAATGACCTCTTTGGGACTATTTTTTCCTACAATTTTGAAAACTTCTCATAAATTGATTTAAGCTTCACAACGAACTTAGTTGTACTTCTAGTATAGTTGCAAATTTTATAATAAATGAATTTATTTTTCTAGTTTATTGTTTTTAGCAAATAAACAAGATTGGAGGTCTGTTAAAAATACTTGAATATTATTTTGAAAAGTGAAAAGCTTTGAGTAATTTTTTTTTTTTCTACAAAAGTCACCTCAGAATTACAAGGGAGTTTTTTTTCAAAGGCACCACAAAGGACTACATTATTAGTGTACTTGTGATCTTTGATCAGACGTCTAACCTAACTTAACCTCAGAATCATGCTCTTCGCTAAATTTTTATTCTTTAGCTCATCTTATCATTACTAAGGTTCAAAAAATGAGCTCCTTTCTATCCTATCCCGCCTTAATTTTACTTTTTTCATTTCATATTCATTTCTTTTTCTCAAGTTTTTCCTTTCTCAAGCCAACCGTTGCTCATCGCCTCTCTTTCATTCAATCTAATCAAATTTCATGTATTCATCATTTATAAGTTTTTCATATTTTTTGCTCATTTTATTGTATTTTTTCTAATTCTATCTATTGTTGTAATTATTCCAACAATTTCATTTTCATGCTTCATTAGAAAACACCGCACTCCGCACAGCGACAGCAAGCAATTTACTACAACTACAACAACAATAAAAGATCCAACAAAAAATGGCTAACTCATATCTAATATTGTTCTAATGCCATTTTAAATGCCAACAACGCTGCAGTTCAAATATTCAAATAACGTGCATTTTGTTGTTGTTATTACTTCTTTATTACTACCATTATTGCGCTTCAGCTTCACGAGTTGCAAAAAAAAAAATGCATTGTAAAATAGCAAATGACAGCAAATCCACCAAGTGTTATGCTGTAATGAAATTAATGATGCTACTACATTTCAAGGTTAGCGACGACAGCTGCCCGGCTGCTTAAGCTTGCGCGCCCGCCAGCCAAACGGCCAATCGAACGAGCGATTCACGTGCGCCAGCTCGCTAGCGGCTAATGGCAACAAATGCTTATACATCATTGTCAGCGCGTGATAGCAAAAAATAGCGAAACAACAAAAGCAAACGAAATCAGCGGCATATATTACGGTGGCAGCAAGCGTGTTTCAAATGTTACTTACCAACAACAGCAACAATGAAATTAGTTACGAACTTTTTTCTTCTTTTTTTATTAATAAAAAACATTTTTTCTTCTTCTTCCTTTACTCATTCTTCTCGCTGTTAAGGAGTGGCACGCTGCACAGTTCGTGCCAATGCCTGCAGCCACAACGAACAATCATGCGAGTTGCCTCCGAAAAATCTTAATAACAACAAATTTACGCTCCATTAGCTTTTGCTGTCTGCGGCAAAGCGTCTGTTCATAATGAAATTAAACATTTGAACAGCTGAGCGCAAGGTTTGCACAGCATTTGCTATTACCCCGCACTCGTCTAGTCTCCTCCTTTTTAACGTTTCTCATTTAGTGGCGGCTGCTGTTGCTATTTTTCAAGTTGTTTTGCCAATTACGTACATAGCTGTAACTGTTAGCTTGTCTTGTTGCGGCTATCAATGTACGCGTGAGATCAAGGATAGTGGATCAAATGTGCAGAATTACGCCACTGTTTTAGAGGCTGCCACGAATTATTGGCGGTAGCGGTTAATGGCGCATTAATTTCTTTTTTGTTTGGGTTATCGCTTACAAATTTTTCGAAAAATGAATATGTATTTCGAAAAAAATCGAAAGACATATTTGAAAAAAAATATTGAAACAGAAAATAAATGCAACAAAAAAAATTATAAAAAAAAATTATAAAAAAAATTGTATAAAATAATCGGAATTGTATCGGAAACCAAGCAATTACATGAACTAATCATCAGAATCCACAAGATTGCTCTAAAAATTATTAACACGACAGAGAGAGATCAAACACACGTCCACATATCGATAATTCGTCGCTAATAAATAATCAAAAATCGATAAAAATTATTTATTATTATTTGTAATTATTCTTTTAAAGCAAGTATAGCAAATCAAAGGTTAATGTGCCATTTAAATTCAAAGAAGAGCGAATTACTTATGAAACAATCAAAGCTTAGTTAATAAGGAAAATAGCATAACTCAAATTACATTGCAATATGCAAAGTGGCTAGTTGTCTTTGCATTTATTAGCCGTGCATTCGCATAAATCTAACATGTGTGCTCGCTTGCCTCTAACCACTTACATTTATCATATATATGCAAATATATTTCCATGTGTATGTTTGCGCTTAGCTGATTTATGCCACTTCCACATACTTTAAAGAATAGTTTGTATAATTCATGCAAATTATATGCAATTTTTATTGGCACCTTTTTCATGTTTTATTTCTGCTTTATTTGCACCTTTTAAATGCCTTCTTCTGCTTGATTGATTTTTATGATTTCGCGTTTGTATGAAAACGCTTTAAATACATTAAGAACTGAACTGCTTGCATTACATATAATGTTGTTGTATTTATGCAAGCCGACGTCTTGGCTGCACATGTGCAATATTTGTAAAAATAAATTTCCAACTTTGTGTAAGTGTATATGATCGCTTGATCTCAGGTGTCTTGTGATTTTTAGCCTGAGTTGCTGCTTATTTGCCGATAGCATGTATATAAAAGCGCTCATTTGTTAGTTTTCTAATTCTATACTATTTACTGTGGCGTAGTATAAAATTAAGTGGTGTTTTATCGAAAATGTGGGTGGCTACAGTGATCGAAATGTCGGACAGATGGCGACACAAGAATGTTCTCACAATTTAAATTTTTTTAGTAATTTATACTTGAGTTGAAAATAATTTATCAACCTATATTATGGTATAACAATTTTTAATATTTTTTGTTAACTTAACGAAAGATGTAAAAACTTAACGACACTTTTTTTTTTGACTTATCCGATTAAAAAATGTATTTCAAGAATCAAATCATTAACTTTTATTATTTTATTTTATTAGCTTCCACTTTTTGACATATTTCTAAAATTAAATGAAGAAATAGAAAACTTAACGAAAAATTTTTTTGCTAATTTGACTAAAAACTATTACATATACTTTAAAATTATACAACTGACTTTAAGATAAAGTCTCTAAACATCTTTGCAAAACTTAACGAAAAAATCAAAAACTTAACGAAACTTATTTAAAACATTTTTTTACTAGAAACCAATACAAAATATAAAAAATGCAAGTTGCTGCAAAATTAATGTTTTCAAAACTTTTCGTTAAGTTTTCAACTTAACGCATATTTTTCAATTCAAACTACCACATATATCTAAACATAACGCTAAATGCTAATATATAAATTTAAATAATAATAAAACTAATGTAAACAATTTATTTGTAATTTTATTAATCAAGACTAAGAACTTTAAATTCAAACAAGAAGTTTTATTTACTTAGTAATTTCAACTAAATACTCACATCTCCAACAAATTTCTTCTACTTCCAGATGCTACCGCCTTCCAGTATCCCCCGCCAGCCAGTCCATGTTGTCAAGTACACAGCCCCTCACCATACACAGCTAGCGGCAGTGGCGGTGGTGGTGGTGGTGTCGGCAATGGCGAAGTTTTCTTCCCACTCAGTCTTAGTACACCACGTACCCCACGTACCAGTGTCAGTTACGCCGCTGGCGAAGAAAATACCTTCTTTCGTCATCACAACATCAGTGGCGGTTGCAGCAGCGCATCACACCTCCAACCACCGCAATCGGCACCACCAATGCCGTCGAGTAGTCACAACGGTGCACATAGTCAACCAGCGCCACAACAACAATACCAACAATATACATATCCATACTATCAATATACACCACCGCCGACACCGCTCACCGCCAATGCGAGCACCTGCACCGGCAATGTATTCGGGGCGACGGAAGCGACAACGCATCAACGCGGTTGTGTGGCAACAGCGTCGACATCAACATCGACGACTTCGTGTGGTATGGGCGGGCATTCGCGTTTGCATCGTAGCCTCTCAGATGCGCAGAAGCGGTAAGTGGGGCAATATGAAACTAGGAAATTTTATTTTTAATTGAAGCGTACAAATTGCAAGCCAGATTTTTATTTATTTTATAGTTGACTTGAATTGTAGGAGAATATTTTATAACGTTTGCGAAAATGAAAGGTTTTTAAAAATTTCGAGCCTAAAAATGGACTTTTTAAGATGAAAGAAATTTTTGAAATTTCGAAAGAAAGTATGTGAAACTTAACGCAAGTTTTCAAAACCTAACGAAGTTGTTATTATACTTGACGCTGTTGCGCAAATGCCATATTTACCCAAGGAATGCTAAAAAGTAGAAGAAAGTTTTCACATTTTGACGCTAGTTTTCAAAACTTAACGAAGTTTAATATTTATCTAACAAATGCTAAAACGGATTTGTTCATATAAATGCCAATTATTGACATTATTTGTACTTAAAAAGTTATTTTCAAGCGTCAAATCTTTTCAAATCATATACTTTTCACAAAAATTTATTCGAAAAGCTCTTCACTTGACCCAAAATGCCTTCAAAGTATTAAATAAGTTCGGCTAAACTTATCTCTGCTGATTTTCAAAACTTAACGAAAGTTTTCAGAACTGAACGAAAGATTTCAAAACTTAACGAACGCGAAAAAAATACTTCGTCAGTATTTAAAGCGTTTCCGAAACTTGAAGTTACTTTTATTTTGAAACGAAAACTGAACAATAACAGTAACTTTGAAATTATTAGCAAGCATTAATTCTATTAACATTAATTAACCCATATTAATTTTAATTCTCATTTTGAACAGCATAAATAAACAATGAGCAATTTGGGCACAACTCATTAACGTCAACATTATACTGAATTTCCATTCAATAAATTATAGTACATTATACTCTCTTATCGCCCTGCAACGCCTACTTTATACAGTAGTGCGATGTGCTAAGCAAAGTATAAGCGTATAGCGCCGCTGATTTCGATCATACCATATATGTATGTATGTACATATGTATATGGTATATGTCTGAATGTTTAAAAAAGCATATGCGGGGGTAAAGCAAACGTAATGTGATTGCGCGCGCGATCAACGACCGACAGCAGCTCCCGCAACACATTAACGCGCCATTTAGATTGCGAAATCTCACTTTTGTTGCCGGCTGCTTATACGCTAAAAATATCAATTCCCATGACATGTTTTCACGCACCGCGTATATTATGCGCTATCAGTTGGTTGGCAACGCCAATGGCGACAGCAGCCGTCGACAAATGTACAGGCCCCCAGCTTCCCAAACAGCTAGCGCTTGGAATACATATTAACATGCTCGACAATCTTTTGCTGTCAAGATAATCCCTATAATTAAAGACTTCAACGCTTTCAGCTGCAGCTTGCAAACTTACAAACGTAATTGCGTCGATCGGTATGTCTCGATCATAGCGCCTATGTTATCGCTTGCACATACATACATATATTTCATTTATCGCCATGAGAATGAGCACAATTCGCAGCTGGTCACTTGTGCGGCTCTGTCACATCCCCCACACACATGACCGCTAGTTATTCGAACTCGAAAGAATTTTTCACAAGCAAACAGTATGATTTTCACTTCCATGCTATTTGATAAATATAGAGTGATTTCTTATAATTCACGGCTTTCGTTCCTTGTACAAATCTTTGTTGTCACATGTGTCTTATTTTAATGAATGTAATAAATATTTTATTATTTATTCATATATGTAGCTCTCGTCGTACGTCAACCACCAACGATGATGAACGCGAATATCATAGCGAACACGAGACCAGCTGGGATGAGTTCGATGACCGTTATGATAATTTTACAGCCGGCCGTGAACGTTTGCAGGAATTTAATGGACGAATACCGCCACGAAAGAAGAAAAAGGATATGCCAAAATCAAAGTATGAGAAGAAGGTGAGAGAAAGAGTAAGTCACAAATTGAATTTTATAATTGAAACTGACAGATTTTGAGTAATATGGAATATACTTAGTTGCCCCTTACACTGATATACTTATAAAAACGCAAGTTGACCTTAGCCAATATACTATGAATCTCATATTAAATAATATATACATATATAATAAATATTGTATAAGATATTGTATATGATTGATTATTTTAATCATAAAAAAAATTTTAAAATTAGGCTCAGCAAATGTTTTTTTTTTTTATTTTTAATAAAACGAAAGATTTAACCAAAGTTTTTAAGTTATTGCGAAGGTTTTCAATGTTATATAAACGTCTACCGAAGCTTTCGAAATGTTATTGAAATGTAACGAAAAGTTTGAAAACTTGACGAAAGTTTTTTTTTTCATCTTAATGAATGATTTCATATACATATGTAAAATAAACTTATCGAACAATTTTGAGGCTACACAAAAGTGTTTGAAACTTGACGAAAGTTTCTGAATGTTTACAAAGTTTATAAGAATTCAAAAATAATATAAATTTACTTATTTTATTTTTAGTTTTGAAGTTAAAAAGTGTTCAAAATTATAAATTACAAAGGTTTTTAAAACTTAACGACGAATTTGAAAACTTAACGAATATTTTTCTTGAAACTTAATGAATATTTTCAGAAGCATTTGAAAGCTCCCTAAGAGAAATGAGGTTTTTGAATACTTGAATGCTTGATAATTAGAAACTTTTCGTAATTTCAAAGAATTCTAACGATTTTGCGGTATCTCATATAACTAAACATACTTGCTTTTAGGTAAACATATTGTCGAAGAATATCTTATTATGCTCACACAAAAGTAAGAGCAATAAAAATCTATTGCAGATTATTTTTCCATTTTCTCGTCATTTAAAAAAAGAGAGGAAATACGGAAACCGAGAGAATAATAATTTTCGAGTAACCATTTCATAAGATAAATTAAATATACATAAAATTTAATGTCTCCAATATAAACACTATCCTTATGATTTCTATATTTTTATTAAAGAAGAGCGATTCAACCCTAAATAATGCCTAGAAACATGAGCTTTGAGCGACTGAACCTCAAAAATATTCAAATTTTCGAAATAAATGTCCTTACAAATATATAGCCGTACCTCATAATCCCTACTATATACACTTTCGCTGTTGAAACCACCTTACAAGACATCTAGGCTTTTAAGAATATCAAAATTAATAATTTTCTGAATATATGGATGCTACTTTGAAATCACTTAAACTTATATTTCCGATTTTTTTTTTTTTTTGAAGTGGTTATTTCTTTTTAGTTCATAACAGATATTACTGTCCAACCGATTCTCAATTTTTGTTCAAAGCCGGTCCGAGTATTCGAACGGACTCTACTCGATAAGATAGGCATTCTATTTTACTTCCGCACAAGTTTGTGAGTAATCTATATTATACCAGTGACCTATATTCCATACTTTTATTATTTTTATGAAATAAAAATATTTTCTAAAATGTAATGACTACTACGGCTAACTCATAATATTCTTAAAATAACTCACAAAGTGCAACATTACTCATCTTCCCTCAAGGCATGTCTTGACAGCGGGAGGGAATTTTCACTTATACCCCTCAACAAAGATGTGTGTGAATGAGTGAATAATTAACAAAGAATGTTTTCTTCTTCTTCAAAATAAAAAAAAAAAAACAAACAATATATTTAAAAAACCTTTTTCAAAAAATGCCTTCCCATCACTTTGTAAACACAAATGTGCCGCTTATAACCACAGGTGTTCTTCATAGTTTAAGACGTAAATTGCGCCATAGTGCAGAGCGTGCAAAAAAGCAAAAACATAAAATAGTAGAATACTGTAGAATAAAAACTTCAATATGACACAGTTCATTCATTTATAGACGCACATAAAGGAAGCTTTCGAAACTCTTTGTTTTCGAAACACTTGTGGGGCCGCATGCGAAAGCCAAACGTACGTTCGACGACAAATTAAAAAACTACCGCAAAGAAGTATGTGTGTGTGTGTGTGCATATAGATATACATGTTTGTATAGTGTATATGGAAAGCGCAACAATTTTATTACGCTGCAGTAACTACAATAAATGCAAAATGCAATCTAAGTCGCTGGCGAGCCAATGATATGCATGCGGGCCAATGGACAGCAGCGCAGTGCAGTGGTGCCATCAAGCACACGTACGTCGAACACGCGCTGCCTGCCTGTCGATAAATGGACAGAGGGTGAGAAGCGTAACTGCAGTGTGTTGTCACTAAAAGCTAGCAGGTTTCTAGGCGCTGGCCGTCAGTAGCGACAAAGCGTGGCAAAACCTTTTTCTACAACATATTTTTGTTGTAGTTTTTATATTTATATATTTTTTATTGTAACTTTTTGTGTGTCTTTTTTTGCTGTTAGTACAGTTTGCTGATTTTATTGACGTCGCAAAGCTGCGCAATTAAATTTTATCGCGAAAAATACGAATTTTATTGTCACTTGAAACCGCCACACCGGCTGCCCAGCTGAGTGCGCCTGCCCGTTATGCCTTTGCTGCCGCGCTGACTGCTCGCTTTAGTTTAGCGCACTTTTTTTTTAACTTATTTATGCGGATTTCTAAGCAACGGCAAAGCTTAAAATGCAAATCCAGGCGGTTTTTACGAGCGCTTTGTTTTCATTTGTTTTTTTTTTTTTTTTTTTTGATTTTTTTTTTTGTGCCTCAATTTAATGCACTTTAATTTAATAATTTTTTCTACATGTTTGCAAGTTTACCGTAATTTATTTGTTGCTTTGTGTGACACATTTTAATTGTGATAACAAATTTTTTGATTTTCGCCAATTTTTCTTTCTGCTGTCAGCAGCTTTTGTGTGTCTGACGCATGCTGCCGCTAGGCGCACAGCTGTCATTGTAATTATTTTTATTGCTTCCTAAGTATTTATGTAGGTGCAGGCATTGTTGCTGGCACGAGTAGTATATACATACCTACACATGTATAGTATATACATAGTTTTATTGCACTTTTTCCCCAGCGCTTGCGTTGAAATGTAATTTTCTGCCTTGCTTTTGTATGTTAATGACCTTTTCTAGTTGTTTACTGAAGCGCGTAATTACAGTTTCAAATTTCAGTTGCATTTATCATGGTGAGATGCATTTTTCTTGCATTTTTTAGCAAGCCATTTTAAAGCTGTGTGCTAGGTTTTGTTTAAGAAGTAAAATATCAGGCGTATTTAGCTCGTATGTTGTTTAAAAACTAGAGAAAAATGTAATTTAAGTGAATTAAGAAATAAGATAAGCAAAAGTGTATGGAAAGCTTCTAAAGACGAATAGAGATAAGATAAATGAAGGCAGATTTTTCTTTTTAAATTTTCTTCAACTTTTTATAAATTTTGTTTAAGAAGTTAGCCAAGTCAAGAACCTTAAGAAAAACTGCACAATTATCATAATTTATTCCGAAAGCTAAAGGATAGCATAATCGAATTTTTCTCTTTCAAACGTATCTGTACAAGTATGAATAGTTTTAATATTGCCCTTTTGATACAAAATGGCGACTATTGGGTTAATCTTCCGCGTCTCAGTTTTCAGGAGGGTTTCTACTAATAACATAAATTCTAGGAAATCGCAAAAAAATTAAACACGGCATCTTTACATGCATAGACTTGCCTATGAAATACGTATGCTTTTGGCTTTACAGATATTTTTCTCCAAATATGTACTCAAAAATAAAAATTTGTTACCGAAAAAAAAATTGCAAAAAAAAAAAAACAAAAAAAAAATAAATAAAAAAACAATCCAAAAAAAAAAAATATTTAAAAATTTTAATGTAAACTGAATAAATTTGAGTAGTATCCCCACATATTTTCAAAATCAAATTAGTTACCATGCGATTTCGAAACTTGTATATATTGTAACAAAAAATGAATTTTTTGAAATACCATTCGCACGGGGAATTTAACTACAATTTCCGTGTACCTTTTTTTTTCAAGGACCAAACAAAAGGCACAAACGCAAAATTAAAAACCCTTATGCGCCTTGAAATATGCAACTCATTTGGTATCTATTTAATCTAACTTTTCGAAAAAAAATTAGATATTGAATGGCATTCTCGAAAAAATTGCTTACTTTAGGCTGAAAACTTAAAACTGTTCACTATTAATTTCTTAAAATTAAATAATCCAGCAGAGGAAAAGCTTTATTTTTTAATTATGTGCTATAAGAAGAGATAATGCAGTATTAAGTAATAAATAATTTTTTTTTTTTTTCATTTTACGATTTTTTTCAATTAGAAGTTTTTACTCTACATTTTCATATTTTTTTTCTAATTTCCAAGCTACGTTCTGTTTTCATTAACAGTTTTGCCACCAAATATTCCTACGACTTCTGTCAAAAAAAAATGAAACAAGTGTTCGAAATGCCTTTATTTTTCCAAACAATTAAGCCGTGAATAATCCCAAAAATTATGAAAATTTATGTCTAAAAAGATGACACACTTCATTTGCATATATGCTCGTTAAACGAAAACCACCCTCACCCAAATCAAATCTATGGAAATACAAAACAATTGGGCAATCAAGCGAAAAAGTAATCAAATAGTAAATCCATATTTCTGCTACTGGAAAAAATAGCAAACTAACTGACCGCAATTGTAATAAAACATTCGTTTATTTATTTATGCACCACAGTGACCCCACTGAGACACACTGCTATGTACTTGTATATTTTCATGCAAGTGTGCCTGTCCACAAAATATTTATATTTATATGACCACTAGTGGACTGGCAGTGGCATTGATAGCAATTTTCGGCACATTTTTATTGTAACGGGTGATTTTTTTGAGGTTAGGATTTTCATGCATTAGTATTTGACAGATTACGTGGGATTTCAGACATGGTGTCAAAGAGAAAGATGCTCAGTATGCTTTGACATTTCATCATGAATAGACTTACTAACGAGCAACGCTTGCAAATCATTGAATTTTATTACCAAAATCAGTGTTCGGTTCGAAATGTGTTTTATCGACAAATTTTGTTCAGCGATGAGGCTCATTTCTGGTTGAATGGCTACGTAAATAAGCAAAATTGCCGCATTTGGGGTGAAGAGCAACCAGAAGCCGTTCAAGAACTGCCCATGCATCCCGAAAAATGCACTGTTTGGTGTGGTTTGTACGCTGGTGGAATCATTGGACCGTATTTTTTCAAAGATGCTGTTGGACGCAACGTTACGGTGAATGGCGATCGCTATCGTTCGATGCTAACAAACTTTTTGTTGCCAAAAATGGAAGAACTGAACTTGGTTGACATGTGGTTTCAACAAGATGGCGCTACATGCCACACAGCTCGCGATTCTATTGCCATTTTGAGGGAAAACTTCGGACAACAATTCATCTCAAGAAATGGACCCGTAAGTTGGCCACCAAGATCATGCGATTTAACGCCTTTAGACTATTTTTTGTGGGGCTACGTCAAGTCTAAAGTCTACAGAAATAAGCCAGCAACTATTCCAGCTTTGGAAGACAACATTTCCGAAGAAATTCGGGCTATTCCGGCCGAAATGCTCGAAAAAGTTGCCCAAAATTGGACTTTCCGAATGGACCACCTAAGACGCAGCCGCGGTCAACATTTAAATGAAATTATCTTCAAAAAGTAAATGTCATGAACCAATCTAACGTTTCAAATAAAGAACCGATGAGATTTTGCAAATTTTATGCGTTTTTTTTTTAAAAAAAGTTATCAAGCTCTTAAAAAATCACCCTTTAATTATAAGCGCATTTGTTACATTTACCAAATGCCAGTGGTGCGAACATAAAAATTATTTATTGATGACCACATAAATACATATATGTATATACAAATATATATGTATGTAAGTACATGCATACTTAAGTGCTGCCTTAATGTTGAAGTGCACGTGTAAATTGGTCTTTGGGGAGGATTTTATGCGCCGCCAATGAGCATTGCTGGCAGTTTGACCCGAAACAAAATAGAGACTAGATGCACAGACCGACACTTATATAAATATACACAAATGTACACACATATATGAAAATGTGCAAATCTAGATTATTTAAGCGGCCAGGAACACTACCAGGTGTTCCGAGTTCGCATGCGGGGGCTGTTATTGAAGTAATCCATATTTATGTTTGTCAGTGTGTTCAGCGGCAAAGTATTACAATACTGAATTTAATAGCCTATTAAGTGCTATTGAGATTAGAACTTTGCTGGATTTTTTTGATTTACTTGCACTAGTGAATAAATGAGCAATGCTGTTTTAATGCCAAAAATTTTCGGACTTCATTATTATACATACATATGTAAGTATATACATATGTGAGGTGTTATTCAATGAGATAATGGATAGCATAAAAATCCACTTGACTATGAAAATCATTTATTATCTCTTTTATTAGTTATATGAGTGTTCAGAGACATCATTCAGTTGGATTATATTGTAATGAGGAACAAACGAGTGTAACTAGTTTGGTTCTAGTTAAATTTTAACCAGTTTAAAAAAATTTTTCGCGTCTAGTGTATTTTAAACCAGTTGTGAACTAGTAAATTACTAGTGAATTATTAACCAGTTGTAAACTAGTTCATTTTTAGTTTATTTTAAATGAGTTGTAAACTAGTTCGAGTACAGCGCACTAATATTTGGAAGAACTATATTCTTTCCATTGATTTTTTTTTTTTCATTAGCCGTAAATTCCGGCATTAACACATTTCATCTGAGGAATCTGTTTTCTGCTAGTTGGTTAATCCTAATTCGGTATCACCTTACAAAAAAGTTGTCTAAGCTTGGTTGACTTCCCAAAGTGTTGAGGCTTACTAATATATTTTACAATATTTTCTTTCCTTAACATCGCACATTTCTCGAATAAAAGTACTGCCAATGCGCAAATGAGAATATTTACTATTAAAAATTTACTCGATCTTACTTTTTCTTCTATTTGTCGTGTTTCAAAGCATTAGTGAGTAATGTAAATTTTCTAAGTCGCTTCGGAAATCTTTTAGAGACGACTATTTTCTTTATAATAGATATTTTCGTACTCTCTCCGAGATTTGTCATAACTTCTTGAGTGACCGTCGCTAATGGAGGTGTGCTATATATATTACATTTTTCGATGAGAAGCCGATATTGCCAATTATGGAATTGGTACAGGCTTTAAAAAGATATAAAACAATTAATAAGGTCACTTTGGTGAGTGAAGTAGAGTATTTCGGGGTGAAGTTGGCTCCATAGGTGACCAAAAAATAAATAGTGTTCCCACCTGAAACTACATCACCTACTTTTTTGAGGTTTAACTCAATCAAAAGATTATTTAAGAACACCACAGAAACCACTTGCGAACGTGTATCTATATGTCTTATCTGAGGCTCGTATCTCTTTTTGTTGAATAAATTTATATCATAGTACAATGTGCCCGACACAATAAAATATTTCATTTTAAGTAACACAATACTTTCAAAAACAAAATTTCTCAGATCGCAGTGAGTTCTATGGCTTCTATTCAAGTTTACCATAATTATGGATAGGTTAGGATTATGGATGCTTTTTCATCCAGAAACAAATATCTTAAGTTATGGTATATTTTTTGTCGGATATGTAGTAGAGATTATGTTACTCATATCTATATAATTTACTTTCTAAAACATATGAAATTCAAATCAAAAATTTATTATTTTCTCTCTTCTTTCTTCTTTGCAGCCATTCAAGGGTTTTATCTGGCCCACTGTCGTCACAGTCATCGTTGTTGCAATCGGTTGTGGCTTCCTTGTTACGCGATGAGTGCGCCAAAAGTGAAGTTCCAGCGGCAACAGCCTCAGCAATACTTACAATTTAAAAAGCAAACAGCAGTGAAGCAATGCAAAAACAAATAATTATTTACACTTAAAGAAAAAATAAAACAAAAATAATAAATTTTGAGAAAAACTTAAAAAACAAAGCACAAATGAAATGTGTTAAAGTGTGCGGAAAGCAGAATGCTTTTGATGTTTTCAAGGCAATGAAGGCGTACGAAAGAGAAATATTTAAAGTTGAAGACATTTTCGCCAGAAATGTGGTACATGAAAGTGTTTACGGAAGCGCACGTCGCGCGTGGAATGAGGCGAAGTTACGTCGGGCCAGTTTTGAGAGGACGCGGTAGTGAGCGGCTTGAGAGGGAAATTTTTTCGAGAGTGGAAACGTGTGATAGTTTTGAAATTTCAAGAATTTGCGGATCTACTGACGAAAATTGGACGCAAACCGCTACAATAAAATGGAAAGAGTTGGGGCGCGAAGAAAAGAGGAGGAAAGAAATGGCGTGGAAGAAAGAGTGAGAGATGATAGCGAGCAAAGCGCACAGTGTGCGATAACGAAACCGAATTTTTAATCAACGAAGCTTTTCTTACACACCACAAACTCAAAACGAAATCAAAGTCGAAACAAAAACGTAATGAAAGCAAACAACTAACATTTTTTAACACCAGCAAAGCATATTTTTGTACAATGTAGGCATTTATAATAGATATACATACTTATGTACGCATACGCGTATTTGATTAAAAAATCTCTGCCGTATTTGGACGTGGAAATTTCGCAAATAGTATACTTGACACGAATTCAAACTGCCGTTAAATGTAAACTACATTGTGCTTAAAGAAAATATTTTTCTAACGAAAATTTTGTACGTTTTTTTATTCTAAATGTGTAACAGATAAGACTGTTCAATATTGAAAGGCAGCATTTGTACTAAACACAATTTAAAAGTAAAGAAAACTAAAACAACAAAGCAGCAATTTTATAAAAAAATAATATTCAATAACTAAATAAATTTTAAAATTTTGAAAACAAATCGCACAGACTAACAGTAAATTAAACAAAAAAACAAGAACTCAATGCCAAACTTTTGTTTCATACTAACAGCTGAAAAATGGCTGATTTGGCGTACTGAAGGTACACATTTTTTTCCAAAACAGAAGCGCGTATTTTTGATAAAAATTTTTGAGGGCTCTTACAAGATTATAAAATATTTTTTCATACAAAAAAAACTTAAGAAAAGCAGCAAATTAGAATATGGAAATAAAAATTCGGGTTTCCGAAAGCGTACAAGTTTTTTCGAAACAAGCACTTTGGCGCAATATTTTTGATAAATTTTATAAATATTTTTGTAACAGCATATATGTAGGTATGATAATAACTGGAATACCGACAAGTTTTGCTAAGAAGTTTACAATTTAACAAAAACATAAAATCAAAGAAAATAATGAAAATGAATTAAGAAGTTATTTTTAATACTTAAAAATCATAAACTATATTTGAAAATAAAAATGGTAAAACAAAACCAAAAAAAAAAAACAGTTTTTGCAGAAATATCACAAACTATTAAAAAAAAGATAGCAAAACAATTGAACAAAAAGTAATATTACTAATTAAATAACAATATTTTGAAATACCAAAACCGGAACTGGATGACTAATAGATTCTTTTAGAAATAGCATATCTCAAAATTTGTAAAAAGTCACGGAATGTTTTCAATAAAAAATTTTGCATTTCAAATGTTAGCTTAAAAATAATTTAAAAAACTATTTTGAGAAATATTAAAAAAAAATCCCAAAAATTTGGAATAAGTAATTGTACTTAAAAAATTAATTGAAGTCTAAGCATTATCTTGCAAACAAATTTTCTCTGCCACATCTCAAGTATATACAACAAAATTCATAAAAACTTTAAAGGAAAATATTTAAAAAACATTAAGAACGAATAATTAAAAAAATGCAGTTGTTTATTTTTTTTTTTAAGAAAAATATGCCAAATAAACTAAAATTAAAATTACTTTGGAGCAAATTTTTTTGGAATTAAAAAAAAGTGAATTAAAGGAAAAATTAAAATTTGACAAAATCTATTGAAATTATAAAATGCTTAGTAAACGAACAATTAAAATTTGTTGTTTTCCCAAGGATTTAAACATTGAAAGTTTTTTAAGAAAATGAAAGCTTTAAATTTGTCAATTCTTAAAAAAAAATTAGTTACGAAAAAATATATTATTTCGTATTTTCATACGCATTAAGCATTAAAAAAAGTCTTTCTATAAACATTATCTATTAACATAAAGATAATATTTTCAGTCACTCTCCCTCCCACTTAACATTGAGCTATACTTTTTGGACCATAAATCCATCATAGTTCTTTACAAGTTCATTTTTTTTTCTCTTAAAATTTTCAGCTTTCATAATACTTATATCAGCTCATGGTCTTTATAAAAGTTAGAAAATGTCGACATTTTATACAGCTCTTCACGCTTTCACTCAAAAGCCGCCAAGCTTTTATATCTCTCAAAGCTAGCAGGCTAAAATAAAATAAAAAAAATAATATAAAATACAAAAAAGTATAATTAACGGTGATATTTTCTACAAAAATGTTAAGACAGTTTTGGAAAATAAAATAATATGTCATTATTATTATAATTAAGTAGCAAGGTGCTAAAATTGGTACATTAAAATATTATTAAAAGAAAAAGAAAAAAATTTAACCAAATTAAAAATAAATTATAAATTATACAAATTTTTAATTGTATAGAAATAATAACAAAATAATAATTTTTAAAATATAATAAAAAAATTATAAAAAAAACTCTATGAAAATAAAAAAGAACAGTAAAACAACTATTCTAAAAACTTTACAATAACTGCTCACAACTGCAAACATAAATCAAAGTCTTCGCTGTAATTCAAATTACAAATAAATTCTATTGCAATATAAAATATGTTTTATGTAAAAATTACAAAAAATATATACGCGTGTAAATAATAAAATTGCGTTTGAAACATGACATATATGCTTTAAACTATATAGAAATTATATAAAAACATACTTACATATATATAAAATAATTTTTAGTTAATTTTTTGCTTAGCTCTAATTGTGCGCAGAATACTGCTTAGTTATAATTTTGAAAGCCATTTTTGTGATGTTTTTATTTACGTACTTTTTTGTAAAGGAAAAGGAAACTATAAAGCGAAATTTCGTATTTTTTGCTTTTTCAACAAAAAAAATGTGAATAAAAAGTTAGTAAAATAATAATTAAGAAAGAAGTTAAGTGCATTAAATTGACGTAAATATTATATATAAATAAAAAACAAGAAATATTTTGTTTGTAAACGAAAATAAACAAAACGTAAAAACAAAAAAATAATTAAGACATAAATAATAAATAAATTAAAATAGTTAAGTTTAAGTTGTAACTTGCAGTAATAATTTTCAAATTGGTCTCAAAACACCTTTTTTGTTTTAATTTGCATAAATTGCTTAAGTACTCTGGAAATATTTGTGAATATTCAAATATGTTGAAATTTGGAATAGCTGTTCTGTTGTTTGTTAAAATTTTTGTAGTTAGTCAAAAAAACACTAAAAAGAGTTTAATTATTTCCAGCTGTAACATTTTACAGGGGTTTAATTTGAATTTTTATTTTCGAAGCTTTGAAAATTGAAGGTAAACAGTTAAACTTTTAACGAAAATTTTTGCTGAAGTTGTAAAGCTTTTACTTTCATTACTTTGAGCTTTTTTGAAATCTTATACTAAAGCACCAAAACATTAT
>CM050325.1:104361866-104381511 GCA_027475135.1 Bactrocera correcta
CGTTATACCGTTATGGCTATGGAATTCTTCTACATGCACTGCCGTTATGCCTCCATGGCTGTATGCCCACTGCAGATCGTTAAAGAAGGTATATTAACTTAAATATGATAAACTAATGAGCTGAAGCTTTTCTATATCGATTGCTAAATGTGTATATACAACAAAACCGATCTTATACCTAAATATAAGATTACGGAATTCACCCAAACATACTGCCGTTATGCCGCTATGGCTTTATGTAAACTTCAGTAAGATAAAGAAGGTTAGTTAACTTAAATATGTTAAACTAATGATTTGAAGCACTTCGATATCGATTGCTAAATATGTATATACAAGAAAATCGACTTTATAGCTAAATATAAGATTACGGAATTCTTCTAAATGCACTGCCGTTATGTAGTTATGGCTTTATATCAACTTCAGTTAGTTAAAGAAGGTTTATTAACTTAAATATGTTAAACTTATGATTTGAAGCATTTCGATATCGATTGCTAAATGAGTATATACAAGAAAATCGACTTATACCTAAATATAAGATAACGTAATACTTCTAAATGCTTTGCCGTTATACCGTTATGGCTTTATGTAAACTTCAGCAAGATAAAGAAGGTTAATTAGCTTAAATATGTTAAACTGATGATTTGAGGCATTTCGATATCGATTCCTAAATATGCAAATACAAGAAAATCAACTTTATACCTAAATAGAAAATTACGGAATTCTTCTGAATGCACTGCAGTTACACCGTTAAAGCTTTATGTAGACTTCAGTGCGTTAAAGAACGTTTATTAACTTAAATATGTTAAACTAATGATTTGAAGCATTTCGATATCGATTGCTAAATGTGTATTTACAAGAAACTCGACTACATACCTAAATATAAGATTACGGAATTCTTCCCAATGCACTGCCGTTATACCGTTATGGCTTTATGTAAACTTCAGCAAGATAAAGAAGGTTAGTTAACTTAAATATGTTAAACTAATGATTTGAAGCATTTCGTTATCGATTGCTAAATGTGTATATAAAAGAAAATCGACTTTATACCTAAATATAAGATAACGGAATTCTTCTACATGCACTGCCGTTATACCGTTATGGCTTTATGTAAACTTCAATACGTTACAGAAGGGTAATTAACTTAAATATGTTAAACTAATGATTTGAAGCATTTCGATATTGCTTGCTAAATGTGTATATACTCGAAAATCGACTTTATACCTAAATACAAGATTACGGAATTCTTCTAAATGCACTGCCGTTATGCCGCCATGGCTTTATATAAACTTCAATACGTTAAAGAAGGTTAATTAACTTAAATATATTAAACTAATGATTTGAAGCATTTCGATATCGCTTGCTAAACGTGTATATACAAGGAAAATCGACTTTATACCTAAATATAAGATAACGAAATTCTTCCAAGTGCACTGTCGTTATACCGTTATGGCTTTATGTAAACTTCAGTAAGCTAAAAAATGTTTATTAATTTAAAATGTTAAACTAATGATTTGAAGCATTTCGATATCGATTGATAAATGTGTAAATACAAGAAAATTGACTTTATGCCTAAATATAAGATAACGGAATTCTTCTATATGCACTGCCGTAATGCCGCCTTGGCTATATGCCAAATTCAGATCGTTAAAGAAGGTTAATTAACTTAAATATGTTAAACTAATGAGTTGAAGCATCTCGATATCGATTGCTAAATGTGTATATAAAAGAAAATCGAATTTATACCTAAATATAAGATAACGGAATTCTTCTAAATGCACTGCCGTTATGCCGTTAAGGCTTTATGTAGACTTCAGTAAGAGAGAGAGGGTTAATTAACTTAAATATGTTAATCTAATGATTTGAGGCATTTCGATATCGATTCCTAAATATGTAAATACAAGAAAATCAACTTTATACCTAAATAGAAAATTACGGAATTTTTCTGAATGCACTGCAGTTACACCGTTAACGCTTTATGTAGACTTCAGTGCGTTAAAGAACGTTTATTAACTTAAATATGTTAAACTAATGATTTGAAACATTTCGATATCGACATCTAAATGTGTATATAAAAGAAAATCGACTTTATACCTAAACATAAGATTACGGAATTCTTCTAAATGCACTGCCGTTATGCCGCCATGTCTTTATATGAACTTCAATACGTTAAAGAAGGTTAATTAACTTAAATATGTTAAACTAATGATTTGAAGCATTTCGATATCGCTTGCTAAATGTGTATATACTCGAAAATCGACTTTATACCTAAATACAAGATTACGGAATTCTCCTAAATGCACTGCCGTTTTGCCGCCATGGGTTTATATAAACTTGAATACGTTAAAGAAGGTTAATTAACTTAAATATATTAAACTAATGATTTGAAGCATATCGATATCGCTTGCTAAATGTGCATATAAAAGAAAATCGACTTTATACCTAAATAAAAGATTACGGAATTCTTCTACATGCACTGCCGTAATGGCGCCGTGGCTATATGCCAAATTCAGATCGTTGAAGAAGGTTAATTAACTTAAATATGTTAAACTAATGACTGAAGCATTTCGTTATCGATTGCTAAATGTGTATATACAACAAAATCGACTTTATACCTAAATATAAGATAAAGGAATTCTTCTAAATGTAGACTTAAGTATGCTAAAAATATATTTATAAACTTAAATATGTTAAACTAATGATTTGAAACATTTCGATATCGATATCATAATGTGTATATAAAAGAAAATCGACTTTATACCTAAATACAAGATTTCGGAATTCTTCTACATGCACTGCCATAATACCGCCGTGGCTATATGCCAAATTCAGATCGCTAAAGAAGGTTTATTAAGTTAAATATGTTAAGCTTATGAGTTGAAGCATCTCGATATCTATTGCTAAATGTGTATATACAACAAAATCGACTTTATACCTAAATATAAGATTACGGAATTCTTCCAAGTGCACTGCCGTTATACCGTTATGGCTTTATGTAAACTTCAGTAGGATAAAGAAGGTTAACTAACTTAAATATGTTAAACTAATGATTTAAAGCATTTCAATATCGCTTGCTAAATGTGTATATACAAGAAAATCGAATTATACCTAAATATAAGATAACGGAATTCTTCCAAGTGCACTGCCGTTATACCGTAAACGCCTTATGTAAACTTCAGTAAGCTAAAAAATGTTTATTAATTTAAAATGTTAAACTAATGATTTCAAGCATTTCGATATCGATTGATAAATGTGTAAATACAAGAAATTTGACTTTATGCCTAAATATAAGATAACGGAATTCTTCTATATTCACTGCGGTAATGCCGCCGTGGCTATATGCCAAATTCAGATCGTTAAAAAAGGTTAATTAACTTAAATATGTTAAACTAATGAGTTGAAGCATCTCGATATCGATTGCTAAATGTGTATATACAAGAAAATCGAATTTATACCTAAATATAAGATAACGGATTCACTGCCGTTATTTCGTTAAGGCTTTATGTAGACTTCAGTAAGAGAGAGAGGGTTAATTAACTTAAATATGTTTATCTAATGATTTGAGGCATTTCGATATCGATTCCTAAATATGTAAATACAAGAAAATCAACTTTATACCTAAATAGAAAATTACGGAATTCTTCTGAATGCACTGCAGTTACACCGTTAAGGCTTTATGTAGACTTCAGTGCGTTAAAGAACGTTTATTAACTTAAATATGTTAAACTAATGATTTGAAGCATTTCGATATCGATAGCTAAATGTGTATATACTCGAAAATCGACTTTATACCTAAATACAAGATTACGGAATTCTTCTAAATGCACTGCCGTTATGCCGCCATGGCTTTATATAAACTTGAATACGTTAAAGAAGGTTAATTAACTTAAATCTATTAAACTAATGATTTGAAGCATTTTGATATCGCTTGCTAAATTTGTATATACAAGAAAATCGACTTTATACCTAAATATAAGATAACGGAATTCTTCTACATGCACTGCCGTTATACCGTTAAGGCTTTATGGAGACTTCAGTAAGCTAAAAAATGTTTATTAACTTAATATGTTAAACTAATGATTTGAAGCATTTCGATATCGATATCTAAATGTGCATATAAAAGAAAATCGACTTTATACCTAAATAAAAGATTACGGAATTCTTCTACCTGCACTGCCGTAATGCCGCCGTGGCTATATGCCCACTTCAGATCGTTAAAGAAGGTTTATTAACTTAAATATTTAAGATAATGAGTTGAAGCATTTCGATAACGCTTGCTAAATGTGTATATACAAAAAAATCGACTTTATACCTAAATATAAGATAACGGAATTCTTCTACATGCACTGCCGTTATGCCGCAATGGCTCTATATCAACTTCAATACGTTAAAGAAGGTTAATTAGCTTAAATTTGTTAAACTTATGATTTGAAGCATTTCGAAATCGCTTGCTAAATGTGTATATACAAGAAAATCGACTTTATACCTAAATATAAGATTACGGAATTCTTCTAAATGCACTGCCGTTATGCCACCATGGCTTTATATCAACTTTAATACGTTAAAGAAGGTTAATTAACTTAAATATGTTAAACTAATGATTTGAAGCATTTCGATATCGCTTGCTAAATGTGTATATACAAGAAAATCGACTTTATACCTAAATATAAGATAACGGAATTCTTCTACATGCACTGCCGTTATGCCGAAATGGCTCTATATCAACTTCAATACGTTAAAGAAGGTTAATTAACTTAAATATGTTAAACTGATGATTTGAAGCATTTCGATTTTCGATTGCTAAATGTGTATATAAAAGAAAATCGACTTTATACCTAAATATAAGATAACGGAAATCTTCTACATGCACTGCCGTAATACCGCCGTGGCTATATGCCAAATTCAGATCGTTAAAGAAGGTTTATTAACTTAAACATGTTAAGCTAATGAGTTGAAGCATCACGATATCGATCGCTAAATGTGTATATACAACAAAATCGACTTTATACCTAAATATAAGATTACGGAATTCTTCCAAGTGCACTGCCGTTATACCGTTAGGGCTTTATGTAGACTTCAGTAAGAGAGAGAGGGTTAATTAACTTAAATATGTTAATCTAATGATTTGAGGCATTTCGATATCGATTCCTAAATATGTAAATACAAGAAAATCAACTTTATACCTAAATAGAAAATTACGGAATTTTTCTGAATGCACTGCAGTTACACCGTTAACGCTTTATGTAGACTTCAGTGCGTTAAAGAACGTTTATTAACTTAAATATGTTAAACTAATGATTTGAAACATTTCGATATCGACATCTAAATGTGTATATAAAAGAAAATCGACTTTATACCTAAACATAAGATTACGGAATTCTTCTAAATGCACTGCCGTTATGCCGCCATGTCTTTATATGAACTTCAATACGTTAAAGAAGGTTAATTAACTTAAATATGTTAAACTAATGATTTGAAGCATTTCGATATCGCTTGCTAAATGTGTATATACTCGGAAATCGACTTTATACCTAAATACAAGATTACGGAATTCTTCTAAATGCACTGCCGTTTTGCCGCCATGGCTTTATATAAACTTGAATACGTTAAAGAAGGTTAATTAACTTAAATATATTAAACTAATGATTTGAAGCATATCGATATCGCTTGCTAAATGTGTATATACAAGAAAATCGAATTATACCTAAATATAAGATAACGGAATTCTTCCAAGTGCACTGCCATTATACCGTTATGGCTTTATGTAAACTTCAGTAAGCTAAAAAATGTTTATTAACTTAATATGTTAAACTAATGATTTGAAGCATTTCGATATCGATATCTAATTGTGTATATAAAAGAAAATCGACTTTATACCTAAATAAAAGATTACGGAATTCTTCTACATGCACTGCCGTAATGGCGCCGTGGCTATATGCCAAATTCAGATCGTTGAAGAAGGTTAATTAACTTAAATATGTTAAACTAATGACTTGAAGCATTTCGTTATCGATTGCTAAATGTGTATATACAACAAAATCGACTTTATACCTAAATATAAGATAAAGGAATTCTTCTAAATGTAGACTTAAGTATGCTAAAAATATGTTTGTAAACTTAAATATGTTAAACTAATGATTTGAAACATTTCGATATCGATACCATAATGTGTATATAAAAGAAAATCGACTTTATACCTAAATACAAGATTACGGAATTCTTCTACATGCACTGCCATAATACCGCCGTGGCTATATGCCAAATTCAGATCGTTAAAGAAGGTTTATTAAGTTAAATATGTTAAGCTTATGAGTTGAAGCATCTCGATATCTATTGCTAAATGTGTATATACAACAAAATCGACTTTATACCTAAATATAAGATTACGGAATTCTTCCAAGTGCACTGCCGTTATACCGTTATGGCTCTATGTAAACTTCAGTAGGATAAAGAAGGTTAACTAACTTAAATATGTTAAACTAATGATTTAAAGCATTTCAATATCGCTTGCTAAATGTGTATATACAAGAAAATCGAATTATACCTAAATATAAGATAACGGAATTCTTCTAAGTGCACTGCCGTTATACCGTAAACGCCTTATGTAAACTTCAGTAAGCTAAAAAATGTTTATTAATTTAAAATGTTAAACTAATGATTTCAAGCATTTCGATATCGATTGATAAATGTGTAAATACAAGAAATTTGACTTTATGCCTAAATATAAGATAACGGAATTCTTCTATATTCACTGCCGTAATGCCGCCGTGGCTATATGCCAAATTCAGATCGTTAAAAAAGGTTAATTAACTTAAATATGTTAAACTAATGAGCTGAGGCATCTCGATATCGATTGCTAAATGTGTATATACAAGAAAATCGAATTTATACCTAAATATAAGATAACGGATTCACTGCCGTTATTTCGTTAAGGCTTTATGTAGACTTCAGTAAGAGAGAGAGGGTTAATTAACTTAAATATGTTTATCTAATGATTTGAGGCATTTCGATATCGATTCCTAAATATGTAAATACAAGAAAATCAACTTTATACCTAAATAGAAAATTACGGAATTCTTCTGAATGCACTGCAGTTACACCGTTAAGGCTTTATGTAGACTTCAGTGCGTTAAAGAACGTTTATTAACTTAAATATGTTAAACTAATGATTTGAAGCATTTCGATATCGATAGCTAAATGTGTATATACTCGAAAATCGACTTTATACCTGAATACAAGATTACGGAATTCTTCTAAATGCACTGCCGTTATGCCGCCATGGCTTTATATAAACTTGATTACGTTAAAGAAGGTTAATTAACTTAAATCTATTAAACTAATGATTTGAAGCATTTTGATATCGCTTGCTAAATTTGTATATACAAGAAAATCGACTTTATACCTAAATATAAGATAACGGAATTCTTCTACATGCACTGCCGTTATACCGTTAAGGCTTTATGTAGACTTCAGTAAGCTAAAAAATGTTTATTAACTTAATATGTTAAACTAATGATTTGAAGCATTTCGATATCGATATCTAAATGTGCATATAAAAGAAAATCGACTTTATACCTAAATAAAAGATAACGGAATTCTTCTTCATGCACTGCCGTAATGCCGTCGTGGCTATATGCCAAATTCAGATCGTTAAAGAAAGTTAATTAACTTAAATATGTTAAACTAATTATTTGAAGCATTTCGTTATCGATTGCTAAATGTGTATATACAAGAAAATCGACTTTATACCTAAATATAAGATAACGGAATTCTTCTAAATGCACTGCCGTTATACCGTTAAGGCTTTATGTAGACTTCAGTAAGCTAAAAAATGTTTATAAACTTAAATATGTTAAACTAATGATTTGAAACATTTCGATATCGATATCATAATGTGTATATACAAGAAAATCGACTTTATACCTAAATATAAGATTATGGAATTCTTCTACATGCACTGCCGTTATGCCTCCATGGCTGTATGCCCACTGCAGATCGTTAAAGAAGGTATATTAACTTAAATATGATAAACTAATGAGCTGAAGCTTTTCTATATCGATTGCTAAATGTGTATATACAACAAAACCGATCTTATACCTAAATATAAGATTACGGAATTCACCCAAACATACTGCCGTTATGCCGCTATGGCTTTATGTAAACTTCAGTAAGATAAAGAAGGTTAGTTAACTTAAATATGTTAAACTAATGATTTGAAGCACTTCGATATCGATTGCTAAATATGTATATACAAGAAAATCGACTTTATAGCTAAATATAAGATTACGGAATTCTTCTAAATGCACTGCCGTTATGTAGTTATGGCTTTATATCAACTTCAGTTAGTTAAAGAAGGTTTATTAACTTAAATATGTTAAACTTATGATTTGAAGCATTTCGATATCGATTGCTAAATGAGTATATACAAGAAAATGGACTTATACCTAAATATAAGATAACGTAATACTTCTAAATGCTTTGCCGTTATGCCGTAAAGGCGTTTGTAGACTCCAATAAGATAAAGAGGGCTAATTAACTTAAATATGTTAAACTAATGATTTGAGGCATTTCGATATCGATTGCTAAATGTGTATATACAAGAAAATCGACTTTATACCTAAATATATGATAACGGAATTCTTCTACATGCACTGCCGTTATGCCGTTAAGGCGTTTGTAGACTTCAGTAAGATAAAGAGGGTTAGTTAACTTAAATATGTTAAACTAATGATTTGAAGCACTTCGATATCGATTGCTAAATGTGTATATACAAGAAAATCGACTTAATATCTAAATATAAGATTACGGAATTTTTCCAAATGTACTGTCGTTATGTCGCCATGGCTTTATATCATCTTCAATACGTTAAAGAAGCTTTATTAACTTAAATATGTTAAACTAATGATTTGAAGATTTTCGAAATCGATTGCTAAATGCATATATACAACAAAATCGACTTAATACCTAAATATAAGATTACGGATTTCTTCTACATGCACTGCCGTTATGCCGCCATGGCTTTGTGTTAACATCGGTTTAAAGTAGGTTTTTTAACTTAAATATGTCAAACTAATGATTTGACGCATTTCGATATCGATTGCTAAAAGAGTATATACAAGAAAATCGACTTTTTACCTAAATATAAGATTACGGAATTCTTCTACATGCATTGCCGTTATGCCGTTAAGACGTTTGCAGACTTCAGTAAGATAAAGAGGGTTAGTTAACTTAAATATGTTAAACTAATTATTTGAGGCATTTCGATATCGATTGCTAAATGTGTATATACAAGAAAATCGACTTTATACCTAAATATAAGATAACGGAATTCTTCTACATGCACTGCCGTTATACCGTTATGGCTTTATGTAAACTTCAATACGTTACAGAAGGGTAATTAACTTAAATATGTTAAACTAATGATTTGAAGCATTTCGATATTGCTTGCTAAATGTGTATATACTCGAAAATCGACTTTATACCTAAATACAAGATTACGGAATTCTTCTAAATGCACTGCCGTTATGCCGCCATGGCTTTATATAAACTTCAATACGTTAAAGAAGGTTAATTAACTTAAATATATTAAACTAATGATTTGAAGCATTTCGATATCGCTTGCTAAACGTGTATATACAAGAAAATCGACTTTATACCTAAATATAAGATAACGAAATTCTTCCAAGTGCACTGTCGTTATACCGTTATGGCTTTATGTAAACTTCAGTAAGCTAAAAAATGTTTATTAATTTAAAATGTTAAACTAATGATTTGAAGCATTTCGATATCGATTGATAAATGTGTAAATACAAGAAAATTGACTTTATGCCTAAATATAAGATAACGGAATTCTTCTATATGCACTGCCGTAATGCCGCCTTGGCTATATGCCAAATTCAGATCGTTAAAGAAGCTTAATTAACTTAAATATGTTAAACTAATGAGTTGAAGCATCTCGATATCGATTGCTAAATGTGTATATAAAAGAAAATCGAATTTATACCTAAATATAAGATAACGGAATTCTTCTAAATGCACTGCCGTTATGCCGTTAAGGCTTTATGTAGACTTCAGTAAGAGAGAGAGGGTTAATTAACTTAAATATGTTAATCTAATGATTTGAGGCATTTCGATATCGATTCCTAAATATGTAAATACAAGAAAATCAACTTTGTACCTAAATAGAAAATTACGGAATTTTTCTGAATGCACTGCAGTTACACCGTTAACGCTTTTTGTAGACTTCAGTGCGTTAAAGAACGTTTATTAACTTAAATATGTTAAACTAATGATTTGAAACATTTCGATATCGACATCTAAATGTGTATATAAAAGAAAATCGACTTTATACCTAAACATAAGATTACGGAATTCTTCTAAATGCACTGCCGTTATGCCGCCATGTCTTTATATGAACTTCAATACGTTAAAGAAGGTTAATTAACTTAAATATGTTAAACTAATGATTTGAAGCATTTCGATATCGCTTGCTAAATGTGTATATACTCGAAAATCGACTTTATACCTAAATACAAGATTACGGAATTCTCCTAAATGCACTGCCGTTTTGCCGCCATGGGTTTATATAAACTTGAATACGTTAAAGAAGGTTAATTAATTTAAATATATTAAACTAATGATTTGAAGCACATCGATATCGCTTGCTAAATGTGCATATAAAAGAAAATCGACTTTATACCTAAATAAAAGATTACGGAATTCTTCTACATGCACTGCCGTAATGGCGCCGTGGCTATATGCCAAATTCAGATCGTTGAAGAAGGTTAATTAACTTAAATATGTTAAACTAATGACTGAAGCATTTCGTTATCGATTGCTAAATGTGTATATACAACAAAATCGACTTTATACCTAAATATAAGATAAAGGAATTCTTCTAAATGTAGACTTAAGTATGCTAAAAATATATTTATAAACTTAAATATGTTAAACTAATGATTTGAAACATTTCGATATCGATATCATAATGTGTATATAAAAGAAAATCGACTTTATACCTAAATACAAGATTTCGGAATTCTTCTACATGCACTGCCATAATACCGCCGTGGCTATATGCCAAATTCAGATCGCTAAAGAAGGTTTATTAAGTTAAATATGTTAAGCTTATGAGTTGAAGCATCTCGATATCTATTGCTAAATGTGTATATACAACAAAATCGACTTTATACCTAAATATAAGATTACGGAATTCTTCCAAGTGCACTGCCGTTATACCGTTATGGCTTTATGTAAACTTCAGTAGGATAAAGAAGGTTAACTAACTTAAATATGTTAAACTAATGATTTAAAGCATTTCAATATCGCTTGCTAAATGTGTATATACAAGAAAATCGAATTATACCTAAATATAAGATAACGGAATTCTTCCAAGTGCACTGCCGTTATACCGTAAACGCCTTATGTAAACTTCAGTAAGCTAAAAAATGTTTATTAATTTAAAATGTTAAACTAATGATTTCAAGCATTTCGATATCGATTGATAAATGTGTAAATACAAGAAATTTGACTTTATGCCTAAATATAAGATAACGGAATTCTTCTATATTCACTGCGGTAATGCCGCCGTGGCTATATGCCAAATTCAGATCGTTAAAAAAGGTTAATTAACTTAAATATGTTAAACTAATGAGTTGAAGCATCTCGATATCGATTGCTAAATGTGTATATACAAGAAAATCGAATTTATACCTAAATATAAGATAACGGATTCACTGCCGTTATTTCGTTAAGGCTTTATGTAGACTTCAGTAAGAGAGAGAGGGTTAATTAACTTAAATATGTTTATCTAATGATTTGAGGCATTTCGATATCGATTCCTAAATATGTAAATACAAGAAAATCAACTTTATACCTAAATAGAAAATTACGGAATTCTTCTGAATGCACTGCAGTTACACCGTTAAGGCTTTATGTAGACTTCAGTGCGTTAAAGAACGTTTATTAACTTAAATATGTTAAACTAATGATTTGAAGCATTTCGATATCGATAGCTAAATGTGTATATACTCGAAAATCGACTTTATACCTAAATACAAGATTACGGAATTCTTCTAAATGCACTGCCGTTATGCCGCCATGGCTTTATATAAACTTGAATACGTTAAAGAAGGTTAATTAACTTAAATCTATTAAACTAATGATTTGAAGCATTTTGATATCGCTTGCTAAATTTGTATATACAAGAAAATCGACTTTATACCTAAATATAAGATAACGGAATTCTTCTACATGCACTGCCGTTATACCGTTAAGGCTTTATGGAGACTTCAGTAAGCTAAAAAATGTTTATTAACTTAATATGTTAAACTAATGATTTGAAGCATTTCGATATCGATATCTAAATGTGCATATAAAAGAAAATCGACTTTATACCTAAATAAAAGATTACGGAATTCTTCTACCTGCACTGCCGTAATGCCGCCGTGGCTATATGCCCACTTCAGATCGTTAAAGAAGGTTTATTAACTTAAATATTTAAGATAATGAGTTGAAGCATTTCGATAACGCTTGCTAAATGTGTATATACAAAAAAATCGACTTTATACCTAAATATAAGATAACGGAATTCTTCTACATGCACTGCCGTTATGCCGCAATGGCTCTATATCAACTTCAATACGTTAAAGAAGGTTAATTAGCTTAAATTTGTTAAACTTATGATTTGAAGCATTTCGAAATCGCTTGCTAAATGTGTATATACAAGAAAATCGACTTTATACCTAAATATAAGATTACGGAATTCTTCTAAATGCACTGCCGTTATGCCACCATGGCTTTATATCAACTTTAATACGTTAAAGAAGGTTAATTAACTTAAATATGTTAAACTAATGATTTGAAGCATTTCGATATCGCTTGCTAAATGTGTATATACAAGAAAATCGACTTTATACCTAAATATAAGATAACGGAATTCTTCTACATGCACTGCCGTTATGCCGCAATGGCTCTATATCAACTTCAATACGTTAAAGAAGGTTAATTAACTTAAATATGTTAAACTGATGATTTGAAGCATTTCGATATCGATATCTTAATGCGTATATAAAAGAAAATCGACTCTATACCTAAATAAAAGATTACGGAAATCTTCTACATGCACTGCCGTAATACCGCCGTGGCTATATGCCAAATTCAGATCGTTAAAGAAGGTTTATTAACTTAAACATGTTAAGCTAATGAGTTGAAGCATCACGATATCGATCGCTAAATGTGTATATACAACAAAATCGACTTTATACCTAAATATAAGATTACGGAATTCTTCCAAGTGCACTGCCGTTATACCGTTAGGGCTTTATGTAGACTTCAGTAAGAGAGAGAGGGTTAATTAACTTAAATATGTTAATCTAATGATTTGAGGCATTTCGATATCGATTCCTAAATATGTAAATACAAGAAAATCAACTTTATACCTAAATAGAAAATTACGGAATTTTTCTGAATGCACTGCAGTTACACCGTTAACGCTTTATGTAGACTTCAGTGCGTTAAAGAACGTTTATTAACTTAAATATGTTAAACTAATGATTTGAAACATTTCGATATCGACATCTAAATGTGTATATAAAAGAAAATCGACTTTATACCTAAACATAAGATTACGGAATTCTTCTAAATGCACTGCCGTTATGCCGCCATGTCTTTATATGAACTTCAATACGTTAAAGAAGGTTAATTAACTTAAATATGTTAAACTAATGATTTGAAGCATTTCGATATCGCTTGCTAAATGTGTATATACTCGGAAATCGACTTTATACCTAAATACAAGATTACGGAATTCTTCTAAATGCACTGCCGTTTTGCCGCCATGGCTTTATATAAACTTGAATACGTTAAAGAAGGTTAATTAACTTAAATATATTAAACTAATGATTTGAAGCATATCGATATCGCTTGCTAAATGTGTATATACAAGAAAATCGAATTATACCTAAATATAAGATAACGGAATTCTTCCAAGTGCACTGCCATTATACCGTTATGGCTTTAAGTAAACTTCAGTAAGCTAAAAAATGTTTATTAACTTAATATGTTAAACTAATGATTTGAAGCATTTCGATATCGATATCTAATTGTGTATATAAAAGAAAATCGACTTTATACCTAAATAAAAGATTACGGAATTCTTCTACATGCACTGCCGTAATGGCGCCGTGGCTATATGCCAAATTCAGATCGTTGAAGAAGGTTAATTAACTTAAATATGTTAAACTAATGACTTGAAGCATTTCGTTATCGATTGCTAAATGTGTATATACAACAAAATCGACTTTATACCTAAATATAAGATAAAGGAATTCTTCTAAATGTAGACTTAAGTATGCTAAAAATATGTTTGTAAACTTAAATATGTTAAACTAATGATTTGAAACATTTCGATATCGATATCATAATGTGTATATAAAAGAAAATCGACTTTATACCTAAATACAAGATTACGGAATTCTTCTACATGCACTGCCATAATACCGCCGTGGCTATATGCCAAATTCAGATCGTTAAAGAAGGTTTATTAAGTTAAATATGTTAAGCTTATGAGTTGAAGCATCTCGATATCTATTGCTAAATGTGTATATACAACAAAATCGACTTTATACCTAAATATAAGATTACGGAATTCTTCCAAGTGCACTGCCGTTATACCGTTATGGCTCTATGTAAACTTCAGTAGGATAAAGAAGGTTAACTAACTTAAATATGTTAAACTAATGATTTAACGCATTTCAATATCGCTTGCTAAATGTGTATATACAAGAAAATCGAATTATACCTAAATATAAGATAACGGAATTCTTCCAAGTGCACTGCCGTTATACCGTAAACGCCTTATGTAAACTTCAGTAAGCTAAAAAATGTTTATTAATTTAAAATGTTAAACTAATGATTTCAAGCATTTCGATATCGATTGATAAATGTGTAAATACAAGAAATTTGACTTTATGCCTAAATATAAGATAACGGAATTCTTCTATATTCACTGCCGTAATGCCGCCGTGGCTATATGCCAAATTCAGATCGTTAAAAAAGGTTAATTAACTTAAATATGTTAAACTAATGAGCTGAGGCATCTCGATATCGATTGCTAAATGTGTATATACAAGAAAATCGAATTTATACCTAAATATAAGATAACGGATTCACTGCCGTTATTTCGTTAAGGCTTTATGTAGACTTCAGTAAGAGAGAGAGGGTTAATTAACTTAAATATGTTTATCTAATGATTTGAGGCATTTCGATATCGATTCCTAAATATGTAAATACAAGAAAATCAACTTTATACCTAAATAGAAAATTACGGAATTCTTCTGAATGCACTGCAGTTACACCGTTAAGGCTTTATGTAGACTTCAGTGCGTTAAAGAACGTTTATAAACTTAAATATGTTAAACTAATGATTTGAAGCATTTCGATATCGATAGCTAAATGTGTATATACTCGAAAATCGACTTTATACCTGAATACAAGATTACGGAATTCTTCTAAATGCACTGCCGTTATGCCGCCATGGCTTTATATAAACTTGAATACGTTAAAGAAGGTTAATTAACTTAAATCTATTAAACTAATGATTTGAAGCATTTTGATATCGCTTGCTAAATTTGTATATACAAGAAAATCGACTTTATACCTAAATATAAGATAACGGAATTCTTCTACATGCACTGCCGTTATACCGTTAAGGCTTTATGTAGACTTCAGTAAGCTAAAAAATGTTTATTAACTTAATATGTTAAACTAATGATTTGAAGCATTTCGATATCGATATCTAAATGTGCATATAAAAGAAAATCGACTTTATACCTAAATAAAAGATAACGGGATTCTTCTTCATGCACTGCCGTAATGCCGTCGTGGCTATATGCCAAATTCAGATCGTTAAAGAAAGTTAATTAACTTAAATATGTTAAACTAATTATTTGAAGCATTTCGTTATCGATTGCTAAATGTGTATATACAAGAAAATCGACTTTATACCTAAATATAAGATAACGGAATTCTTCTAAATGCACTGCCGTTATACCGTTAAGGCTTTATGTAGACTTCAGTAAGCTAAAAAATGTTTATAAACTTAAATATGTTAAACTAATGATTTGAAACATTTCGATATCGATATCATAATGTGTATATACAAGAAAATCGACTTTATACCTAAATATAAGATTATGGAATTCTTCTACATGCACTGCCGTTATGCCTCCATGGCTGTATGCCCACTGCAGATCGTTAAAGAAGGTATATTAACTTAAATATGATAAACTAATGAGCTGAAGCTTTTCTATATCGATTGCTAAATGTGTATATACAACAAAACCGATCTTATACCTAAATATAAGATTACGGAATTCACCCAAACATACTGCCGTTATGCCGCTATGGCTTTATGTAAACTTCAGTAAGATAAAGAAGGTTAGTTAACTTAAATATGTTAAACTAATGATTTGAAGCACTTCGATATCGATTGCTAAATATGTATATACAAGAAAATCGACTTTATAGCTAAATATAAGATTACGGAATTCTTCTAAATGCACTGCCGTTATGTAGTTATGGCTTTATATCAACTTCAGTTAGTTAAAGAAGGTTTATTAACTTAAATATGTTAAACTTATGATTTGAAGCATTTCGATATCGATTGCTAAATGAGTATATACAAGAAAATCGACTTATACCTAAATATAAGATAACGTAATACTTCTAAATGCTTTGCCGTTATGCCGCAAAGGCGTTTGTAGACTCCAATAAGATAAAGAGGGCTAATTAACTTAAATATGTTAAACTAATGATTTGAGGCATTTCGATATCGATTGCTAAATGTGTATATACAAGAAAATCGACTTTATACCTAAATATATGATAACGGAATTCTTCTACATGCACTGCCGTTATGCCGTTAAGGCGTTTGTAGACTTCAGTAAGATAAAGAGGGTTAGTTAACTTAAATATGTTAAACTAATGATTTGAAGCACTTCGATATCGATTGCTAAATGTGTATATACAAGAAAATCGACTTAATATCTAAATATAAGATTACGGAATTTTTCCAAATGTACTGTCGTTATGTCGCCATGGCTTTATATCATCTTCAATACGTTAAAGAAGCTTTATTAACTTAAATATGTTAAACTAATGATTTGAAGATTTTCGAAATCGATTGCTAAATGCATATATACAACAAAATCGACTTAATACCTAAATATAAGATTACGGATTTCTTCTACATGCACTGCCGTTATGCCGCCATGGCTTTGTGTTAACATCGGTTTAAAGTAGGTTTTTTAACTTAAATATGTCAAACTAATGATTTGACGCATTTCGATATCGATTGCTAAAAGAGTATATACAAGAAAATCGACTTTTTACCTAAATATAAGATTACGGAATTCTTCTACATGCATTGCCGTTATGCCGTTAAGACGTTTGCAGACTTCAGTAAGATAAAGAGGGTTAGTTAACTTAAATATGTTAAACTAATTATTTGAGGCATTTCGATATCGATTGCTAAATGTGTATATACAAGAAAATCGACTTTATACCTAAATATAAGATTACGGAATTCTTCTAAATGCACTGCCGTTATGCAATTATGGCTTTATGTTAACTTCTGTTCGTTAAAAAAGGTTTATTAACTTAAATATGTTAAACTAATGATTTGAAGTATTTCGATATCGATTGCTAAATGAGTATATATAAGAAAATCGACTTTATACCTAAATATAAGATTACGGAATTCTTCCAAATGTACTGTCGTTATGCCGCCATGGCTTTATATCAACTTCAATATGTTAAAGAAGGTTAATTAACTAAAATATGTTAAACTAATGATTTGAGGCATTTCGATATCGATTGCTAAATGCTTATATACAACAAAATCGGCTTTATACCTAAAGATAAGCTTACGGAATTCTTCTAAATGCACTGCCGTTATGCCGTTATGGCTTTATGTTAACTTCAGTTCGTTAAAGAAGGTTTATAAACTTAGATATGTTACACCAGTTATTTGAAGCATTTCGAAATCGATTGCTTAAAGCATTTATACAAGAAAATCGACTTTATACCTAAATATAAGATTACGGAATTCTTCCAAATGCACTGCCGTTATACCGTTATGGCTTTACGTAAACTTCAGTAAGAAAAATAAGGTTAATTAACTTAAATATTTTAAACTAATGATTTGAAGCATTTCGATATCGATTGCTAAACGAGTGTATACAAGAAAATCGACTTTATACCTAAATATAAGCTTACGTAATTCTTCTAAATGCTTTGCCGTTAAGGCGTTTGTAGACTTTAGTAAGATAAAGAGGGTTAATTAGCATAAATATGTTAAACTAATGATTTGAAGCATTTCGATATCGAATGCTAAATGCGTATATACAACAAAATCGACTTTATACCTAAATATAAGATTACGTAATTCTTCTAAATGCTTTGCCGTTATGCCGTTAAAACGTTTGTAGACTTCAGCAAGATAAACGGGGTTAATTAACTTAAACATGTTAAACTAATGATTTGAGGCATTTCGATATCGATTGCTAAATGTGTATATACAACAAAATCGACTTTATACCTAAATATAAGGTTACGGAATTCTTCCAAATGCACTGCCGTTATACCGTTATGGCTTTATGTTAACTTCAGTAAGTTAAAGAAGGTTTATTAACTTAAATATGGTAAACCAGTTATTTGAAGCATTTCGATATCGATTGCTAAATGAGCATATACATGAAAGTCGACCTTATACCTAAATATAAGCTTACGGAATTCTTCTAAATGCTTTGCCGTTATGCCGTTAGGATGTTTGTAGACTTCAGTAAGATAAAGAGGTTTAATTAACTTAAATATGTTAAACTAATGATTTGAAACATTTCGATTTCGATTGCTAAATGAGTATATACAAGAAAATCGACTTTATACCTAAATATAAGATTACGTAATTCTTCTAAATGCTTTGCCGTTATGCCGTTAAGGCGTTTGTAGACTTCAGTAAGATAAAGAGGGTTAATTAACTTAAATATGTTAAACTAATGATTTGAAGCATTTCTATATCGATTGCTAAATGAGCATATACATGAAAATCGACCTTATACCTAAATATAAGCTTACGGAATTCTTCTAAATGCTTTGCCGTTAGGCCGTTAGGATGTTTGTAGACTTCAGTAAGATAAAGAGGGTTAATTAACTTAAATATGTTAAACTAATGATTTGAAGCATTTCTATATCGATTGCTAAATGAGCATATACATGAAAATCGACCTTATACCTAAATATAAGCTTACGGAATTCTTCTAAATGCTTTGCCGTTATGCCGTTAGGATGTTTGTAGACTTCAGTAAGATAAAGAGGGTTAATTAACTTAAATATGTTAAACTAATGATTTGAAGCATTTCTATATCGATTGCTAAATGAGCATATACATGAAAATGGACCTTATACCTAAATATAAGCTTACGGAATTCTTCTAAATGCTTTGCCGTTATGCCGTTAAGGCGTTTGTAGACTTCAGTAAGATAAAGAGGGTTAATTAACTTAAATATGTTAAACTAATGATTTGAAGCATTTCTATATCGATTGCTAAATGAGCATATACATGAAAATCGACCTTATACCTAAATATAAG
>CM050325.1:104382011-104401645 GCA_027475135.1 Bactrocera correcta
AATGAAGGTGATATAAAGCCATGGCGGCATAACGACAGTGCATTTAGAAGAATTCCGTAATCTTATATTTATGTATAAAGTCGATTTTCTTATATATACACATTCAGCAATCGATATCGAAATGCTTCAAATCATTAGTTTAACATGTTTAAGTTAATAAACCTTCTTTAACGCACTGAAGTCTTCATAAAGCCTTAACGGTATAACTGCAGTGCATTTAGAAGAATTCCGTAATCTTATATTTAGGTATAAATTTGATTTTCTTGTATGTACACATTTAGCATGCGATATCGAAATGCTTAAAATCATTAGTTTAACATATTTAATTTAATTAACCTTCTTTATCTTACTGAAGTTTACATAAAGCCAAAACGGTATAACGGCAGTGCATTTGGAAGAATTCCGTAATCTTATATTTAGGTAAAAAGTCGATTTTCTTGTATATACACATTTAGCTATCGATATCGAAATGCTTCAAATCATTCGTTTAACATATTTAAGTTAGTTAACCTTCTTTAACGTAATGAAAGTGATATAGAGCCATGGCGGCATAACGACAGTGAATTTAGAAGAATTCCGTAATCTTATATTTAGGTATAAAACCGATTTTGTTGTATATACGCATTTAGCAATCGATATCGAAATGCTTCAAATCATTAGTTTAACAGATTTAAGTAAATAAACTTTTTTTATCTTACTGAAGTCTACAAAAGCCTTAACGGCATAACGGAAGTGCGTTTGGAAGAATTCCGTAATCTTATATTTAGGTGTAAAGTCAGTTTTGTTGTATATACACATTTAGCAATCGATATAAACATGCTTCAAATCATTAGTTTAACATGTTTAAGCTAATTAACCCTCTTTATTTTACTGAAGTCCACAAAAGGCTTAACGGCATAACGGCAGTGCTTTTAGAAGAATTACATAGTCTTATATTCAGGTATAAAGTCGATTTTCTTGTATATAGTCATTTAGCTATCGATACCGAAATGCTTCAAATCATTAGTTTAACATATTTAAGTTAATTAACCTTCGTTATCTTACTGAAGTTTACATAAAGCCAAAACGGTATAACACCAGTGCATTTGGAAGAATTCCGTAAACTTATATTTAGGTAAAAAGTCGATTTTCTTCTATACACATTTAGCTATCGATATGGAAATGCTTCAAATCATTCGTTTAACATATTTAAGTTCGTTAACCTTTTTTAACGTAATGAAGGTGATAAAAAGCCATGGCGGCGTGACGACAGTGCATTTAGAAGAATTCCGTAATCTTATATTTAGGTATAAAGTCAATTTTGTTGTATATACACATTAGCAATCGATATCGAGATGGTTCAACTCATTTGTTTAAAATATTTAAGTTAATTAACCTTGTTTTTTTTACTGAAGTGTACGTAAAGCGATAACGGTATAACAGCAGTGCATTTGGAAGAATTCCGTAATCTTATATTTAGGTATAAAGTCGATTTTCTTTTATATATGCATTAAGAAATCGACATCGAAATGCTTCAAATAACTGGCTTAACATATTTAAGTTAATAAAGCTTCTTTAATGAACTGAAGTTTACATATGGCCATAACGGCATAACGGCAGTGCATTTAGAAGAACTCCGTAATCTTATATTTAGGCATAAAGTCGATTTTCTTGTATATACACTTTTAGCTATCGATTTCGAAATGCTTCAAATCAATAGTTTAATATATTAAGTTAATAAACATTTTTAAGCATACTGAAGTCTACATAAAGCCATAACGGCATAACGGCAGTGCATTTGGAAGAACTCCGTAATCTTATATTTAGGCATAAAGTCGATTTTCTTGTATATACACTTTTAGCTATCGATTTCGAAATGCTTCAAATCAATAGTTTAATATATTAAGTTAATAAACATTTTTAAGCATACTGAAGTCTACATAAAGCCATAACGGCATAACGGCAGTGCATTTGGAAGAATTCCGTAATCTTATATTTAGGCATAAAGTCGATTTTCTTGTATATACACTTTTAGCTATCGATTTCGAAATGCTTCAAATCAATAGTTTAACATATTAAGTTAATAAACATTTTTAAGCATACTGAAGTCTACATAAAGCCATAACGGCAAAACGGCAGTGCATTTGGAAGAATTTCGTAATCTTATATTTAGGTATAAAGTCGATTTTCTTGTATATACACATTTCGCAATCGATATCGAAATGCTTCAGATAACTGGTTTAACATATTTAAGTTAATAAACCAGATTTAGCTAACTGAAGTTGACATAAAGCCATAATTGCATAGTCTTATATATAGGCATAAAGTCGATTTAGCAATCGATATCGAAATGCTTCAAATCATTAGTTTAACATATTTAAGTTTATTAACCTTCTTTAACGAACGGAAGTTGGCATAAAGCCATTACGGCATAACGGCAGTGCATTTAGAAGAATTCCGTAATCTTATATTTAGGTATAAGGTCGATTTTCTTGTATATACACATTAAGCAATCGATAACGAAATGCTTCAAATCATTAGTTTAACATATTTAAGTTAATTAACCTTCTTTCTCTGACTGAAGTTTACATAAAGCCATAACGGTATAACGCCAGTGCATTTGGAAGAATTCCGTAAACTTATATTTAGGTATAAAATCGATTTTGTTGTATATACACATTTAGCAATCGATATCGAGATGCTTCAAACCATTAGTTTAACATATTTAAGTTAATTAACCTTCTTTTTCTTACTGAAGTTTACGTAAAGCCATAACTTTATAACGGCAGTGCATTTGGAAGCATTCCGTAATCTTATATTTAGGTATAAAGTCGATTTTGTTGTATATACCCATTTAGCAATCGATATCGAGATGGTTCAACTCATTAGTTTAACATATTTAAGTTAATTAAACTTCTTTAACGTATTGAAGTCGATATAAAGCCATGGCGGCATAACGACAGTACATTTGGAAGAATTTCGTAATCTTATATTTAGGTATAAAGTCGATTTTGTTGTATATACACATTTAGCAATCGATATCGAAATGCTTCAAATCATTAGTTTAACATATTTAAGTTAGTTAACCTTCTTTAACGTAATGAAGGTGATATAAAGCCATGGCGGCATAACGGCAGTTCATTTAGAAGAATTCCGCTATCGTATATTTAGGTAACAAGTCGATTTTCTTGTATATACACATTTAGCAATCGATATCGAGATGCTTCAAACCATTAGTTTAACATATTTAAGTTAATTAACCTTCTTTTTCTTACTGAAGTTTACGTAAAGCCATAACTTTATAACGGCAGTGCATTTGGAAGCATTCCGTAAACTTATATTTAGGTAAAAAGTCGATTTTTTTCTATACACATTTAGCTATCGATATCGAAATGCTTCAAAGCGTTAGTTTAACATATTTAAGTTCGTTAACCTTCTTTAACGTAATGAAGGTGATATAAAGCCATGGCGGCATAACGACAGTGCATTTAAAAGAATTCCGCAATCTTATATTTATGTATAAAGTCGATTTTCTTGTATATACACATTTAGCAATCGATAACGAAATGCTTCAAATCATTAGTTTAACGTATTTAAGTTAATTAACCTTCTTTAACGTATTGAAGTTGATATAAAGTCATGGCGGCATAACGGCAGTGCATTTGGAAGAATTCCGTAATCTTATATTTAGGTATAAAGTCGATTTTCTTGTATATACACATTTAGCAATCGATAACGAAATGCTTCAAATCATTAGTTTAACGTATTTAAGTTAATTAACCTTCTTTAACGTATTGAAGTTGATATAAAGTCATGGCGGCATAACGGCAGTGCATTTGGAAGAATTCCGTAATCTTATATTTAGGTATAAAGTCGATTTTCTTGTATTTACACATTAAGCAATCGATATCGAAATGCACCAGATAACTGGTTTAGCATATTTAAGTTAATTAACCTTCTTTATCTTACTAAAGTTTACATAAAGCCATAACGGCATAACAGCAGTATATTTATATGAATTCCGTTATCTTATATTTAGGTATAAAGTCGATTTTGTTGTACATACACATTTAGCAATCGATATTGAAATGCTTCAAATCATTAGTTTAACATATTTAAGTTAGTTAACCATCTTTAATGTAATGAAGGTGATATAAAGCCATGGCGGCATAACGACAGTGCATGTAGAAGAATTCCGTAATCTTATATTTGGGTATAAAGTCGATTTTGTTGTATATACGCATCTAGCAATCGATATCGAAATGCTTCAAATCATTAGTTTAACATATTTAAGTTAATTAACCCTCTTTATCTTACTGAAGTCTACAAACGCCTTAACGGCATAACGGCAAAGCATTTAGAAGAATTACGTACTCTTATATTTAGGTATAAAGTCGATTTTCTTGTATATATGCATTAAGCAATCGATATCGAAATGCTTCAAATCATCAGTTTAACATATTTAAGGTAATTAACCTTCTTTATCTTACTGAAGTTTACATAAAGCCATAACGGTATAACGGCAGTGCATTTGGAAGAATTCCGTAATCTTATATTTAGGTAAAAAGTCGATTTTGTGCATATACACATTTAGCAATCGATATCGAAATGCTTCAAATCATTAGTTTAACATATTTAAGTTAATTAACCCTCTTTATCTTACTGAAGTCTACAAACGCCTTAACGGCATAACGGCAAAGCATTTAGAAGAATTACGTAATCTTATATTTAGGTATAAAGTCGATTTTGTTGTATATACACATTTAGTAATCGATATCGAAATGCTTCAAATCATTAGTTTAACATATTTAAGTTAATTAACCTTCTTTAACGTAATGAAGGTGATATAAAGCCATGGCGGCATAACGACAGTGAATGTAGAAAAATTCCGTAATCTTATATTTAGGTATATAGTCGTTTTTTTTGTATTTACGCATTTAGCAATCGATATCGAAAATCTTCAAATCATTAGTTTAACATATTTAAGTTTGTTAACCTTCTTTAACGTAATGAAGGTGATATAAAGCCATGGCGGCATAACGACAGTGCATGTAGAAGAATTCCGTAATCTTATATTTAGGTATATAGTCGATTTTCTTGTATTTACGCACTTAGCAATCGATATCGAAAATCTTCAAATCATTAGTTTAACATATTTAAGTTAGTTAACCTTTTTTAACGTAATGAAGGTGATATAAAGCCTTGGCGGCATAACGACAGTGCATTTAGAAGAATTCCGTAATCTTATATTTAGGAACAAAGTCGATTTTGTTGTATATTTACATTTAACAGTCGATATCGAAATGCTTCAAATAATTAGTTTAACATATTTAACGAACGGAAGTTGGCTCAGCGCCATGGCGGCATAACGGCAATGCATTTAGAAGAATTCCGTAATCTTATATTTAGGTATAAAGTCGATTTTTTTGTTTATACACATTTAGCTATCGATATCGAAATGCTTCAAATCATCAGTTTAACATATTAAGTTAATAAACATTTATTAGCATACTGAAGTCTACATAAAGCCTTAACGGCATAACGGCAGTGCATTTAGAAGAATTCCGTAATGTTATAATTTTATATTTAGGTATAAAGTCGATTTTCTTGTATATACACATTTCGCAATCGATATCGAAATGCTTCAGAAAACTGGTTTAACATATTTAAGTTAATAAACCTCCTTTAGAAAACTGAAGTTGACATAAAGCCATAATTCCACAGTCTTATATTTAGGCATGAAGTCGATTTTCTTGTATATACACATTTAGCAATCGATATCGAAATGCTTCAAATCATTAGTTTAACATATTTAAGTTAATTAACCTTCTTTAACGAACGGAAGTTGGCATAAAGCCATTACGGCATAACGGCAGTGCATTTAGAAGAATTCCGTAATCTTATATTTAGGTATAAAGTCGATTTTCTTGTATATACACATTTAGCAATCGATAACGAAATGCTTCAAATCATTAGTTTAACGTATTTAAGTTAATTAACCTTCTTTAACGTATTGAAGTTGATATAAAGCCATGGCGGCATAACGGCAGTGCATTTGGAAGAATTCCGTAATCTTATATTTAGGTATAAAGTCGATTTTCTTGTATATACACATTTAGCAATCGATAACGAAATGCTTCAAATCATTAGTTTAACGTATTTAAGTTAATTAACCTTCTTTAACGTATTGAAGTTGATATAAAGCCATGGCGGCATAACGACAGTACATTTGGAAGAACTCCGTAGCCTTATATTTAGGTATAAAGTCGATTTTCTTTTATATGTGCATTAAGCAATCGATGTCGAAATGCTTCAAATACCTGGTTTAACATATTTAAGTTAATAAACCTTCCTTAACAAACTGAAGTTAACATAAAGCCATAACGGTATAATGGCAGTACATTTGGAAGAATTCCGTAATCTTATATTTAGGTATAAAGTCGATTTTGTTGTATATACACATTTAGCAATCGATAACGAAATGCTTCAAATCATTAGTTTAACGTATTTAAGTTAATTAACCTTCTTTAACGTATTGAAGTTGATATAAAGTCATGGCGGCATAACGGCAGTGCATTTGGAAGAATTCCGTAATCTTATATTTAGGTATAAAGTCGATTTTCTTGTATTTACACATTAAGCAATCGATATCGAAATGCATCAGATAACTGGTTTAGCATATTTAAGTTAATTAACCTTCTTTATCTTACTAAAGTTTACATAAAGCCATAGCGGCATAACAGCAGTATATTTATATGAATTCCGTTATCTTATATTTAGGTATAAAGTCGATTTTGTTGTACATACACATTTAGCAATCGATATTGAAATGCTTCAAATCATTAGTTTAACATATTTAAGTTCGTTAACCATCTTTAATGTAATGAAGGTGATATAAAGCCATGGCGGCATAACGACAGTGCATGTAGAAGAATTCCGTAATCTTATATTTGGGTATAAAGTCGATTTTGTTGTATATACGCATCTAGCAATCGATATCGAAATGCTTCAAATCATTAGTTTAACATATTTAAGTTAATTAACCCTCTTTATCTTACTGAAGTCTACAAACGCCTTAACGGCATAACGGCAAAGCATTTAGAAGAATTACGTACTCTTATATTTAGGTATAAAGTCGATTTTCTTGTATATATGCATTAAGCAATCGATATCGAAATGCTTCAAATCATCAGTTTAACATATTTAAGGTAATTAACCTTCTTTATCTTACTGAAGTTTACATAAAGCCATAACGGTATAACGGCAGTGCATTTGGAAGAATTCCGTAATCTTATATTTAGGTAAAAAGTCGATTTTGTTGTATATACACATTTCGCAATCGATATCGAAATGCTTCAAATCATTAGTTTAACATATTTAAGTTAATTAACCTTCGTTATCTTATTGAAGTTTACATAAAGCCAAAACGGTATAACACCAGTGCATTTGGAAGAATTCCGTAAACTTATGTTTAGGTAAAAAGTCGATTTTTTTTCTATGCACATTTAGATATCGATATCGAAATGCTTCAAATCATTCGTTTAACATATTTAAGTTCGTTAACCTTCTTTAACGTAATGAAGGTGATATAAAGCCATGGCGGCATAACGACAGTGCATTTAGAAGAATTCCGTAATCTTATATTTAGGTATAAAGTCGATTTTGTTGTATATTTACATTTAACAGTCGATATCGAAATGCTTCAAATAATTAGTTTAACATATTTAACGAACGGAAGTTGGCTCAGCGCCATGGCGGCATAACGGCAATGCATTTAGAAGAATTCCGTAATCTTATATTTAGGTATAAAGTCGATTTTTTTGTTTATACACATTTAGCTATCGATATCGAAATGCTTCAAATCATCAGTTTAACATATTAAGTTAATAAACATTTATTAGCATACTGAAGTCTACATAAAGCCTTAACGGCATAACGGCAGTGCATTTAGAAGAACTCCGTAATGTTATAATTTTATATTTAGGTATCAAGTCGATTTTCTTGTATATACACATTTCGCAATCGATATCGAAATGCTTCAGAAAACTGGTTTAACATATTTAAGTTAATAAACCTCCTTTAGAGAACTGAAGTTGACATAAAGCCATAATTCCACAGTCTTATATTTAGGCATGAAGTCGATTTTCTTGTATATACACATTTAGCAATCGATATCGAAATGCTTCAAATCATTAGTTTAACATATTTAAGTTAATTAACCTTCTTTAACGAACGGAAGTTGGCATAAAGCCATTACGGCATAACGGCAGTGCATTTAGAAGAATTCCGTAATCTTATATTTAGGTATAAAGTCGATTTTCTTGTATATACACATTTAGCAATCGATAACGAAATGCTTCAAATCATTAGTTTAACATATTTAAGTTAATTAACCTTCTTTCTCTGACTGAAGTTTACATAAAGCCATAACGGTATAACGCCAGTGCATTTGGAAGAATTCCGTAAACTTATATTTAGGTATAATGTCGATTTTGTTGTATCTACACATTTAGCAATCGATATCGAGATGCTTCAATTCATTAGTTTAACATATTTAAGTTAATTAACATTCTTTTTCTTACTGAAGTTTACGTAAAGCCATATCTGTATAACGGCAGTACATTTGGAAGAATTCCGTAATCTTATATTTAGGTATAAAGTCGATTTTGTTGTATATACACATTTAGCAATCGATATCGAGATGGTTCAACTCATTAGTTTAACATATTTAAGTTAATAAACCTTCTTTAACGATCTGAAGTTGGTTAAAGCCATGGCGGCATAACGGGAATGCATTTAGAAGAATTCCGTAATCTTATATTTAGGTATAAAGTCGATTTTCTTGTATATACACATTTAGCAATCGATAACGAAATGCTTCAAATCATTAGTTTAACATATTTAAGTTAATTAACCCTCTCTGTCTTACTGAAGTCTACATAAAGCCTTAACGGCATAACGGCAGTGCATTTAGAAGAATTCCGTTGTCTTATATTTAGGTATAATGTCGATTTTGTTGTATATTCACATTTAGCAACCGATATCGAGATGCTTCAAATCATTTGTTTAACATATTTAAGTTAATTAGCCTTCTTTAACGTAATGAAGGTGACATAAAGCCATGGCGGCATAACGACAGTACATTTGGAAGAATTCCGTAATCTTATGTTTAGGTATAAATTCGATTTTCTTTTACATACACATTTAGCTATCGATATCGAAATGCCTCAAATCATTAGTTTAACAAATTTAAGTAAATTAACCTTCTTTAACGTATTGAAGTTGATATAAAGCCATGGCGGCATAACGACAGTACATTTGGAAGAATTCCGTAGTCTTATATTTAGGTATAAAGTCGATTTTCTTTTATATATGCATTAAGAAATCGATATCGAAATGCTTCAAATACCTGGTATAACATTTTTAAGTTAATAAACCTTCTTTAACAAACTGAAGTTAACATAAAGCCATAACGGTATAATGGCAGTGCATTTGGAAGAATTCCGTAATCTTATATTTAGGTATAAAGTGGATTTTGTTGTGTATACACATTGGCAATCAATATCGAGATGATTCAACTCATTAGTTTAACATATTTAAGTTAATAAACCTTCTTTATTCTTTGGCTTAAAGCCATGGCGGCATAACGGCAGTGCATTTAGAAGAATTCCGTAATCTTATATTTAGGTATAAAGTCGATTTTCTTGTATATACACATTTAGCAATCGATTACGAAATGCTTCAAATCATTAGTTTAACATATTTAAGTTAATTAACCTTCTTTAACGTATTGAAGTTGATATAAAGCCATGGCGGCATAACGACATTACATTTAGAAGAATTCCGTAGTCTTATATTTATGTAAAAAGTCGATTTTCTTGTATATACACATTAAGCAATCGATATCGAAATGCTTCAAATCATTAGTTTAACATATTTAAGTTAGTTAACCTTCTTTAACGTAATGAAGGTGATATAAAGCCATGGCGGCATAAGGACAGTGCATGTAGAAGAATTCCGTAATCTTATATTTGGGTATAAGGTCGCTTTTGTTGTATATACGCATCTAGCAATCGATATCGAAATGCTTCAAATCATTAGTTTAACATATTAAATAATTAGCCCTCTTTATCTTACTGAAGTCTGCAAACGCCTTAACGGCATAACGGCAAAGCATTTGGAAGAATTACGTAATCTTATATTTAGTTATAAAGTCGATTTTGTTGTATATACACATTTAGCAATCGATATCGAAATGCTTCAAATCATTAGTTTAACATATTTAAGTTAATTAACCTTCGTTATCTTACTGAAGTTTACATAAAGCCAAAACGGTATAACATCAGTGCATTTGGAAGAATTCCGTAAACTTATATTTAGGTATAAAGTCGATTTTGTTGTATATACACATTTAGCAATCGATATTGAAATGCTTCAAATCATTAGTTTAACATATTTAAGTTCGTTAACCTTCTTTAACGTAATGAAGGTGATATAAAGCCATGGCGGCATAACGACAGTGCATTTAGAAGAATTCCGTAATCTTAAAGTCGATTTTCTTGTATATACACATTTAGCAATCGATATCAAAATGCTTCAAATCATTAGTTTAACATATTTAAATTCGTTAACCTTCTTTAACGTAATGAAGGTGATATAAAGCCATGGCGGCATAACGACAGTGCATTTAGAAGAATTCCGTAATATTATATTTATGTATAAAGTCGATTTTCTTGTATATGTACATTTAGCAATCGATATCGAAATGCTTCAAATCATTAGTTTAACATATTTAAGTTAATAAACCTTCTTTAACGAACGGCAGTTGGCTTAAAGCCATGGCGGCATAACGGCAGTGCATTTAGAAGAATTCCGTAATCTTATATTTAGGTAAAAAGTCGATTTTCTTGTATATACACATTTAGCTATGGATATCGAAATGCTTCAAATCATTCGTTTAGCATATTTAAGTTCGTTAACCTTCTTTAACGAACAGAAGTTGGCTTATAGCCGCGGCGGCATAACGACAGTGCATTTAGAAAAATTCCGTAATCTTATATTTAGGCATAAAGTCGCTTTTCTTAAATATTCACATTTAGCAATCGATTACGAAATGCTTCAAATCATTAGTTTAACATATTTAAGTTAATTAACCTTCTTTAACGAACTGAAGTTAACATAAAGCCATAACTGCATAAAGGCAGTGCATTTGGAAGAATTCCGTAATCTTATATTTAGGTACAGTCATCGACTAGCTAAGAAAGCGATCGGACGTGTTGACTTCAGAAAACGCTCTCTCGCATCTCTAGTGTAAATCTCAATAAATTCGTGTCTACTCGTGTTATTTCCTTTTGTTATACAAAAAAAAAACAGAAAACAAAACACAAAAAAGAAAAAAGAAAAAACACACCAACAAAAAAAATGGCTCCTGGGCCGCCGGACAAATCTTCCAACAGATTTGCTTTGCTATCAGAGGATGTCAATTCTCCAAAAAGATCACGGATTGACTTACAAGAAAAAAACTTTCCAAAATTACCAGCTATAAACAAAACAGTGAAAAATTCCAAATATTTAGTGATCTCCCCAACCGATACTGACAAAAGACTTACTAAACTTAGCCCATTTGCAATCAAAAAAGGACTTGAATCTATTTCCAAAGAAATCGATTCCATTTCGAAACTTAAAGATGGAAGCATCTTAATCCTTGCAAACAATGCTAAAACGAGTGAAAAATTTTTAAAATCAAAAGACCTTTGTGGTATGTGTGCAATATCAGTGAAATTACACGCCAGTTTAAACTCAGTTAAAGGTGTCGTTTTCGACAAGAATCTTGCTGAAGTTGACGAAAAAGAACTTATTAATGAGCTAAGCTCCCAAGGAGTAACAAGTGTATACAAGTTCACCAAACTAGCCAAAGAAAAAACAATTAATTCTGGCCTCATTGTCTTAACTTTTGACAGATTTCAACTACCTAGTGAACTCGATGTAGCATGGTACAAATTAAAAATTAAACCTTACATACCCAACCCCATGAGATGTAAAAACTGCCAAATTCTTGGACATACCCAAAAATGGTGTAAAAATAACCCATCTTGCCCCGTTTGTAATCTACCGCCCCATAGCGATACAATATGCAGCCGCATAACATGTGCAAATTGTTATGGCGAGCACACCTCATCGGACAAAACATGTCCAAAATACCAACAAATTAAAGAAATCTTAACCATAAAAACATTAGAAAACATCAGTATGGGCGAGGCGCGCCGAAAATATAAAGAGCAACACCCTATGCAAGTGGGCACAACTGTACCCTTTTCGCAAATAATTAACCACTCTCATCACAAACAAACAAAACAAGCAGAAACCGAAGACATATCATCAATAAATATTCAAAAACAACACAGTACAACAAACGCATCGGCACATACAGTGCATCACCATCCAACATCCAACAACTACAAATCAAAAGCCAATAACGAACAAAACATCACTCTACACAAAGATGGTCATACAACACAAAATTCTAATAACAACAATATCACCAATCAAACTTCTCAAGAGCAATTGATCTCACTTCTTTCTCGTTACACATCTCATCTCAACGATATCTCCGAAATACCAACAACTTCAACAATCACTGATCATAGCTACGGAGGAAACAACAACACAGACTTGTCAAACCAGTTCGAGGATATCTCTGATAACATTTAGCAGCGGAATAAGTAATAGTAATAATTATTCAATTTTGCACTCTCTACATAATGACTCTCAACTTACTACAATGGAATTGTAAAGGTTACTATAACAATTACACAGAAATAGAAATTTTGTTAAAATCCTATTCCCCACAAATTGTCTGCTTACAAGAAACCCACTTATCAAAGAGCGCCAAGCCTTATTGCCCAAAGCAATACGATGGATATTTTTTCAATTTACATCACAATGTAACTTCTAAGCAGGGTTGTGCTATATTAGTGCATAAGTCTATTCAACATAAGCATATTAACATTACGTCAAACCTTATTGCTACAGCTGTACAAATTAACTTTCCCCATGTTATAACAATTTTTTGTGTTTATATTCCCCCCCAACAACATATAACCGTAGCTGATCTTCTTAGCTTAACCAGCAACGTAAATACTCCGATAATAATGTTAGGCGATTTCAATGGTTGGAGCCCTTTGTGGGGCTCCCAATATTGTAACGCTAGAGGACAAATAATTGAGAATTACATATTAAGCTCAAATATAGCAATCCTTAACGATAACGTGCCAACTCACTTTTCAACACATGGTAGCTTCACCAATATAGATCTATCACTATGCTCGCCACAATATCTTCCTCATGCCTGTTGGAATGTTATAGATGATCTTCACAATAGTGATCACTTTCCTATACAATGTACCTTCAATTTTCTGTCCCTTTCGGAGAGGATACCTTCTTCAAATATTCAATTCAACTGTGACCGTGCAGATTGGCGAAAGTTTCAAAATATTGCAACACAAAATCATTATATTGTTTCACCCAATATTAACAAAGAAGCCGCACAAATTCAGAAGATCATAAGAAAGGCTGCCAATGAATCTATTCCAAAAACCAAACGTAGAAATACTAAACAAAACGTTCCATGGTGGAATCCGAACCTAAATTCATTAAGGCAGGCAAAGCAAGACGCATGGAAAACTTATAGGCAAGTGAAAAGCATAGAAAGTCTTTTAGATTACAAAAAGAAGAATGCCCACTTTATCCGACAAAAGAAAATATCCAAAACCAAAGCCTTTGAAGACCTCACAAAAACTATCAATCCATCCTCACCAACAAGCTACATTTGGAAAAAGATTCACCTTCTCTCTGGTACTTACAAGCCCTTTGGCATCAAATACATCTCGGTTAACAACAACAATGTGACAGTTCCTAAAGACATTGCCCTTGAATTCGCTCAATTTTATTCTTCTAATTCTGACTCATCAAACTTCCCTATTGAATTCCAAATTGAAAAAAATACAAATCTTAACGCAGAAATTAATTTTACTTCCAATAAGTACACAAAGTTTTTGGAAACAAATTTTACAATCGAGGAATTCGAAGCATGTTTAAGGAACTCCAAAGGCACAACTCCAGGCCACGATAAAATAACCTACAAAATGATTGCCAACTCCCCTATAGACATTAAAAATCGAATACTTACACTATATAATCGGTCATACGAAAATAATATTATCCCACAGAATTTTAAAATAGCCACAGTCATACCCATACTTAAACCAAGCAAAAATGAGATTTCCATCCAAAATTATAGACCTATATCCCTATTACCATGCTTAGGAAAATTACAAGAAAAAATGATAGCAAATAGACTAACGTGGTACCTTAATTCCTCTAAATTAATTTCCCAACAACAAGTTGGCTTTAAAAAAGGATCCAGTACAATAGATGCTCTCCTATATATTGACCACCTAATAAGTAAAAATCTATCAGTAAGAAACCATGTGTCAATATTAGCAATAGATTTCCAAAGCGCGTTCGATAATATAGGAGTTCACGTTGTACTAAAAAAACTAGTGGAATGGAAAACAGGGGAAAAAATGTACAACTATATAAAAAACTTTTTAACAAACAGGAAACTTCGTGTAAGGGTTAACAATGTTCTTTCTCCACTATTCCCTCTGTCAAATGGTATCCCTCAAGGCTCCCCATTGTCAGTAGTCCTCTTTTTGATTGCTTTTGAAGATATCGTCACTATCCTAAAAGAACAAAAACACATAGATTTCTGTCTGTACGCAGATGACCTTTACATTATGTGCAACAAAAGAGATCCAAATGATATCCAATCCATCTTCCAACATACATTAAATAGCATCCACATCTGGTCAAAAAGATCTGGCGCCAAACTCTCTTTACAAAAATGTAAGCATTTTCATTCCTGCAGAAAACATAATTGCAGGAGAATAAGTATTGATTTCAATAATATTACAATAGAAAATACGGATAATATTAAGATTTTAGGGTTATATTTTGATAAAAGGAACACATTTAACAAACATTGTACATACATTAAGCAAGATCTGGCCTCCAGACTCAATATAATAAAATACCTTTCCTCAAACAAAAGCCATATCCATACTAACACACTCATAAATTTTACAAAACTTACCATCCTCGCAAAAATTGACTATGGATTGCAAATTTATGGCAAGACCTCGAAATCATCTCTTACGAAAATAATGGGCGCATATCACGCTGCTGTCCGATTTAGCCTCAGGGCCTTTCGGACAACTCCTGTCAAATATCTGCTAGCCGAAGGTGGTTTTCTTTCATTAGTAGATCGTGTCGCTTATATTAGAGCACGTTCTATTAACATCATATGTTCTAACAATAACTCAATTTTGGATAAGGAAATAAAGCTACTTAAAACCCGTAAAAATACCATATCTATAAAATCAGGTCTTGTGGAGATGTTCTATATGATAAAGCAAACACAGAAATGGGTATTCAAAAACTCAGGGAAACATATCACTCCCCCTTGGTTGCTATGTTCCGAATCATTTATCAACACGCTTTCTGTATACCCAAAAGACTCAACTAGCCCTCTTATCTATCAACAAGCATTTCTAGAGGCAGCCGCTCCATTAAAGAACAACCACTGGAAATTTCTATTTACGGATGTGTCAAAAAACAATAATGGAATATCTTTTGCAGTAGTCCATGAAAATGGTGATCTCATAGCAAACGGAGTTTTACAAGATCAAACATCACCCTACGAGGCTGAAATACAAGCTGTCCTAAGCGCGTTACAATTCGCCACCAAAAAAAGGAACAAGTACGTTATCTGCACAGACAGCAAAGCAATACTGCATGGAGTTCATAACCTCAACAATCACTCAGAAGAAATATCCACTATTAGGACCTCCTTAATAAACTTAAAAAAAAGAATCAAGCTCATGTGGATCCCAGGTCATGTCGATATAACAGGAAATGAGTTAGCAGATAAAGCTGCCAAAGCGGCCTCAACATCTCCCCTTCAGCTATTTATACCATTTCCGAAAAAACGAATCAAATGTGAGATATTACAAGACCTTCACCAAAAATTTCAATACGAATGGAGCAAAGAAATTGGTCATTACAAAAACTTAAATCCAGACAAACACGCAATAAGACTTTCAACCAATACCACAGCTGTAATGAACAAATGTTTTATAAGACTACGCCTTGGGCACACCCGTCTTACACATCTTCACTTGATGAAGAAGGAGTCACAGCCAACGTGCCATTTCTGCAACTCATCTCCTTTAACCATCACCCATATCCTTAAGGAATGCCAATCCTTAAACCTCCACCGATCCACCGTATTTCATCAAGATCCCATATCCATACTAAACACCCCAAACGAAGACAATGTCAAAAATATTTTCAACTATTTAAAACTTTTAAATATACATAAATTAATATAAGTTATACATCATTTAACCAAAAGTAACCGATAGCCCTAGTTGCTAGTGTTTTTCACATTTATTGTAATTTCAATTATAATAAATAATAAATAATAATAATAATATATTTAGGTAAAAAGTCGATTTTCTTGTATATACACATTTAGCTATCGATATCGAAATGATTCAAATCATTAGTTTAACATATTTAAGTTAATAAACCTTCTTTAACGTACGGAAGTTGGCTTAGAGCCATGGCGGCATAACGACAGTTCATTTAGAAGAATTCCGTTATCTTATATTTATGTATAAAGTCCAATCATTAGTTTAACATATTAAGCTAATAAACATTTTTAAGCATACCGAAGTCTACATAAAGCCTTAGCGGTATAACGGCAGTGCATTAAGAAGAATTCCGTAATGTAATAATTTTATATTTAGGTATAAAGTCGGTTTTCTTGTATATATACATTTCGCAATCGATATGGAAATGCTTCAGATAACTGCTTTAACATATTTAAGTTAATTAACCTCCTTTAGCGAACTGAAGTTGACATAAAGCCATAACGGCACTGCATTTGGAAGAATTCCGTAGTCTTATATTTAGGCATAAATTCGATTTTCTTGTATATACAAATTTTGCAATCGATATCGAAATGCTTCAAATAACTGCTTTAGCATATCTAAGTTAATTAACCTTCATTATCTTACTGAAGTTTACATAAAGCCATCACGGCATAACGGCAGTATATTTATATGAATTCCGTTATCTTATATTTAGGTATAAAGTCGATTTTGTTGTGCATACACATTTAGCAATCGTTAGTTTAACATATTTAAGTTAATTAACCTTTTTTAACGAACGGAAGTTGGCATAAAGCCATGGCGGCATAACGGCAGTGCATTTAGAAGAATTCCGTAATCTTATATTTAGGTATAAAGTCGATTTTCTTGTATATACACATTTAGCAATCGATAACGAAATGCTTCAAATCATTAGTTTAACATATTTATGTTAATTAGCCTTCTTTAACGTAATGAAGGTGACATAAAGACATGGCGGCATAACGACAGTACATTTGGAAGAATTACGTAATCTTATGTTTAGGTATAAATTCGATTTTCTTTTACATACACATTTAGCTATCGATATCGAAATGATTCAAATCATCAGTTTAACAAATTTAAGTTAATTAACCTTCTTTAACGTATTGAAGTTGATATAAAGCCATGGCGGCATAACGACAGTACATTTGGAAGAATTCCCTAGTCTTATATTTAGGTATAAAGTCGATTTTCTTTTATATATGCATTAAGCAATTGAGATCGAAATGCTTCAAATACCTGGTTTAGCATATTTAAGTTAATAAACCTTCTTTAACAAACTGAAGTTAACATAAAGCCATAACGGTATAATGGCAGTGCGTTTGGAAGAATTCCGTAATCTTATATTTAGGTATAAAGTCGATTTTGTTGTATATACACATTAGCAATCAATATCGAGATGGTTCAACTCATTAGTTTAACATATTTAAGTTAATAAACCTTCTTTAACCTTTGGCTTAAAGCCATGGCGGCATAACGGCAGTGCATTTAGAAGAATTCCATAATCTTATATTTAGGTATAAAGTCGATTTTCTTGTACATACGCATTTAGCAATCGATAACGAAATGCTTCAAATCATTAGTTTAACATATTTAAGTTAATAAACCTTCTTTAACGAACTGAAGTTAGCAAAAAGCCATGGCGGCATAACGGCAGTGCATGTAGAAGAATTCCGTAATCTTATATTTAGGTATAAAGTCGATTTTGTTCTATATACACATAAGCAATCGATATCGAGATGGTTCAACTCATTAGTTTAACATATTTAAGTTAATTAACCTTATTTTTTTCAATGAAGTGTACATAAATCCATAACGGTATAACGGCAGTGCATTTGGAAGAATTCCGTAATCTTATATTTAGGTATAAAGTCGATTTTCTTGTACATACACATTTAGCAATCGATATCGAAATGCATCAGATAACTGGTTTAGCATATTTAAGTTAATTAACCTTCTTTATCTTACTTAAGTTTACATAAAGCCATAACGGCATAGCGGCAGTATATTTATATGAATTCTGTTATCTTATATTTAGGTATAAAGTCGATTTTGTTGTACATACACATTTAGCAATCGATATTGAAATGCTTCAAATCATTAGTTTAACATATTTAAGTTAGTTAACCTTCTTTAACGTAATGAAGGTGATATAAAGCCATGGCGGCATAACGACAGTGCATGTAGAAGAATTCCGTAATCTTATATTTGGGTATAAAGTCGATTGTGTTGTATATACGCATCTAGCAATCGATATCGAAATGCTTCAAATCATTAGTTTAACATATTTAAGTTAATTAACCCTCTTTATCTTACTGAAGTCTACAAACGCCTTAACGGCATAACGGCAAAGCATTTGGAAGAATTACGTAATCTTATATTTAGTTATAAAGTCGATTTTGTTGTATATACACATTTAGCAATCGATATCGAAATGCTTCAAATCATTAGTTTAACATATTTAAGTAAATTAACCTTCGTTATCTTACTGAAGTTTACGAAAGCCAAAACGGTATAACATCAGTGCATTTGGAAGAATTCCGTAAACTTATATTTAGGTAAAAAGTCGATTTTTTTCTATACATATTTAGCTATCGATATCCAAATGCTTCAAATCATTCGTTTAACATATTTAAGTTCGTTAACCTTCTTTAACGTAATGAAGGTGATATAAAGCCATGGCGGCATAACGATAGTGCATTTAGAAGAATTCCGTAATCTTAAAGTCGATTTTCTTGTATATACACATTTAGCAATCGATATCGAAATGCTTCAAATCATCAGTTAAACATATTTAAATTCGTTAACCTTCTTTAACGTAATGAAGGTGATATAAAGCAATGGCGGCAAAACGACAGTGCATTTAGAAGAATTCCGTAATATTATATTTATGTATAATGTCGATTTTCTTGTATAAACACTTTAAGCTATCGATATCGAAATGCTTCCAATCATTAGTTTAACATATTAAGTTAATAAACATTTTTAAGCATACCGAAGTCTACATAAAGCCTTAGCGGTGTAACGGCAGTGCATTTAGAAGAATTCCGTAATGTAATAATTTTATATTTAGGTATAAAGTCGATTTTCTTGTATATATACATTTCGCAATCGATATGG
>CM050325.1:104402145-104421777 GCA_027475135.1 Bactrocera correcta
TATACCTAAATATAAGATTACGGAATTCTTCTAGATGCACTGTCGTTATGGTGCCATGGCTTTATATCACCTTCATTACGTTAAAGATGGTTAATTAACTTAAATATGTTAAACTAATGATTTGAAGCATTTCGATATTGATTGCTAAATGAGTATATACAAGAAAATCGACTTTATACCTAAATATCAGATTACGGAATTCTTCGAAATGCACTGCCGTTATGCCGTTAAGGCTTTTGTAGACTTCAGTAAGATAAAGAGGGTTAAATAACTTAAATATGTTAAACTAATGATTCGAAGCATTTCGATATGGATTGCTAAGTGAGTATATACAAAAAAGTCGACTTTATACCTAAATACAGGATTACGGAATTCTTCTAAATGCACTGCCGTTATGCCGTTAAGGCTTCTGTAGACTTCAAAAAGATAAAGAGGGTTAATTATCTTAAATATGTTAAACTCACGATTTGAAGCATTTCGATGTCGATTGCTAAATGCGTATATACAACAAAATCGACTTAATACCTAAATATAAGATTACGGAACTCTTCCAAATGCACTGCCGTTATGCCGTTAAGGTTTTGTAGACTTCAGCAAGAAAAAGAGGATTAATTTACTTAAATATGTTAAACTCATGATTTGAAGCATTTCGATGTCGATTGCGAAATGTATATATACAAGAAAATCGATTTTATACCAAAATATAAGATTACGGAATTCTTCCACAGGTACTGTCGTTATGCCGCCATGGCTTCATAACACCTTTATTACGGTAAAGAAGGTTAACTATTTTAAATATGTTAAACTAATGGTTTGAAGCATTTCGATATCGATTGCTAAATGTGTAAATGCAAGAAAATCGACTTTGTAACTAAATATAAAAATATAACATTACGAAATTCTTCTAAATGCACTGCCGTTATGCCGCCATGGCTTTATATCAACTTCAATACGTTAAAGAAGGTTAATTAACTTAAATTTGGTAAACTAATGATTTGAAGCATTTCGATATCGCTTGCTAAATGTGTATATACAAAAAAATCGAATTTATAACTAAATATAAGATAACGGGATTCTTCTAAATGCACTGCCGTTATACCGTTAAGGCTTTATGTAGACTTTAGTAAGCTAAAAAATGTTTATTAAATTAATATGTTAAACTAAGGATTAGAAGCATTTCGATATCGATATCTAAATGTGGATATAAAAGAAAATCGACTTTATACCTAAATAAAAGATTACGGAATTCTTCCAAATGTACTGTCGTAATGCCGCCGTGGCTATATGCCAACTTCAGATCGTTAAAGAAGGTTAATTATTTTAAATATGGTAAACTTATGGTTTGAAGCATTTCGATATCGATTGCTAAATGTGTAAATACAAGAAAATCTATTTTTACCTAAATATAAAGTTATAATATTACGGAATTCTTCTAAATGCACTGCCGTTATACCGTTAAGGCTTTATGTAGACTTCAGTAAGCTAAAAAAATGTCTATTAACTTAATATGTTAAACTAATGATTTGAAGCGTTTCGATATCGATAGCTAAATGTGAATATACAAGAAAATCGACATTATACCTAAATATAAGATTACGGATTTCTTTTACATGCTCTGCCGTTATGCCGTCATGGCTATATGCAAACTTCAGATCGTTAAAGAAGGTTTATTAACTTAAATATGTTAAACTAATGAGTTGAACCATCTCGATATCGATTGCTAAATGTGTATATACAACAAAACCGACCTTATTCCTAGATATAAGATTACGCAATTCTTCTAAATCCACTGCCGTTATGCCGCCATGGCTTTACGCCAACTTCCGTTCGTTAAAGTAGATTCATTAACTTGAATATGTTAAACTAATGATTTGAAGCATTTCGATATCGATTGCTAAATGTGTATATATAAGAAAATCGACTTTATACATAAATATAAGATTACGGAATTTTTTTAAATGCACTGCCGTTATGCCGTCAAGGTTTTAAGCCAATTTCCTTTCGTTAAAGAAGGTTTATTAACTTAAATATGTTAAACTAATGATTTGAAGCATTTTGATATCGATTGCTAAATGTGTATATACAAGAAAATCGACTTTATACCTAAATATAAGATAACGGAATTCTTCTAAATGCACTGCCGTTATGCCGTTATGGATTTATGTTCAGTTCGTTAATGGAGGTTAATTATTCTAAATATGTTAAACTAATGGTTTGAAGCATTTCGATATCGATTGCTAAATGTGCAAATACAAAAATCGACTTTATACCTGAATATGAGGCTACGGAATTCTTCCAAATGTACTGTCGTTATGCCGCCATGGCTTTATATCAACTTCAATACGTTAAAGAAGGTTAATTAACTTAAATTTGGTAAACTAATGATTTGAGGCATTTCGATATCGCTTGCTAAATGTGTATATAAAAGAAAATTGAATTTATATCTCAACATAAGGTTACGGAATTCTTCCAAATGTACTGTCGTTATGCCGCCATGGTTTATATCACCTTCGTTACGTTAAAGAAGGCTAATTAACTTAAATATGTTAAACTAATGATTTGAAGCATTTCGATATCGATTGCTAGATGTGTATATGCAAGAAAATCGACTTTATACATTAATATAAGATAACGGAATTCTTCTAAATGCACTGCCGTTATGCCGTTATGGATTTATGTTCAGTTCGTTAAAGAAGGCTTATTTACTTAAATATGTTAAACCAGTTATTTGAAGCATTTCGATATCGATTGCTTAATGCATATATACAAGAAAATCGACTTTATACCTAAATATAAGACTACGGAATTCTTCCAAATGTACTGTCGTTATGCCGCCATGGCTTTATATCAACTTCAATACGTTAAAAAGGTTAATTATCTTAAATTTGGTAAACTAATGATTTGAAAAGCATTTCGATATCGCTTGCTAAATGTGTATGTAGAAGAAAATAGAATTTTTATCTAAACATAAGATTACGGAATACTTCCAAACGTACTGTCGTTATGCCGCCATGGCTTTATATCACCTTCATTACGTTAAAGAAGGCTAATTAACTTAAATATGTTAAACCAGTTATTTGAAGCATTTCGATATCGATTGCTAAATGTGTATATACAGGAAAATCGACTTTATACCTAAATTTAAGATAACGGAATTCTTCTACATGCACTGCCGTTATGCCGTCATGGCTTTATGCCAACTTCCGTTCGTTAAAGAAGGTTTAGTAACTTAAATATGTTAAACTAATGATTTGAAGCATTTCGATATCGATTGCTAAATGTGTATATACAAGAAAATCGACTTTATACCTAAATATAAGATAACGGAATTCTTCTAAATGCATTGCCGCTATGGCTGTATGTTAACTTCAGTTCGTTAAAGAAGGTTTATTAACTTAAATATGTTAAACCAGTTATTTGAAGCATTTCGATATCGATTGCTTAATGCGTATATACAAGAAAATCGACTTTATACCTAAATATAAGATTACGGAATTCTTCTAAATGCACTGCCGTTATGCCGCCATTGCTTTATGCCAACTTCAGTTCGTTAAAGAAGGTTTATGAACTTAAACATTTTAAACTAATGATTTGAAGCATTTCGATATTGATTGCTAAATGTGTATGTACAAGAAAATCGATTGTATACCTAAATAAAAGATAACGGAATTCACCCAAACATACTGCCGTTATGCCGTTATGGCTTTATGTAAACTTCAGTAAGATAGAGGGGGTTAATTAACAAAAATATGCTAAACCAGTTACATAAAGCATTTCGATATCGATTGCTAAATGCCTATATACAACAAAATCGAACTTATCCCAAAATATAAGATTACGGAATTTTTCTAAATGCACTGTCGTTATGCCGCCATGGTTTTTATCACCTTCGTTACGTTAAAGAAGGCTAATTAACTTAAATATGTTAAACTAATGATTTGAAGCATTTCGATATCGATTGCTAGATGTGTATATGCAAGAAAATCGACTTTATACATTAATATAAGATAACGGAATTCTTCTAAATGCACTGCCATTATGCCGTTATGGATTTATGTTCAGTTCGTCAAAGAAGGTTTATTAACTTAAATATTTTAAACCAGTTATTTGAAGCATTTCGATATCGATTGCTTAATGCATATATACAAGAAAGTCGACTTTATACCTAAATATAAGATTACGGAATTCATCGAAATACACTCCCTTTATGCCGTTATGGCTTTATATCACCTTCATTACGTTAAAGAAGCTTTATTAACTCATATATATTAAACTAATGATTTGAAGCATTTCGATATCGATTGCTAAATGAGAATATACAAGAAAGTCGACTTTATATCTAAACACAAGATTACGGAATTCATCGAAATACACTCCCGTTATGCCGTTATGGCTTTATATAAATTTCAGTACGCTAAAGAAGGTTAATAACTTTAATATGTTAAACTAATGATTTGAAGATTTTCGATATCGATTGCTTAATGTGTAAATACAAGAAAGTCGACTTTATACCTGAATATAAGATTACGGAATTCATCGAAATACACTCCCGTTATGCCGTTATGGCTTTATATCACCTTCATTACGTTAAAGAAGCTTTATTAACTCAAATATATTAAACTAATGATTTGAAGCATTTCGATATCGATTGCTTAATGAGAATATACAAGAAAGTCGACTTTATATCTAAACACAAGATTACGGAATTCATCGAAATACACTCCCGTTATGCCGTTATGGCTTTATATAAATTTCAGTACGCTAAAGAAGGTTAATTTACTTAAATATGCTAAACTAATGATTTGAAGCATTTCGATATCGATTGCTAAATATGTATGTAGAAGAAAATCGATTTTATACCTAAGTAAAAGATTACGGAATTCACCCAAATATACTGCTGTTATGCCGTTATGGCTTTATGTAAACTTCGGTAAGATAAAGAAGGTTAATTAACCTAAATATGCTAAACCAGTTACTTGAAGCTTTTCGATATTGATTGCTAAAAGCGTATATACAAGAAAATCGACTTTATACCTAAATATAAGATTACGGAATTCTTCTAAATGCACTGTCGTTATGCCGCCATGGCTTTATATTACCTTCATTACGTTAAAGAAGGTTAATTAACTTAAATATGGTAAACTAATGATTTAAAGATTTTCGATATTGATTGCTAAATGTGTAAATACAAGAAAGTCGACTTTATACCTAAATATAAGACTACATAATTCTTCTAAATGAACTGCCGTTATGCCGTTAAGGCTTTTGTAGACCTCAGTAAGATAAAGAGGTTTAATTAACTTAAATATGTTAAACTAATGATTCCAAGCATTTCGATTTGGATTGCTAAATGAGTATATACAAAAAAATCGACTTTATACCTAAATAGAGGATTACGGAATTCTTCTAAATGCACTGCCGTTATGCCGTTAAGGCTTTTGTAGACTTCAGTAAGATAAAGAGGGTTAATTATCTTAAATATGTTAAACTCATGATTTGAAGCATTTCGATGTCGATTGCTAAATGCGTATATACAACAAAATCGACTTAATACCTAAATATAAGATTACGAAACTCTTCCAAATGCACTACCGTTATGCCGTAAAGGCTTTTGTAGACTTCAGTAAGAAAAAGACGATTAATTTACTTAAATATGTTAAACTAATGATTTGAAGCATTTCGATATCGATTTCTAAATGTGTATATACAAGAAAGTCGACTTTACACCTAAATATAAGATTACGGAATTCTTCCAAATGTACTGTCGTTATGCCGCCATGGCTTTGTATCACCTTCACCACGTTAAAGAAGGTTTATTAACTTATATATGTTACACTAATGATTTGAAGCATTTCGATATCGACTGCTAAATGTGTATATACAAGAAAATAGAATTCATACCTAAATATAAGACTACGTAATTCTTCTAAATGCACTGCCGTTATGCCGTTAAGGCTTTTGTAGACTTCAGTAAGAAAAAGAGGATTAATTTACTTAAATATGTTAAACTAATGACTTGAAGCATTTCGATATCGATTGCTAAATGTGTTAAAAGTTACAGCGTTGCCAGATGGGTCAACTTTAAATGGCCTACCCTGTACAACAAAATCGACTTTATACCTAAATATTAGATTACGGAATCCTTCCAAATGCACTACCGTTATACCGTTATGGCTTTATGTAAACTTCAGTAGAATAAAGAAGTTTAATTAACTTAAATATGTTAAACTAATGAGTTGAAGCATCTCGATATCGATTGCTAAATGTGTATGTACAACAAAATCAACTTTATACCTAAATATAAGATTACGGAATTCTTCCCAATGCGCTGCCGTTATACCGTTATGGCTTTATGTAAACTTCAGTAAGATAAAGAAGGTTAATTAACTTAAATATGTTAAACTAATGATTTGAAGCATTTCCTTATAGATAGCTAAATGTGTATATAAAAGAAAATCGACTTTATACCTAAATATAAGATTACGGAATTTTTCTAAATGCACTGCCGTTATGCCGCCATGGTTTTATATCAACTTCAATACGATAAAGAAGGTTAATTAACTTAAATATGTTAAACTAATGATTTGAAGCAATTCGATATCGCTTGCTAAATGTGTATATACAAGAAAATCGAATTTATACCTAAATATAAGATAACGGAATTCTTCTAAATGCACTGCCGTTATACCGTTAAGGCTTTATGTAGACTTCAGTAAGCTAAAAAATGTTTATTAACTTAATATGTTAAACTAATGAGTTGAAGCATTTAGATATCGATTGCTAAATGTGTATGTACAACAAAATCAACTTTATACCTAAATATAAGATTACGGAATTCTTCCCAATGCACTGCCGTTATACCGTTATGGCTTTATGTAAACTTCAGTAAGATAAAGAAGGTTAATTAACTTAAATATGTTAAACTAATGATTTGAAGCATTTCCTTATCGATAGCTAAATGTGTATATAAAAGAAAATCGACTTTATACCTAATTATAAGATTACGGAATTCTTCTAAATGCACTGCCGTTATGCCGCCATGGCTTTATATCAACTTCAATACGTTAAAGAAGGTTAATTAACTTAAATATGTTAAACTAATGATTTGAAGCAATTCGATATCGCTTGCTAATTGTGTATATACAAGCAAATCGAATTTATACCTAAATATAAGATAACGGAATTCTTCTGAATGCACTGCCGTTATGCCGCCATGGCTTTATATCAACCTCAATACGTAAAGAAGGTTAATTAACTTAAATATGATAAACTAATGATTTGAAGCATTTCGATATCGCCTGCTAAATGTGTATATACAAGAAAATAGACTTTATACCTAAATATAAGATAACGGAATTCTTCTACATGCACTGCCGTTATGCCGCCATGGCTTTATGCCATTTTCAGTTCGTTAAAGAAGGTTTAATAACTTAAATATGTTAAACTAACGAGTAGAAGCATTTCGATATCGCTTGCTAAATGTGTATATACAACAAAATCGACTTTATACCTAAATATAAGATAACGGAATTCTTTTAAATGCACTGCCGTTATGCCGTTAAGGCTTTATGTAGAATTCAGTAAGATAGAGAGGGTTAATTAACTTAAATATGTTAAACTAATGATTTGAAGCATTTCGATATCGATTGCTTAATATGTAAATACGAGAAAATCGACTTTTTACCTAAATAGAAGTTTACGGAATTCTTCTAAATGCACTGCCGTAATACCGCCGTGGCTATATGCCAAATTCAGATCGTTAAAGAAGGTTTATTAACTTAAATATGTTAAGCTAATGAGTCGAAGCATCTCGATATCGATTGCTAAATGTGTTAAAAGTTACAGCGTTGCCAGATGGGTCAACTTTAAATGGCCTACCCTGTACAACAAAATCTACTTTATACCTAAATATTAGATTACGGAATCCTTCCAAATGCACTACCGTTATACCGTTATGGCTTTATGTAAACTTCAGTAGAATAAAGAAGCTTAATTAACTTAAATATGTTAAACTAATGAGTTGAAGCATCTCGATATCGATTGCTAAATGTGTATGTACAACAAAATCAACTTTATACCTAAATATAAGATTACGGAATTCTTCCCAATGCACTGCCGTTATACCGTTATGGCTTTATGTAAACTTCAGTAAGATAAAGAAGGTTAATTAACTTAAATATGTTAAACTAATGATTTGAAGCATTTCCTTATCGATAGCTAAATGTGTATAGTTATAAAAGAAAATCGACTTTATACCTAAATATAAGATTACGGAATTCTTCTAAATGCACTGCCGTTATGCCGCCATGGCTTTATATCAACTTCAGTAGGATAAAGAAGGTTAATTAACTTAAATATGTTAAACTAATGATTTGAAGCAATTCGATATCGCTTGCTAAATGTGTATATACAAGAAAATCGAATTTATACCTAAATATAAGATAACGGAATTCTTCTAAGTGCACTGCCGTTATACCGTTAAGGCTTTATGTAGACTTCAGTAAGCTAAAAAATGTTTATTAACTTAATATGTTAAACTAATGAGTTGAAGCATCTCGATATCGATTGCTAAATGTGTATGTACAACAAAATCAACTTTATACCTAAATATAAGATTAAGGAATTCTTCCCAATGCACTGCCGTTATACCGTTATGGCTTAGTGTAAACTTCAGTAAGATAAAGAAGGTTAATTAACTTAAATATGTTAAACTAATGATTTGAAGCCTTTCCTTATCGATAACTAAATGTGTATATAAAAGAAAGTCGACTTTATACCTAAATATAAGATTACGGAATTCTTCTAAATGCACTGCCGTTATGCCGCCTTGCTTTATATCAACTTCAATACGTTAAAGAAGGTTAATTAACTTAAATATGTTAAACTAATGATTTGAAGCAATTCGATATCGCTTGCTAATTGTGTATATACAAGCTAAATAAATACGAGGTTTTTTTTTTTATACAAAACTCGCGGCACTTACCAATATTTTTGCGCGTAGCGACGACCTTTTGTCAAAACGAATTAAAAACTGCGGGATAATCGGTTGGCGGATGGTTACAAGCGCACGGATCGTAATCGAAAGAGAGTGGCGCCTAGTCCGTCGGTCCCTTTTGTTATTTTTTGTGCGGTGTCCTCATGTGTGTTGAATTCGTGATGCGTTGGTGTGTGTGGGAGGAGATGATGACGTGTGGAGTTGGTGTGTGTGCGATGAGAGGATGATGTGTGGAGTTGGTGTGAGTGCGATGAGTATTGGTGTAGAGGTGTGGAGTATGATGTGTGGATGATGTGGATGGTGTAACCGTGTTGAGTATGGTGTGTACGTTATTATATTAAGGGGGGTCAGGTGCTCGTTTAGCCATCCCGGCCCCCCTAAACGACTGTTTAGTCTAAAAGGCGCTGCAACTGTTGCAGCGTTGCCACAACGCTGCTCAGCCCCGTAGATCGGCGAGGTGGTGGCCCAGGCTGTCGACGCCGCAACGAGGGCCCGTCGCGCTGGTGTGCGCCACGAGCTGCGGGCTGGAGTCGGGGCATGCGGCCGCGATGGAGGGGTGACCGATTCGCTTCGCGAGCCGCGCTACGATGTAGCAGCGTGTGATGCGGCCTGTGGCATATTTGGCACCGCCCTCGTGACTCACACTCCGGAGTCAGATGTCTATATGACAGGCAGTTGTGGCAGTGTCCGTGTGCTTGTGCAACTTGTTGCCGTTGCACGGGTCGCATACCCCTAAATATCCCACAATGATGCAGGCGATGTGGGCGCCGACAGATGGGACACCTTAGGGTCTCCGTAGTTCGTGCTACATACGCAGTTGCCGGTACATGTGCCGGCGTTGTTGCCGGTGCAGTTGCCGGCGTGGTTGCCGGGTGCAATTGCCGGCGTCGTTGCCACCACAGTTGGGGGCGCTGGAGTGGGCCCCGGTGCGCGGCGCATTGGTAGCCCGAGGTGTTGACGTGGTTGCGACTGGTGTATCAACATCCATGGTGATCTGTGTAGGGAAGATTATCGATTATAAATTTATCATACAATTAAATATGGACCATCGCGCCACGATATGTGGCATGAATGGGTCGTCGAAATGATTGCCCAAATTTTGTGTTAGTTTTCTTCGTTCGACGGTTTGTTATTTTTTGGCGATCGGTTATATTTTGACGGTTTGTTATTTGCGTACTTTCTCGCGTGTTATTGGTTTCATTTATTGTGTAGCGATAATACCGGTTGATTTTTGAGGTTTTCGGATTCGCGATCATCGGAAGTTGGCAGAAAGCATAGCTTCACGAGCGGTCGGGTTAGTGTTCCGTTTTGCGTACGGAGATCCACGATTCGTATGTGACCGTCGGAGCCATAATGTAGCTTTTCAATGCGGCCAAGCCGCCACTCGGTTGGAGGTAGACAATCATCGTGGATGAGGACACAGTCTCCAAGTTTAGGCGCCTGTTCAGGAGTCTTCCAGCGGTATCTTTTGTGGAGATCCTTTATATATTCGTCCTTCCATCGGCGGCTGAAATCGTGATGGAGAATTTTAATTCGTTCCCATCGATTTAATAGAGATAGCGACTCCACGCCTGGCTCAGGAATGGCCAGGATGGGTGCTCCTTTTAGAAAATGCCCTGGAGTTAAGGCGGTGAAATCTGAGGGGTCTTGTGATAGTACTGTGAGTGGCCGTGAATTGAGAACGGCTTCAATTCGATTTAATAGCGTCGTGAACTCTTCGTAATTGAATTTATAATTTCCAGCTACCCGTTTGAAATGGGTTTTGAAGCTTTTTACAGCTGATTCCCATAAACCGCCCATATGAGGAGCGCTTGGGGGTATAAATTGCCAGTTGATACCTTGAGGGGCGTACTTTTGTACGATGTCGGGTGACACTTGTTTTAGGAAATCCACAAATTGCTTTTCGGTGGCTCGTTGAGCTCCAGTGAACGTTTTGCCATTGTCGCTCATGATCTTTGATGGGTAGCCACGTCGAGCGACGAAGCGAGCAAATGCCGCGAGAAAAGCCTCCGTCGTCAGATTACTACACAGCTCAAGGTGTACTGCCTTTGTCGTGAAACATACAAAGACAGCCACATAGCCTTTCATGAGAGTGGGAGACCTTAACATAGAAGCCTTTACCTGGAAAGGCCCAGCAAAATCAACACCTGTTGTGGTGAAAGGCAGAGCGAAATTGCAGCGTTCCGGTGGAAGTGCTGCCATAATCTGCGTTCGCATCTTCCGTTTGGGCATAGTGCAAATCTTGCACGTGAAGATGCACTTCTTAATTTGCGGCTTAAGAGGGGGGATATAATACTCCTGGCGTACCATCTGTTGCATGAGACGATGTTGGGCGTGTAGCATTAAGGTGTGGATGTAGTGGGGGAATAATGTGGCAAATGGTGACTTCTCTGGAATTATTATGGGGTGGCGTTCATTGTATGTTAGGCTCAAATTAGCGAGCCGACCATTGGCACGAAGCAGACCTTTCGGGTCCAGAAATGGGTTGAGAACTAAGAGTGAGCTCTTTTTATCAATCGGCTTCGATTCTTTTAGTGCTGATATATCGCGGCTGAAGTAGCGCGCTTGTGTGTATGCAATTAGTGCGACCTTTGCCTTTTGTAACTCTAGGTGCGACACTGTGTTGCATGGGGAATTTTGTGATCCCTTGATTTTGCTTTTGAGTTGCTCTATAAATTTGAACATATAAGCAACTACTCTGAGAGCTCTTGGAAACGATGAAAATCGTTCAAGGATGTCGGTATCATCCAATAATGTATGAAAGGAGGCGATTTTTCGACCTTCTGGGGCGATAATGTTGCGCATGGGGGTTTGGGGCCCAAGAATCAGGAGATTCTATCAACCATCGGGGGCCATTCCACCAGAGGGTAGTAGTGGCAAGGTGCAGTGGCTTGCACCCTCTTGTACCTAGATCGGCAGGATTGTCAGCACTGGCTACGTGACGCCACGTGGCTGATCCCACTAGGTCAAGAATTTGAGACGTTCGGTTAGAAATATACGTCTTCCATGCATGTGGGGGTTTTTCCAACCAGGCTAGTACAATTTCTGAATCGGACCACATATATAGTTTGCATTTTGTCATTTTTAAATGCATTTGCACCATGGCTACCAATTTTGAAAGTAGTAGTGCGCCACATAACTCAAGTCGGGGGAGACTTATAGTTTTTAAAGGTGCCACCTTTGCTTTTGCTACTAATAAGTGGCTTGTGGTCGTGGTATCACTTTGCGTGCGCACATAGATAGTAGCGCAATATCCCTTTTCTGAGGCGTCACAAAAGCCATGTAACTCGACTTTGTGTTCGGGGGAGTAGTTTACCCATCGTGGAATTTGTATCTGGGAAATGTCATTCAGATTTTTTGCGAACTGGGACCATTTTTCTAAGCGAAGAGGTTTCACTTGTTCGTCCCAGTCGGTTCCATCTAGCCATAATTCTTGTATTAAGATTTTCGCTTGGATCATAATTGGCGAAAGCCATCCTGCGGGGTCGAAAAGTTTTGCCACCGAGGATAAAATCTGTCTTTTCGTTATGGCTGATAATGCGGATATGGACTCTGTCGTGTATGAGAACTGGTCCGATATCGCATTCCATTGGATGCCTAGCGTTTTTGTTGTACTTTCCTTTTCGAATATAAGGAAATTAGTGTCCAACAAATTTTCGTTTGGAATATTTTTGAGTATATTCGGGTGATTTGCCGTAATTTTTTTTAATGGAAACCCTGCGGATGTGAGGGCTTGGATTATTTGTGATAATGATTCGTATGCTTGGGGAAGACTGTGACTTCCAGACAGAATATCGTCTACATACGTTTGTGTTTTTAACACCTGGGTCGCCAGAGGAAATTCTGACTTGGTGTTTTCTCCCAAATTCGTGGAGCGTTCGAATGGCTAAATATGGGGCACAGTTTACGCCAAAGGTAACTGTTTTTAATTTAAAGTCGCGTAAAGGACTGGTGGGGGATCTTCGGAACATAATACGTTGAAAATCTTGGTCGTCTTTGTGTACGCCTATTTGCCGATACATTTTCTCAACGTCCCCATTGAATACGTATTTGTATATACGCCATTTTAGAATAAGCAGCATTAAATCAGGTTGGAGCGTGGGTCCTGTAAACAGGATATCGTTTAGGGAATTCCCCGAGCTAGTGGATCTTGAGGCGTTGAAAACAACTCTTACTTTAGTTGTCTTTTTATCTGGCTTTACTACTGCATGATGTGGCAAGTAAAAGGAGTAGTATTTGCCGTTGACGATTTTCTCCCCTGGGTTTACTTCCTCCATATGATCTAAATGGAGGTATTCTTCTAACACACCATCATATTCAGATTTGAGTTCGCCTTTTTTAAGTAGGTTTCTTTCCATACTTAAAAACTGCTGAATTGCAGAGGTGCGAGAGTGACCTAAGGCGAGTGTGTTAGGAAATTGTTGCTTAAGTGGTAGTCGTACGACGTACCGACCATTTTCTGATCTAGCAGTTGTGGCTTTGTAAAAATCCTCACAATACTGATCTTCAGGGGTTGTGACTGATAGGGGGGGGAGTTCTTCTAGTTCCCAAAATTTTCTCAATTGTGAATTGAGGTACTCATTTGAGACTTCCTCAACTTGAGTTGTTAATGTTGTAACTGGTTCCGCAACTAGTCCGCTTAGGACCCATCCGAAAATGGTATTTTGCGCCAGAAGTGTTTCGGAAATTTTTTTCAATACCTTCAAAAATAATTTGTGGTATTAGATCGCTGCCTAATAGTAGATCTATTTGAGCGGGGGTGTTGCAGTTGGGGTCTGCTAGCTTTAGGTGTGAAACCTTTTGCCAATGTTTGCTATTTATGTGATAGCTGGGTAACATATTGGTTAATTGCGGTAAGACAATAGCTTCTGCTTGTATGCGCTTATCCGTTTTGGGGGGAAAAGAGGGTAATGGGGCAGATTTTATTTGAGTTTTGAACAACTCTTCCGCCCATTCCCGTGATTTAAAAGTTGGCCAGTTTTGTTGGTAACTGTAGCCTGTTTTGTGCCCTAGACGCTATAAATGATCGTTGTGACCCTTTGGGTCTTTTAAAGGGCTCTGAGTTTGAACAGTTCTCCTCGGTGTTCGATGGAGACAACTGCTGTGGGTAATAGTACCCTACTGTGGTTTTCGCTATGTAGCGTTTGGGTTTTCATCGCCTTTGAGCAGCATGGTGCTTCTTGGCAGTTTTCAGGATTTGTTGTGGCAACTAATCCTGTTGCTCGTTTTACGTTTGCATTTTTTGGGGGGGAGCTGGAAAAATTTGTTATATGTAACATTGAATGATGTCTTTTATGGCAGTAAACGCAATTAAATTTGCTTTCGCAATCTTTAAGCGTATGCGCATGTGACATACAGTTGGTACATAATTTTTTCGATCTTACGAAATTGTTTCGATCGCTAACATTCATTTTTTTGAATTTTTCGCATAATTTTAATCTGTGACCTCCTCTGCACAGTTCGCATGACGTTTGTTTATATTGTTCGGAAGAGAACGATTGATTTTTAAAAAGGTTTCTATTTGAATTATTGGGGCTATTGGCTTGGGGCTTGTGGAAGCTTCTATTGAAGTCTTGCTGAATACCTTTTGGTTTACTTGTATTTATTTTTTTGTCTACCCTTTCTGCGATTTCGTACTGGGTAGTGAGAAAATCTCTCAGATGTTGCCACGTTGGGCACTTTTTACGTGATGAGAGCGATTGCTCCCACAATAGTAAAGACTTTTCTGGTAATGCTGCTGTGCATATATTCACCAGTATAGGGTCCCAGTTGTCTGTGGGGAAAGTTTTGGGTCGATAAAATCGACAAACAATTGGAAACAGTGGATTGAAGTTTGATAAATTCTTCACTGGGTTTTCCCTTTTTAATTTTTGGCAAGTTCATCAGAATTGTTATCTGCTTATCGACCAATATTCGTTCATTCTCGTATCTTGATTTTAAAGCTTCCCAAGCCATATTAAAAATTTTCGTCATTTAATGCGAACTGTTTTACTATGACGCCAGCTTGACCTTTCGTTTTGTATCGGAGGTGATACAATTTTTGCGCATTAGATAATTTTGGGTGGTTTATGTAAACGGCAGTGAACATGTCCCGGAAGGACGGCCATTGTTCATAACCCCCATGAAAAATTTCTGTGTCACATGCGGGCACCTTGAGGTGGATGCCCGAACTTGCCTCGTGACTTTGTACTTGTGTCATCTCTACTCGCGGAAGTGGAGTAGGTGCAATTGCATTAATTAATTTTAGCTGATCTGAAATCATAGCTTTCGTCTCTTCGTACTGGGCTAAGCAGTTTTCATATTTGGAGTATGCTGAAGATTTGAAATTTTCAGGTAGATCTGATTCGTCAGATTCTACGATTGCGTCATATGCCGCTTGGAGACGCGTCCAAAAATTGTCTAAATTATCTTTTTTGATTTCTAAGACCGATTCAGAATTGTCTTGAATCGGTGAGGATGAAAATCGAGTGCAGTATCGTATCAAACTGTCACTCTCAGCAATGAATTTTGCATATGAAATATCTTTACCCCTCTTTATTTTTGTAGCACCTTGCTTTGAGCGTGTAGCCTCAGCAGGTGTACATGGGCTCTTTTCATCTAAAACCATTTTTGGAACTTTTAGTGACTGTGTTGTTTTAGATTCCTTTGAGTCTGAACTCATTTAAAGATTTATAGAATGAATTAAACCGTCTTAGTGAAAACTAGGCTTGTAGATATTTTGAAAACGTGTATAAAGTATACTAGTATATAGTATATAAAATGTTGAAAAGAAGACTCTTTTGTATGTAAGAGTTTCAAAAAATCAATAAAACCAATGGCTTTTTGATAAATCGAGATTTCGAAAAATATTTTCGTTTCTATATGTATTTATATATGTATTGTGTAGACGTGAACTCTTAAATAAATAAAAGTTTTTAACGGACTTAATATGATAAGACGCTTTACGTATTTTATAGGGTTTGTAACCGCGAACTCTTTTAAGTTAATAAGAGTTTTGACCGAATTGTTTAGACGTGAACTCTTTTATATAAATAAGAGTTTTCCAAATCACGTAAAGAATATCGCTTAAATTTGATTTTGTTATTTATTATAGACCGGAAAATTTTTTTTTTTTTTATGTTTATTCTTCTATGTATATTGTTTTATATATTTTATGTCCCAAAATTTCCCATAGGGTATATCTATAGGTGGATCTTTTATCTATTATGTGCTAATGAGCGCTCGTTTTAGAGATCACTGCACTTTTTACATATGCATGTATGTACATATGTATTACGCTTTTTGGGTTTTTTTCACAATCCTGCTTGTTTTTGTTGATCAAAAATCAAGGGGTATTGCGGGAAATATGCCAATGTGGACTTTGAATATCTTTTATACGCAATCCTGCTTGGGTTTTTTTAGACGAAAACCAAGGGGTATCGCGGAATATATGCCAATGTGGACTTTGAAGCAGTGAGCGTATCTACATATGCGACGATACTTATGTACAAATTTTTTATTTTATAAAAATCCTTTTTGTTATATTTATTGTTATATAATTGTACCCAATGTCGATTGGGTGTTTGTATATATTGTCTATATTGATATGCGCCCGTATGTGCATATATATATACGCGTATATATATATATGTCTATGTGTTTGTACGAAAAACACCGAAAAGAGAATTAACCCACCGCAGGTAATTTTCTCATATACACTAGGTTTTATGTATATATATGTATATATTTAAGTAATCGCGTCGCATATACAAGTGTATGTATATGCATATGTTCGCAGAGATAAGAAGCCGCGAAAAAAGAGTTTGATAATATTTTAATGTTAGATCTGAATGTACATATGTATATTTGAAATGTGTTGATTTGTATATGGTTTTATTTAGCGAAGAGCAAGTTATGCTCTTTATATGTTATAGAGGTATATGTAACATATATGTATGTGTGTATGTGTGATATACAATTTATTTGCGCATATACTCTTTTTTTTTTTTTTTTTTTTGATTGTACCAAACTGCTTTGTTAGCGGGTTTTCAGTTTTTACCGTAAAATAAACCGAAAACCTAAAACAGTCTGGAAACGGTCTTTAATACTTTTCCGACCGTAATTTTGGTCTGACCGCAATTTTAATAGTCTGATATCAGAACATACATATGTATATGTGTACATATAATATAAAAATTTAAATGAAACGATACAACTCACTTTGCTTTCCGCCAGGGGCTTTTGGGGATGTTGTGAGTTTACGTGTGTATCTAATGTGTGGGTGGTGTGCGTGTGCCTGTATGTGTGCCAGTGCTTGTGCTTCGCTTGCTTCTCCAGTTCTCCTGTCCTATTGTTGCTGGTGTTGTAACCTGTATTTTTGTATTCCTTTTTTTTTCTTTTGTTTGTAGGTTATATGTCACTGCACTATCACCGATTATGTGTATGTATGTATGTATGTATATAGCAGGTGTTAATTATTTCTTTTACTCTGCTCTTTCTCACATCACCTCACTTTTTTTTACCCCTCTTTTTAGTTATTTAAAATTTTTTTTTCTTTTTCGCTTGTGGGTCGTTTCAACTCACTGTCACTTTACATACATATGTACATACTCGTATATGTATTGTATGTGTATATCAATATTAACACTGCACTTTGTCACCACACTTTGTTTAAGGTTTTATCCAGCATGCACATTTGTACATACATACATATGTAGATATGAAAAATTTTTTTTTTCCAATATGTTGGCTTTTATTTAAACCACGTCACCAACGTTGTTTTGCGCAATTTTAACAATTTTTTTTTTTTTTACTTATATCCACCAACGGTTTTCCTAACTGCGTCACCTCACCACCGTTGTCTTTTTACTTTCTTATATGTACATATGTATCCACTAACGGTTTATTTAGTAACCGTTTTAAAATGTGTCACCTCACTACCGTTGTCTTTCCACAAAATTTTTGCACTCTTTTTTTTTTTTTTTCCAACGGCTTTTTCACTTTTTTATTTTTTTTTTTTTTTTTTGGTTTAACAGGTTTTTCACATATTTGTTTGAACAGTTTTAAACTCAGTTATTTCCACTTTTTGTTTCAACAGTTGCAAACACCGGGGTTTTTTTTTTTTTTTTCCTTTTTTCTGTTGTAACTCCGGGTTGTCACTAACACAATTTTTTTTTTTTTTTTTTTGATTTAACAAAATCACGCGCGTTACCGTGACCGATTTTTAAGATTAATATTGTTATTTTTTTTTTTTTTTTTTTTTTTTTTATCTTTTATGTTTCACTGTTACCACTACTGCCGTCCGGTACGGCTTCGAAGGACCATAAATAAATACGAGGTTTTTTTTTTATACAAAACTCGCGGCACTTACCAATATTTTTGCGCGTAGCGACGACCTTTTGTCAAAACGAATTAAAAACTGCGGGATAATCGGTTGGCGGATGGTTACAAGCGCACGGATCGTAATCGAAAGAGAGTGGCGCCTAGTCCGTCGGTCCCTTTTGTTATTTTTTGTGCGGTGTCCTCATGTGTGTTGAATTCGTGATGCGTTGGTGTGTGTGGGGGGAGATGATGACGTGTGGAGTTTGGGGTGTGTGCGATGAGAGGATGATGTGTGGAGTTGGTGTGAGTGCGATGAGTATTGGTGTAGAGGTGTGGAGTATGATGTGTGGATGATGTGGATGGTGTAACCGTGTTGAGTATGGTGTGTACGTTATTATATTAAGGGGGGTCAGGTGCTCATTTAGCCACAAGCAAATCGAATTTATACCTAAATATAAGATAACGGAATTCTTCTGAATGCACTGCAGTTATACCCTTAAGGCTTTATGTAGACTTCAGTGCGTTAAAGAACGTTTGTTAACTTAAATATGTTTAACTAATGATTTGAAGCATTTCGATATCGATAGCTAAATGTGTATATACAAGAAAATCGACTTTATACCTAAATATAAGATAACGGAATTCTTCTACATGCACTGCCGTTATGCCGCCATGGATTTATGCCAACTTCAGTTTGTTAAAGAAGGTTTATTTACTTAAATATATTAAACTAATGAGTTGAGGGATCTCGATATCGATTGCTAAATGTGTATATACAACAAAATCGACTTTATACCTGAATATAAGATTACGGAATTCTTCTAAATGCACTGACGTTATACCGTTATGGCTTTATGTAAACTTCAGTAAGATAAAGAAGGTTAATTAACTTAAATATGTGAACTTAAATATGTTAAACTAGTGACTTGAAGCATTTCGTTATCGATTGCTAAATGCGTATATACAACAAAATCGACTTTATACCTAAATATAAGATTACGGAACTCTTCCAAATGCACTGCCGTTATGCCGTTAAAGCTTTTGTAGACTTCAGTAAGACAAAGAGGATTAATTAACTTAAATATGTTAAACTTATGATTTGAAGCATTTCGATATCGATTGCTAAATGTGTATATACAAGAAAATCGACTTTATACCTGAATATAAGATAACGGAATTCTTCTACATGCACTGCCGTTATGCCGCCATGGATTTATGCCAACTTCAGTTCGTTAAAGAAGGTTTATTTACTTAAATATGTTAAACTAATGATTTGAAGCATTTCGCTGTCGATTGCTAAATGAGTATATACAAGAAAATCGACTTTATACCTAAAT
>CM050325.1:104422277-104441886 GCA_027475135.1 Bactrocera correcta
CGCCACCCAATACCAATGCCCCCAAATTTTGCCACGCTCCTTAATGGCACCCATTGCGCTAATATACGCTCAAAGCCGGGAAAGTGGTACCCTCACCAATGCCCATCAGAATACGCACAACAATTAGCCAAGTCGCACCACCATGTATGATGGCGAGTGGTGTAATACGGTGAAGAAAGCTGTGGACAATATACCCAAACTGAGCGTCCATTTACCACCGAATTTTTCCGCCAATAGACCGCCAGGAATGTGCGTCAAAATGTAGCCAATATAGAAGGATGAAAGTATATAACCCTGTAACTCTTCTGACCATTCATATTCACCACCACTCTGCAAGAATTATATACAAAATGTACGCTGATTATTTACTTCATGCAACTCTGCATCGTTAACTTACACTTGATTCCGTGTCCAAATCGTCCGCCACGCATACTGCGTGCTACCGTCATCGTCTGTGTGATTTTTCTTAACCACTAGCTCGTAATAGCTACCGAGAGACATATACGCATCGTATATGCATTGAGTATGGCAAAAAAGCCCATGATCGAAAGGATCACGCGCTGAGGTACGAGGAAAACTGAAAAAAAAAAAAATGAAAAAAAATTTAAAATTAATTAGGATTTTTAAATTTTGTATATTTCAGTTATACAAGATTAGCATAATAAGAATTTTCAGTTAGGATTACTTTCAATTTCGGTGTTAGTGTGTTTAGACTTAATTTTATAAAAAACTTGACATGACTTTTAAACCCAGTTTTGTTTGGTTTTTTCTCTTTTTTAGGGGTTTTTTTTTTCCCAAATTTAATATTTTTTAATTTTTGGGGTTCCTTTTTAAAACCATTTTTTTTTTTGGTTAGTTTTTAATTAATTTTTTTGGTTTCTAAAACTTTTTAAAAAATTTTTCCCAACTTTTTTAAAAATTTTTCAAAAAAGGGTTTCCCCAATCTTTTTATTTTTCCCACCTAAAATTGTTTTTTTCCATAAAAGCCTTTTTTAAAAATCTTCAAAAATTAAGGTATACCCCCATAATAAACCCAAAAAAAAAATTTAGGTTTAGAAGAAAAAAGGCTTTTTTTTAAAGTTATTTTTTTGGGAATTTTTTGTTTCCCCCCGATTAAAAACCCCCATTAAATTTTTTTAAAAATTTTTTAAAAGGTTTTAAAAATTAATAATAAAAAATTCAAATTTTACTTTCAAAACTATGACTCATGTTCTCGACCGTTTTTTTTCAATAGGTCATTAATCAAATTTCCCGATTTTGACATTGTCTTCTATAAAAAATCAAAAACCAAAAAAAAATTTTAATTTATTTTACTAAATTTGTACTTAAATGCTTAATTATCGGGAAAAAAAATACTTTTCTGTTCCACTTAAAATCGCATGCATCACTGTTTGCATGTCAGTTGTCACTTTTGTAGACCACACGTGAAACCCCACTCAATTTAAAATATAATAAATGTGAATATGCATACAGTGGTGGCAAAAAATATGCCAACAATAATATATGACTAGAACATTTTCATCAAAAGTTCAGAATCAGTTTGAGAGACATGAAAAATATTGCAAGATTTAAAAAATATTTTTGCGCATCCACAATTTTTTTTTATTATATGTAATATAAAAAAAAACGTAACTAATGAGCTTTTGCCTCCAGCTTTTTAATTGTTTCCCTTTTTTTTTGCGTGCCACTGTGTAATTACGGAAAAAATGTACGCCATCTATTTCAAATTAAATTTAATGAAGTGTACAACAATCACACAATCAACACTATTCGTGCCAAATTATCGAATTAACAAAAGGGGAAAAAAAAATTAGACAATGTGGCCGCTCAATGAGTGAGTAATTGAATTGTAAATGTTTTTTGTGATATTCTCATGAGCTAATCAAATTGAAAATTTCAATAGACTATATTTGAAATTACAGTTATAATAATGAAAATTCACGTAGAGAATGTTAGTGAATGCCTAAATTCACTCTAAGTTCACTCAGTTGTAAACTAGACAGTTTGAAGTATTTGAACGTTTTTTTACTTGAAGAGCTTCGTGGTGCAACTCCGATTTTTTTGATTAGTTTAAAGAAATTTAAAAATGTTTTGCAAAAAATTTTTAAAATTGAAATTCTGGAACTTAGAAAAATTACCGAATGCTTACGAAGCTTTCGAACTTGGTTTAATTTTCACTCACAAAAAAGCTCGTCGTAGGAGAAAGTTTTCAAATTATTCGAATACATGATGTTAAGATTTTTGAAAGATAAAAAAAAAAAAAAAAAAATTTTATAAACATAGAAAAAAATTTAGTTTTTTTAATTTTTAGAAATTTTCAGACTTTTAAATTTAACATTAATGCATGTTTAAATTTTTTTTTTTCAAAACTAAAATTATTTTTAAATTTAAAAAGTCTGAAAATTTCTAAAAATTAAAAAAACTTAATTTTTTTCTATGTTTTTAAATTTTCTTTTAATACCGTTTTTGTAATTTTTATTATAATTAATTTGCTAATTCTCCTGGGGATTAAAAAAAATTTTTTTTTTTTTTTTTTTTAATTCAAAAACTTTTAAATACAGAATTAAAACTTTTTTTGAAGTTTTCTCCATATATCTTTTATTTTGTATGAAGATATGGTACTTTAAATCAAAACAGAGAAAAAAGTGTGGGAAAAGAAAGCTAAACAAATTTTTTCAAGACCACTAATATTAACGCAAAGCAGCCTAAATCCGTTTAAATAAGTTGTTTAAAGATTTTACAACTACATGTACTACAATACACATGTACTATGTTTTGTATTAGAGCGGGTCGGGTTTTTTTTTATAAAATCGCGTATGCGGGAAATGCTTTGGGGATCATTCCAAAACTTTGTTTAAAAAGCTGTGAATTACGAGCCCCCGATTTATGGTAAAGTTTAAAAAATCTGAATAATCGGTTGTATGGAGATATATGTTATAGTTGTGCAATCTGACCGATTTCTACAGATGATCAATAGAATATTTAAATCACCATTTACCAAATTTCATTCGGTTTATTAAATTTCAGCTAAAAACCTTATAGAGTCAAAGTCCCTCGGGAAAGTTGTTCAGAATGATCCTGAATATGACCATTGTTTTTTTTCTTTCCCTTTAAATCAACCCTAGTATATACATATGTATGTACATACAAATTACTAGAGGTGTATATGTATAGTATGTGTTTGAGTTTTTTGTTGTAATCGATTTCGAAAGGTAAAGCCTCTATTAATTGAATAAAACTATAAAATAGCGTAGAACCAGTTAAGCTCCTCCAATTTTATTTTTAATGTATTTTTTTGTTTTTTATTTTATTATATGTTTTTTTTTTTTTTTTTTGTTATTATTATTTGTTTCGTTTCTGCTTTTTTGAGTTAAAAGGCCTCACTGAAGGTTTGCCCTGTCTCTATTCGCATACATAGTAAACTTGCTTCATGAAAATGCAAATTTTTATTGTGTCGATTTTAGAATATCATTAGCACAATGCACTTATTTTTGTTGTTGTTACTAAGGTATTTGGTACGTGCAATGTGCAGACCGCCAGTTATGCTACTTACATACATATACATATTTATAATTGGGTTAAATAAAGGCAAATTACATGAAATTAAAATGGCAAATCAAAGGTATGAACGTGTAATTGTTCATTTCTTATAACACAAAAACCTTGATTTTGATAGGTCAGTTTATATAACTATATAAAAACGGTTAATAATATAACAGCACTTAGTATGTCCGAGCCCTCTGCAAAATCAAAAACTGTCAGCGAAGCGTCAGCTCTATATATAATAAGATTGAGACATTTACAACAAATTAGGCTCAGTCAGTCCGTACAATACAGTAGACTCAAGTAATAGTTAGACCAGTGGTCCCGTGGAAGAATATGAGATGGGAAAATGTTTTGGTTTAGCAATTAAAGTTCCGGCTTTTTGCGTTTCTCCGAAGCTTTACACGGACCTGCAAAATAGGCGATTATTTCTATGTTGACCTACTCACTTGAGTGATATGTTTTTTCAGCGAGACTCTTTCTTAATCTGGGTCTAAATCCGCCAAATACGTTGGGTGTGGGATTAGTTCATAATGAAATTTTTTTTTATTTATCGTGTTTATCACAAGCCGAATGAGCCGAAGCGTTTTTTCTCTCTAAAACTGTAAAATGATTGATAGCCTCGTAAGTATTTATACCAAATTTTTCAAAATCTCAGACTTAGATAGACTTAGATATTTGTTATACCCTGAGCAGGGTATATTAAGTTTGTTACGAAGTTTGTAACACCCAGAAGGAATCGACGGAGACCCTATAAAGTATTTATATAAATGATCAGTATGTCGAGCTGAGTCGATTTATCCATGTCCGCCTGTCTGTCCGTCTGTCTATATATATACGAACTAGTCCCTCAGTTTTTAAGATATTGTTTTGAAATTTTGCAAACGTCATTTTCTCTTTAAGAAGGTGCTCATTTGTCGGAACGGGCGATATCGGACCACTATAACATATAGCTGCCATATAAACTGAACGATCGGAATCAAATGCTTGTATGGAAAACATTCACATTTGACAAGATATATTCACGAAATTTGGTATAGATTATTTTTTAAGGCAACAATGTAATCTCTAAAAAGCTTGTTCAGAACGGGTTACTATAGCCTATAGCTTCTATACAAACTGAACACATAGTTACTAACCGAAATGCGCCTGTGAGGGGTATTTAGCTTCGGTGCAACCGAAGTTAACGTTTTTTCTTGTTTTTTTGGGAAATTAAAAAAATTTAAATTTCCCTTAATCATTTAATTTTATTTTATTTAAAATCATTTTATTAAAAAAAAAAAACACCTTGCGTTTTTCATTCATAATTTCGAATTTATTTTTGTTTTACTTTCTGTGCTTTGTATTATATAATTACTTAATAATAACCGCAAATGTGTAGTCTTTATCTGGCGCAGTCTAATGCAAGTAAATTTGCATAATTATTGCCACCTGTCTGCTTTTTTGTTTTGGTTCATATATAATTTTTTATACCTGTGTATGTATATATATATTTCCTGTTAAAAATATATATAAAAAAGAAAATATAAATATTCACCTGCCACTACATGTGTTTGTATGTACATATGTAGAGTATGTATGTATGTGTGGTATCTACGTATAGTATGCATGTAGTATGTATTGGTGTGCACGTTGCCAGAGTTAATCATTTGAAGCGCACATTGCAAAAACAGATAAGTGATTGTAAAAACGCATTTACTGCACTCTAACAAATTAACAAATAAAAAAAAAATATAAAAAAATACACCCACTCTCAAAGTACTCAATTCTAAAAAATTAATTACTTAGCAAATACCCTCATTAAGCGCTACGACTTGCTGACTTTCGTTTTAAGTTTATTTATAAAATTGTTAGCAGTGAAAATAATATTTAATAATCATTTTTTGCACATATTTCTTCAGCGCTAATGACAAGCGCTGTAATTAAAATTGAAAAATATATGCTTTCTTGTATGAGAGATTAGGTTTTTTTAGTAATCCATAGTTTGACTAATAGTGTTTTTATATGTAACTTGTATGGTACTTCAAAATGCCATTTCATTTTAAGTATTAATGTAATCATTACATTCTATCACGCTCCACCCTAGTATTTTTCTCTCCTAGTTCATATCACAACTTCACAGCTTAGAACGGTAATTTGTAAGCTCATTAGACTGCCGTTGAATTTGTTATTTTTTTTATCGCTGCACGTGACTTTAGTGGTTTTAGAATAACTAGTTCTACTGCAGCGCAGTTTATCAATTAAGAAAACACTGATTTCCTAGAAGTTTACGTTTGACAAATAACTCAATTAACCCTTTTGTAGCTACACGATGCTGACAAACACTTTTACGCCAGTTATAAATTTTGTTTTTTTTTGTTATGAAATTATAACATTATGTTATGAAATTTTTGCATAAATTATATAAAATGGAATATTATTCTTAGCTACTTTGTCTTAAGGCATTCATTGAAGGGTTAAGCATTTGGTTGCTTAAACCGTGTTTACAGAATTCTATGTATTTGGCGCAAAAATATAATTTTTATTTTTTAGTGCAGTTTGTTTTTACCTGTAAATTACAAAAACGTGCTAAAATATTATTTTTTTAATTATGCACTTTCAAGTATTGAATATTAACGAACACCATAGCTCGTGGTTTTCAAGGCCCTTATCATAACATATCTATTTAACCAAGCAGGAAATCCGAAAAATTTTGCTATAAAGACGATTTTAGACCATTTAACAGGCGAACCTGATGTCAAAATAAATGGTATCGTTCTTTCATATTTCTAGAGGTTATACCTTTAAAGATAAAATACTAAAATTTTAAATTGATATCTCAAATAGTTTTTGAGTTGAAACGCTTATAAAATGTAACCGCTCAGTTCAAAGAGATCCGTCTTTAATATACCAATCTTATATTTAAATGGGGTTTTCTCAAACCCACATTGTCTAAATCTTCTTGCCTGATTACGCGCAGAAAAATTAACACTAACAAATTCTTCATAAAACATACAATTTTTGATTTTTTTATCGAAGATCTTTGTGTGAACAGTATTTTCTAGTAGAAAATTTGTTTATGTTTCATCCACTTCAACAGTGGAGCACTTTTATATACAATACATAAACGATCAATCTGAGATATGAATCTAAAATTTTGCACACGACTTTTTCTAACCAAGAAGTTGTTCATTTGCGGGAACCGTCGATATCCGATCTCTATAGCATATGTAGGTAAGTAGGAGTGCAGCCCTGTTGTCATTCGGGCTCAATTAGCACTGGCTGTGCCATTTTGATGTATTATTCGTAGAGCTTTCATATTTGCTATCACGTTTCATCTTCTCTTTCAAACCATTTTGAGGTTTCGATAAAGGTACCGATATGGTTTTTGTAGACATCCATTCTAGGTTTGGTGCTTGATGGATTCCAAATGTTCTGTGTCGGATCTTTGATAGGTCTGGGTATTCACAGATAAAATGGAAAATTGTTTCCTTGTTCCCTGCTATTTCGCAGCTCCGGCTGATGTTGCTGTAGTGCATAGCGCCGCCTGGCTATCCGTAAATATATAGTATATACATAATCTCTCGTGGAGAGAAAAAAATGTCCAGATCATCGAAAAGTACTCCCAAGCCTACACCGCAGTCCGTTTTGGACCCGTGGGTATAGACTGAGACGGTATCTTCCTCCCATATTGAGTCTCTCCTCAATTCTCGTCTAGAGGGTATCCTCACCTGAAAGTGTCTATTGAAATCCAGCATTGGAAGAATGTATTCTGATTTATTAACGTTGAGCAGGTTTAGGATATCACTATGTCCATAGTTCTGCTGATTCCAACCACCCCTCTATAGCATATACGTAACTGCCATCTAAACTGAATGATCGGTATGGAATGTTTGTATGGAAAACAATGTCATTTTTTAATATATCGTTACGAAGTTTGGCATGTGTTATTGTCGAAGATAATACAACATTCTCCGAACAAATTGTTCAGGTCGGTTCACTATAGCTATAGCTGCCAAGCAAACGGAACGAACGGAATTATGTTCTTGTAAAAAAAGCTTTAGTATTTGTGGTCTTTGTGCAAGCGATCATAGCGGTGCATCCAAAGTTAACTTTTTTTTTGTTTTTATTGTAATTTTTCTATTTTCTCTTTAGCGTGCTTTTTTCAAATCAACACTTTTATTTGTTGATTTTATTAAACCAATAATATCATTTCAAACATATTCGCTTACATCGGCACTTAGGTAATGGAATTTGATATAATTAAATGTTAAAATGACGCTTCACACTATTTTTGTGTAATATCGGCATATTCTGTGGTGAAAGATATGTTTTACAAAGTAAACAGCTAATATAAGCGTAGCGTAAGAGCGACTACAGCAACTAAAAGTATTAATGTACACACTTATACAGGGTGTATGTGTACACTCGTGTGTTCATCTCGCATAATGTTATTTGAGCCAATTCTGTAGAATTAAAAGCCGCTAAATTACTATAATCGTCTCTCAATCTCTATTTCAATCTCGGCCACAATTGAATTAAGTGCATGATGCTCATATAATCTATAGATACATATGTACATACATACATATGTATATGTTTTTTGTGGTTTACATTTGCAACTCTTTCGTACACATACATTAATTAATGCACGCGCATGATCGATATAATATAGTAATTAATATACATACATACAGGCATATATTATATGTATAAGTATGTGCATATTTAATATACTTATATACCTATAGTGGCGTACGTTTTACCTTTTTTCGTTGTAATCATTAAATTGTTGAATTATTGGCTTAATTACAGCTGCATATAAATAAAATGTGGAAACAAAAGAATTTACAGCGCGAAAACGTGTACGCTAAAAAAAGCGGAAATGTATCACCTGTGATTTTATAGTACACCATATGCAATGCATGTACACACATGTGTACATATGCATACTTGTATATATGTACATATGTATGTATATACATGTAAGTGTCATTATTAATGTCAGTGGTCGCACTACAAGCCTATTCATTACGCAGATAAAAAAGATGCTATCAAAAATTGTTAAAAAAATATACAAAAAATTGTTTACGCGAATATTTACTTAAATATATATAACAACAAGTAAGATGGGGCTTCGTTCGAGTGCAACCGAACATTTTATACTCTTGCAACATGCAAAAATCAAAGCCGTTAAAATATTTTAAAGTGTAAAACGTCAACCAGAGAATCGAAATTATATGTCCATACATAGACAGACTCATAGTATTTTGGAGTTTGGATAGTATCAACCCGATTTTATCTATTTTTGCCAATACCACATACTAAAAACCAATCATAAGGAGTAAAGTCAGAAAAATGTTCGAAAATCCTTATATTAGTTATAAGCTTTCGCTCAAGCCTGTCTATTTTAGACATAAATATAAGTACACTGTTATGAGTAAAACATGTTTCTCATTTTCATTGAGATATGTAGCTTGCATATTTGAAGTTCGAAAATTTTTATATTAGGTACATAGGGGCTAAGGGAAGTATTGGCTAGATTTAACCATTTTTGACGTACAGACATAAAACTGTCAGAGAAAGATCAACCCTGAATTTGAATTATATATCTCACATATTGACCCACATTTTCGATCGAAAGTGAACTATTGGTAACGGGTCGAAATATTCGGTACCAACAATTTTGTTTCATAAGGTGGCATGTACTAAAGGTATTATTCGTGCAAAGTTGTATCCCGTTATAGTAATTGCTTCTTGATTTGTGTACAGGAAAGTGAAAGAATGAAGTGGATTTTAAAATTGTGCTATATGGGAATTAGGCGAGCTTAATATGCAGTGTTCAGGGTAAGTGTTGATTAATTATTTTTCCCGCTTACAGTTTTTCCATACTAAAAAATGTACTGTTTTTTGTTAATTTTTTTCATTGCCTTAACTGTTTCATGCAATAACGTGTTGAGGTGAAATTACTTTATTTATTTGGAATTTATTTTTAATTTTTATTTGTCACACTCATTGACTTGGCGGCGAAGCAGTTTATTCAACTGAAACAATGAACTGCTATTAATAAAAATTATTGTACAATAAGTGCATGCGCTTACAAACAATTTTATGTATAAGCAATCGTCTATAAATTCAATTTTCTTCAGAAATAGTTATTCGTTAATATTTTTTTTTTGTTTGGGTCAAAGTCAGTGGTAAGGGGAATGTGATTTCTAACCAAAACTCGAAAGATGGCAACCAAGGAATTCAATGACAAGAAGTACAGGAATACAAGAAGTACCGGAATACAAAGAGGACCACGGAGTACATTTCTTATAAATATAATTTTTTCGAAGTTTCTGCTCACAATCTTTCTTAAAAACATCTGTCATATAAATATTTGTACAAATTTGCGGGATTCCACAATTTGTGACAGTTCAATTTAAGGGGTTAGGGTTAGTTAGAATTCTTCAATTTTTTTTTTTTTGCATTTTCGTTAAGTGAATCTTAAGTGATCTTAGAAATATTCTCTTTAAATATCACATTGATCTGATAATTAGTTTTTGAGTTATTCGACAAATAACAAAGAGAGCTCGGGCACTTCAAAGCGCTAGTGTGAAAGTTTAAACGCGTTTTTCTCAAAACTATGTTTTTTGAACCGCTCAGTAGATTTTAATGAAATGTATACAGCTTTTAGAATGCACAATAAACTCGGGCCTGATCGAAGGGTTTTGTCTTTTCGAAAATTTCGATTTTTCAAGACCAATTAACTGTTGATTTTTTCCCAAAAATTTAGAAAAAAAATTTCCTGACGCCGTCATTTTGTTAATTTTTGAAAAAAAAAAACAAATCCTTCGATCAGGCTCGAGTTCATCTATTTATGAAACAAAGTTTTTTCGTCCGATTGGTTTTAGATGAATCTCCAAGGACTTATAATTGTCACCGCAAGTATCTTTTTTTGGAACTGGGTCAAAAAAAACAACTGCAACTTTGGAAATTAAATTTTTTTTTATTTTCGTGACACATTATATAATAATGCCATATTACTACTTTTGTAAAATAACACGATTTAATAGCAAAAAAATACTAAAAATTCTTATTTTTTCGTGCCTCTGACTACCCCTAACGCCTTAATATGGACTTAGTTACCCTTATTCAACACAATTTCAAATGTATGCCTTCTTAAAAGCTTTAATATGATACCCACACATGTTTGCATTCTGAGCGTTTTGAGTTAATATTTGTTAACTAGTGGCAACCCTTATTAAAAAATTTCTTTATTTGTATTACTTTCTCTTTATTTTAAAAAGCTTATAATGTAGTAGCATCTTTCACTTTCAATTTAGTTTGACTTAAAATCACCTTTCGATTCGTTTTACTCAAGATTTTTAAATAGGTGGCAACCTTAAAATTTTTTTCTGCAAGCATGACATACCAAACGATGTGGTTGTAGTCGATCTATTGGTTTTATTTTTCATAATAAAAAATCAATTCGTGTTTATTCCATTAAATAATGAATATTCTATTGAAATGCTTTGCAATTCAAAACAATATTATTATTAATCAGTAAAGTACAAATTCGCAATATTTATGATAAGTAATACGTGTTTGTTATTTACTTATATTTATATATAATATTTATATTCAATAAACCAACAACTTATTTGGGAGCCATTTTGACATTTTTTTGATTCCGATTTTTTGATTTTTTTTTTTTTACTGCAGACTGAATAGAATACATTTTGACCTAATTTTTTTCATATATGTAAATAAGAAAATGTTCAATGACAACGAATTTTTATATTAATTGGCACTAGAATTTATTGTCGAAGAAACATACTTAGGAAGTTCGATTGTAAATTTAAATGTGACATTTCTATTAACAACGAAACTGTAGCTTTTAATCAGATAAGAAAGCACTTTCACTACGGTTTTAACCTTACACAACCCAAAAATTAGCTTATCAGTAAATACATTTTTTTTTTTGCTAAAATCAATTTTTTTCTTGATTTTTATAGTTTATTTATAAGCGTTTATTAACAATAAAAAAAAATTTATGGATAATTTCATTGTTAGACAAAAAAAATTTAAAATATGTTCTCTCATGACGGGGTCTCGCATAAAGTCCGATTTTTTTTTTACATTTTTATGCGAGCAAAAAATCTTTTACGTTGTTTTCTCAAAAAAAAAGTACTATAATTGTAGTAGAAAAGCTTTAATCATATCTAGAAAGCTGCTCGGTGCCAGCCCAACGAAACGAAATCGCATATTTATCCGGCCAAGGGCTGTCACCTCAAAAGCTGTGCTGAAAATTGTTTGCGAAAGGTTTACTACCTATTACGCTACTACAACAACAAAGATAAGATCAGTAGACTGGTGCGGAAAGAGTTGGTTGGGATACTTTTGAAATGTCGGCGTCGAATTTGGACCAATATAGATTTAGAATGCAAGACCTGATGGGTATCTATCTATATCCACTATAGCGTATGTGGAACCTCCCATACAAAATGAAAGATAAAAATTATATGTATGACAAACTTTTTTATTTGACAAAATATCTTCACGAAATCGCGCACAGTTTATTGCCCAAAGCAATTCTACAAGCTTCGAACACATTATTCAGGTCGCACAACAATTGCAAATAGCTGTCATATAAACTGATTGTTCAAAATCATGAAAAATTATTTTTTATACCCTTTTATGCTATAAGAAATGCACCTGTGAAGGTTATTATAACTTAGGGGCAGCTGGAGTTAAATTTGTTCTTGTTTTTAGTTTATGTTAATTCTGAATTTTAGATTGAATTTATTTTTATCTCGAATATTCTACGCTTCTACTGACACATAAATTTATACGTTCATTAAACTGAGCTATCTATAAGAGCCTTGATCGCATAACTTCTTTATATGTTTACATATACATATTTTATATATGTATATATGTACATACGTTCATACACGCCCGATCACTATCTAAAACTCCAATTAAACAATCCATTTGTTTAAAATTGACTCTAAATCAAAGCAAGCGTGCAGCAAATCACTTGCAAAATGCGCAGTCATGTTTAGAATTCATTTATTATATAACAATAAAACATAAAAAATACTGTTTAATATTCTATTATTCATTAATATATTATTTTGTCAATTTTGGCTAAGCTCATTCTAATTCATAACGCATTTTTGTTATTATAAACGTGGGCACTTAATATGCCAGACACAATGCGTAATAAATGCTCATACATACATATGTGCGTGTGTTTGTGTATTCACTAGATATTTTTTGCTACTTTATACATATGTACATTTTAGTATGTCCGTCTGAATCTATATTAAAATGCTAACACTGAAATTTACCTGCGAACGTGATATGCCTGCGGAAAAAGGGCGTAAAAGCAGACAAAATAAATGAAAAAATTCATTCTGACTAAATGAGTGGCGCTACGAATGAGTGACAGTGGGTTTTGCACGGTTTCGAATAACGAAAAACATGTGTACGCACATACATACACCTGTCACCAGTTATGTTGTGGCGTATAGAGAGAGGTACAGAGAGAGGTACATAGAGGGGTACAGAGAGAGGTACATGAGCCGGCGAAGTCAATTTGTGAGCGGAGTTTAGTTCCTTGTTGAAATCACATAGTTGTTATAATTCAATATGCCCATACAAAAGCTGTCAATATACATACATACATACATAAATTAAAAATGTTTAAGTAACAATAGTTGAGCATTAAATTGTGTATTAAGTTGTCACTATTCATTCAACTATTATCGTTTTTTTTATGTTATACTATATTTGCATAGTTAGCCGGCTTTTTTCATGCGGGCATTGTGCCAAAAGTGAGTGAACTTTAGCATGGCGTTTAAACATATGAATGAATTTTTGATAATACATACATACATATCTGTATATATTTATATATTATGAATATCTAGACATTTTTCACTTTACATACAAACATCTATGCTACGTGCGGTAATATGTTCACCTGCGAGCGATTCACTAATACTCGTAACTGTGGTCTGTTCATCAATGTCAACTACATTTATGTGTAAATATGTATGTACATATGTATGTACATAAGTACATATATAGCCGCATTCCTATGCTAGTCATAATTTTGCAACATTCTTTATACTACTACTTCCTGTGTCATTTAGTTCTATTTTTATACAAAGACGCCGTTGCATATTTTATTTGACACTTTCGGAAGCGTTCAATTATGTTCTGCCATAATACTGTCTATAAATGTGCGCAATAAAATTGCAATCAATTAAATTGTTCACAAGTGTATGCATTGCTTTTATTGATTGACAGCAATAAAATTAAAAGTCAACCTTTTGATTGCCATAAAAGTTTATTTCCTTTTCTCGTAATTTTATGCCACACGCTAGAGATTTTTGTTACTTTTATTTCTCTATTTTTAACTTTTTTTTTCCTAAAATGTGTTTTTTATTACAAATTTTTTAAATATTTTGTTTATAGTTATTGAAGCAGGCTATCTGATTATTGATCTGGCGAATCTGATATTTTGAGGTTATGTGAAAACGGGCTGTATACAGAAGTTATAGATCTTTTTATTATCTATTATACAATATTGACATATAACTTTTTTTTTTCTATAGGATTCGTACTTTTGCCGGAAATCTATTCCTAACCCTTGAAAATTCAGCCACGCCGCCCCCATATCGTCCGTAAGTCATTTTTCTATTAATTTTTGTTATTTTATTCTTCGTTTCCAACAGATTTCAATATACTATGGATTTATTTATTTTTTCCAAAATTATTTACCCTGGTCTATATTCGATAATTTAGCACCATCTCAAATGTAACATTTTCTTTATTTATTTATCGCTGAAGGCAGAAAACAGAACCGACTGTGTAAGAACAAAGTCTGTCAGTGTAGTTTTACCCGGTCTTAATTTCACGAATATCTCAAAGCTCGCTCTCAGCTCTATTACTAAGATATGAGCGAATCTGAGACTTGGTTTCGTAGTTATTCAAAAAGCTCTGCTAATTAAGGCATTATAACCCATAAACGGTCACAATTCTTACGCTTACGCTTGATGTGCTTTATTCTTAATAATAATCCCATTCTGCTTGGAAATTGGAGCAGATAAGGGTCGAGACTGTCAGCGAATATTATCGCAACTCTTTAGTACATACTTATTTATACTTATTTATATATATTTATATATGAATATATATCTATGTATATATAATATGTCTACATACTCGTAAAGCTGTCTTTATGTCGAATGGAATTTTTTTAAGTGAGAATAAAAGAAATAGTATAAAGATATAAGGTTTTCGAATATCACTGAGGGACTTTTTGTAAAGCCGTGTAAAGCTTTCATAAAGAATAATTCTAAAGTGATTTCTTATGCAGGTTTTGTCAGAACTACAAAAAATACTCTGTAGTTTCTTCTTTATGAATTTTCGTTAACAAAATTGTTATATGTGACCTGGTCTACGGAAAGGGGCTTAGGTGTCAAAAAAGGAGAACAATTAATGAGATAACGAGTTGTTTATTTTTAACAGCTGTTTCCCAGAAAACTAGTTTTCGCACGTTAGCTCCCTTTTCGTAGACCAGGTCATATATAGAAATTAACTGTTATCAGATTCGCATTTTTGAAATTTGACAGTTTCTTATTTGACATGTGACATTTGATTGCTCCAAAGCACAGTTACAGAACTGTTTTTTCTTTGAAACAAATTAATTTTCGGTACAGATATTTACATATTTATAATGTCTTTAGCACTTTAATTATTTTATATACGCATTTGGTGAATGCCATTTAAGTGGAAGTGATTGATTCAGCCAATTATTTATACTATGTATATGTAAGAATATACATTTTTTACACGATAATAGATGTGTGCCATGGGTTTTGTCAAGAGTTATTAAATATTATCATTAAACTATATATTATATAGAATAATACGCATTGAGGTTTACGAGATAATAGTCTACCTACATACATGCATGTATAGTATACCAGAGAAGTATGTGAACGCACATGATGTACGCCAGTCAATCAAGTTCATCAGCAATTATGCTAAATGGTGCTTCCATACGAACGTACATACTATGTACAATTATATGTAGGTAAATGTTTATATATGTAGGTATATATGTACATACATATGTATATAGTCGTGTGCTCGCTCTAATCGCTCTTTATAATGGCTTCAAAGTGTCATGATTGTCAAATCAACAGATGATAAATAAATGCATGTCTGTAGGTATGCATATAACCATTTACATACATATAGAACTTTAGCTGACAGCTGTCAAATATTTGAATACTCGTTCACATCGGATAGAAGTTGTTCACTTTTTAATACCGTCCTTCATCTTGTTTTAACTTTTTTATAATTTTTATTTTATCTTTCATTTTTTATGCTTCTTAATTAATGAATGTGCTGTCAGATATGAAGAGGTAAATTCAATTAAAAATTGTATTAATATCACTTGGATTGTATGAGTAGTCAGACTCGAATAGCAGACTAAGAAAAATAGAATAAAAATCTCGTAGTATTTACTATATAATACAGTAAATAACGGGTGGGCCATCTATAGTTTTAGATTTGAATTATCTATATTTCGACATTGGAAACGCCAAATACCATTCGGAAAGTGACAGATATTCGGTAAAAAGTCTAAAATTTACGAAATGAGTCGCTATTCACTAGAAGAAAACTGGGAAATATGGAAAACTTTTTTCCAAAGTGGTGAGTCAAGTGGATGGTCAATTTTACCGAAAAATCATCTTTTCGGAAAGTAACCATCAATGGTGAGCGATATCGCGCAGTGTTAACCGAATTTTTCTTCAAGCAAATTGAAGAGGAAGGTTTGGACAACATTTGGTTCCAGCAGGACGACGCTACGTGCCATACAGCAAACGCTACACTCAATCTTTTACGCCCTATCTTCGAAAATCGCATAATCAGCAAAATAGGTGATGTGAATTGGCCTCCCAGAAGCTGCGATTTAACTCCGTTGGACTATTTTCTGTGGGGAGCTGTTAAAGATAAATGTTACGCCAACCATCCAGAAACAATTCAAGATCTAAAGTACGAGATTCAAGCTGCTGTAGCTGCCATAAGGCCTGAAACCATCGCGAAAGTACTCCAAAATTGGGTGGATCGGATAAACTACTGTAAACTCAGCTGTGGTGGTCATTTGTCCGAAATTGTTTTCCACAAATAAATTTCATAAAACAACCTTTTAAATAAATGTTAGACTTTTGGAAAATATCAAGCCGTTTTTTTCGTTTTATGGCCACCCTGTAGGTAAGGGTGGCAAAGAAAAACTAAATTGAGTACTCTTCTAAGGGCGAGTAGAGTCTTATTTGGGTAGAAAATAATTTCACTTCGACACTTTCTAATCGCTAACAAAGAAATAATCTCTGTATTTTACGCTTCGGAAATTGGTGTCAACACACATACAGATGTATGTACATATATTCTCCAACAGTTTCAAATATGAAAACAGTCTCCAATCTCCCATCATGTTTCTGAATATTTCCATTAAAATTTATGAGGGACCGAAAATAGCATTCGAATTGAAGTATGCACATTATTTTTGGGCCACTAATCCACTTCATGTCCCTTAAAACAACTATATGTTTCTTTTCGTTACTGATTATCTGCTGATTAGCACTTAACGATATCTTTCGAAATTCGCCAAGTATCATGTTATTGCCAACTTAACGTTCCAATCAATAAACTTTTTCAAAAACGGCGGCCGCAGGCAATTAAAATTGGAAATCGTTATCGCTTGCGGTCTTAACTTTGTTGAGCTTGCCAACAATTAAATAATAAATAACAATTATTCTAACAATGCCATAAACATGGCAATTAACTAAGCCGTTTTTAAGTTTATATAGGCATTTATGGCTCGTGATAGCTAATAGCATTTTTGAGTTCTCTTATCAGTCAAGAAGAAGCATGGTCCTGATTAGATTTCCCTATGTACATATATACGAACTTTTTCTTTGGTCTCATACTTTGACCAACTAATCATTTGATACAAAATAATGCGGCCATATCTGAAGTAAACGTTTTTAGATTAAATAAAAAAAAAATATATATTATATTAATATGTATGTATGTATGTCAAAGCTGATATTGTGTATAAAAATATTTATATGGAAAAAGAGTTAAACCCAAAACAGGCGATACGATGTTCAATTGAACCGAAAATATTAACAAGTCACATGATCGCTCAATTTATGATATAAATAAGAATATAGATGTATAGATATTACCATAAAAGTAATAGGACAGAAGAATTGAAGCGAGCTTTAAATCATCTATAAAATTATCGCATAAATATTGGGTAGCCGAAAAAGTCTTTACGTGTTTTGTTAATAGTCGTATATCTCCAGTGCAAATCACATTGTGTCATACCATATACAGGTAGTGTTGTTGTTTTCTCTATCAACATACTACCTCATTGTAATATAAATATTTTCATTAAGTTTATCTCAATTTTTAAGAGGAGTCTTTACTAAAACGAATTTGTGATTTTTATTTTTGAACACAGTTTCGCGTGGCTGCATTAAAATTTATAAGCGTGCTTGAGCGTTCTTTTGCCACTTGCCTCCCGTTCCAATTGCCGGTTTTATAAAAACATTTTACACTCAAACAGTAAGGCTTCACATTATCGCGCTTGATTCATGTGAAATTCTACTGCCATTTTCCCATGACGTGATTGACGTGCCAGTCAGTTCAACAATCTCTGCGAAATGTTATTTGGCGCAAATGCGAGTGGTTTCAGCGTTGTGCTATTTGACATGTGTCCAAATATGTATGCATACCAGTGTACACGTGTGTACTTGGCTTTAGATAATATGGGTTATGGCAAGAATTTTTTGTAGGTAATAATGAAGAGCGCATTCAGCGTGGGTTCTGAGCTTCACGTAAGAGCTCAAGAATAAAACCGTTATTACCATAAGATGGTTGTTTGCTGCTTGATACTGGCTTGAATGAATGAGTCATAAGAGAGTGAAGTGTAAGGGCAAACACTAACTCTTTTTGTGTTTGAGTTTTCTATTAAGGGGAAGTAGTCAGAGGCACGAAAAAATGAGAGTTTTCAGTACTTTTTTTCTTACAAAATCATGTTATTTTACAAAAGTAGTAATGTAGCATTATTATAGTATGTGTTGACTTGATGTCACAAAAATTTCAAAAAAAAAAATTTATTTCCAAAGTTATAGTTGTTTGTGTTAATCCTGTTCCAAAAAAAGGTACTAGCGGTAACAAGCATAAGTCCTTGGAGATTCATCTAAAAATAATCGGACAAAAAAAAATTGTTTTATAAATAGATAATCCCGGGCCTGATGGAAGGATTTTATTTATTTTTTTCAAAATTAACAAAATGGCGGCCTCAGGAATTTTTTTTCTAAATTTTTGAGAAAAACGCGTTTAAAGTTTCACACTAGTGCTTTGAAGTGCCCGAGCTCTCTTTGTTATTTGTCGAATAACTCAAAAACTAATTAACGGATCAAAGTGAAAATTTCAGAGAATATTTTCAAGATGTCACACTTAACGAAAATGCAAAAAAAATATAATATAATTTTTGGAAAATTCTAACTACCCCTAGCCCCTTAAAGTATTTTGTATATAAAATTTTCTTAATTAGTGAACTCCCGAAAACCATTTATTGTAAAAATGATTTAATAATTTATTATTAATAATTTTTTTTTACAATAAAAAAAACAACAATTTTTTTACAATAAAAAAACGTCAAAAAGTTCTACCAAATTATCAGCACGTTTTTGAAAGTAGCAAGATATTTTGCTGCTATTTTCATGTTCTCTTTAAAATCAGTTCCATATTATTGAGCTTAGAACGGGTTTATCACAATTCTTCATGGCCTTATGTCTATAAATTCATAACGGGAAAAAAATGTTCACGTTTTTAGAATATTTTATATATATTTTTTGCTTATAACCTATATATACAATCAACGCTTAATTGAAGAAATTAAGAAAATTAAGCTTAGGAAGCCAGTTTTTTGAGCTTCGAGACTGCCGGCATTGCTGGTGCTTTGTATAAATTTACATTTTTTACCAGCATGTTCTCTAATTTTAGT
>CM050325.1:104442386-104461979 GCA_027475135.1 Bactrocera correcta
TGTGCTTCTAGCAGATACAGTATCTGAGACATGTACAGAAAAGTATGGTAGATGAGAGCGCACTCTCAGCAATTGAAAAGAAAATAATCTGAAAATATGTAACTGAGATTGTTGGCATGATGCATGGGTAAAGTCAAAGTGTGAGCGTGAAATTGTGCGATACTCTTGAGCGGAGGTAGCAGAAATGCATTTTTTGTTAGAGTTGTGTATGTTTTGGTATCTTGTTTAGGGAGCGGATATAGTGCATTCATGGCACGATTGTGAGAAATTGGTGCACGCTCTCATATTAGTTCTGCATTATAAATTTTTTATACCTGTAGTTTGTAGAGAGCGCAACTGAGTAGTTTAAAATAAAATAATTTAGAAAGAGTAATTGAGAGGCTAGAAAATGCTCGGTTCAGTGAGGGGTGAGTTTGTAGAGAAGACTTGCTTCTTTGAACATATGAGAAGATTTTTATAGTTTGAGAAATAACATGCAATTTTTGTTACTTTCTAGCATGCGATATTTTGTAATTAACTTGTAAGAAGGCTGGAGCAGCATCGTAAATCAATTGTATTATTCTTTTGCTGTGCTCAAAGAAAAATTCCTTGTTCAATAGCTCTCAGCTCTCTCATATATTATTTATCAAATTATCTCCCATGTTAAGCGAGTTTTGTTCCAAAACAAACATTGTTGGAAAATTATAAAAGGAAGGCTGCAACTGTTTACCTAGTATTAGCACATATTAAAGTACATCCGAAGAGCTGAAGATCGCACGAGATTTCTGAAACTAAAATCACAGTTCAAGATCGACTGAATAGATATTTTCTTTGTATTAATGGACTCTTCTTTATAAAGGGGCACAAAGGTGGCATATTCTGGAATAATATCTACGAAATGCTTCCTGGCAGTGAATTTGAATAGTTACATAAATTTTACCATAATAGTTATTTGAAACTTATACAAGTTCTTTCAAAGCTTTCAAGCTTTTTATAGTGTAATGGAAAGAAACGATTTTCATTCATCAGTACTTCTTCGGAGAGGCGAAAGGTTGCGAAAAAATATAATATTTTCGTTCGCCGAGGCTTCCAGGAAAAGCAGTCGATCTTCAATGTTCAAAATTTTAGTCCTGGTTTTATGTATGATTAATAATCATTGATTATATACATATGTTTTGATCTATGATTTGGACAGTAAGCTAACCCGATAACCTTACCTTATCATTTTAGGGAAGAAAAAGTGGATTTATTGCTTTCAAAAATTGGTTTAATTCCTTCAGTACAAGATTGGACTATTTCCAGTGCGAAAATATGTATGTAAACGAGAGGTCTACAATGAGTCTATAATTATGGAGCTTTTAAAGAATAGTCGTTTTGACATACCACTTAAGTTTTAACTTCTAAGAGACAATATAGAGTTTCTTATGTTCCGAAATAAATATCTTGGTAAAGAGACCAAGAAATAAAATTAAGTGAGGAACGCTGAAAAACACTCAATTAAGTTTGAGGTTATGTAATATGTAGAATTAAAAATGTTAACTTCGGCAGGCATATAATTTTTACACGGGGACAACATGATGGTGTTAGAATACCCTCCCATTTCTCCAATTTGGAAAAGAGTCAACGCTTGAGTAGGTCAAGAGAAAAACATACCACTATGATTCTTTGCAGTTTGTTTCAATGAAAAAGTCTGTATATTTATAATTTCGCCTTTAAGCTTTTTTCCACCCTTCAAATCTAGACGAACTCTAAACGTGGAACCGTGAAATGACAAACGCACTCACGCTTGTACCGCAACACGCGACTAAGAGCGAAAAAAATTAAATGTAAATCCTAATCCTCGAATCCTTGCGCTGTCATGTCACACAACAAACTCGTAAATCTGACGCAACTGTCATACAACATTCACTGACAGTTAGTTGACAGTATTTTGCATTTATTGCTCTATTCCGACACTCGCCTTCGAGCACACGAGCATGTGGGTTTCAGGTGAGCGGTAAAAGGAGGAAGAGAGCAAGCAACAGCGAGTATGATTTGCAACAAATTGGATTTTTCTCTCTTGACATTGCATCCGATTTTAGTTGTCTGCCGCCACAAATGATTTACTTTGTTATTGCTATACCTAAGAAAAGCGTAAAATAAAATTGCAAAAGAAAAAGTAAATCAAATGTAAAAATTTGTGCGCGTTTTCAATTTGTGCGGAGGCCTTCAGTCGTTTGCCTCTTAAGCACATGTGGAAATTCATACTTCATGTGCTCTGCATATGTTTATATCGTTGTATATATTTATAAGTATGAGCCTCATGCATGCTGTAATTTATGTAGCGCCCCGCTGATTGTTTGATTTGGTTGCGTGGTCCGCTAATGGCTGGGTGGCTGCTCGGCTGCCGGCTGGCTTGTGTCTGCTCGCTTCGCTTGGAATTGCATTGCCGCCGCTTCGTCATTAGCTTCTGCCGCGGTTGGTTGCTCTTCATTTGGTCTGGTATTTCGGGAGGGCATTGAATCCGTAAGTTGCTGGAGCACCAATCGAACCTGAATGTAAATAATGCCGAAATGTGTTTGTGGCAGTAAAGTTTTACCTACTGCGGGTAAAAGGGTTATATTCGGAAAGCAAACCTTGTCCTATTCTCGCTTTTCAGTTTTGACTGCCAGCCAATTATAACGGGACGATTTCTAGAATAAATTAAATAATTGATCGGTTTAAATATTTTAAGGGGCGGAAGTCTTAGGTTTTACGTTTCAAATTCGGAAATGAAATATTCGGTTATCATGGTGGGATAATGGTCGCCATTGACGATTACGTTCTCATACCATTTCAGAGGAAACACAGACCGAAGATTCCATTGGCCCATAAACCACACTAAACCGTTCGTTTTTCTGGATGAAATGACAGCTCTTAAATCTCTTCGTCTAAAATACATCAATCTTGCTTGTTTACATACCCATTGAACCAGAGATGAGCCCCATTGCTGTAATTTGACTCGAAGAACTTGTTTGGCCAACTTCTTTTCTATTTATTTTTCGTAACTCTCACAGAGTTTGCCATCGTCCACCGACGATTTTCATTCCGAGTTCTTGGTTTTTTTTGGCCTTGATCGAAATTGGATTAGAATTTAGCTCCATGTTTTTGTTTTGGTTTGTCTAGAGGAAGAGGCAGTTTAGATTCATATTGGTTATCGTTGAGGGTTCCCTGAAATCGAATTAATTATTTAACTGTTATCCGACATCCTCTTGGTTACTGAGCGCAAATTTTGTACTTTTCAGATATAGTTTTGAGTACTGAGTCTAGATGGCTTGAAAACCGATTCAAATATTGTGTTCTATACAAAATATGAACAATAAGTAACAATTTTAATGTTTATTGGGTTTATATTTAAATATGTTCGGCTATTTCATAATGCTATTTATTCCTAATCATAAGATAGATCTTGTGACATAAGAGGAAACAGATTGTTGAAGGTTGATTATCGGCTGTTTATAAGTTGTGGGTCGTAAAACTGGAAGTTCGATAACAGAAGGTCTGATTCGGATAGATTTCGTTCGAGGTTCAATTTTTAAAGTCAAGAATGTCGGAAAGTTCAGTAGGTAAACGAAGTGATCCTACGATGAATCTAATGATAGGAGTCAAAAGAAATAATTGAAATTGACGTGATAGATTAGATGTTTTGCTAGGACTAGGTGTTGATTAGATGGGTTCGTCTTTGAAAATAAAAAATATTTAAAATAATAACATAATTGCACGATATGTCTACTGAGTCCTGAAAAAATTATAGTTAGTTAAGGTTTGAAAGGCGTCAGTACAAAAGTTGGTTTTGTATTTATTTCAAAAAGTTTAACCGCCAACATTTCAACAAGTTCGACGATCCATTTACTAGACCACTTGGTCATTGAAAGGTCTTCTTATTAAGATTACTTTTTATCTTCGTAGTAATTATAGTATCAGTTTTGAAATTTTCATTAATTTTCCAATTATAATGATACCTTATTTGACGTATGTACCTACAAGAGAGCACCGCACAATGGGTATCACTTACAAAATATTTACCCGTGTAAGTTCAGCTTGAAATGACATTGACTTGGCATATGCTCATCAACTATTCAAAAAAAAAAAACAAAAAAGTAGTAAAATGCATTTCACGGTTGCTAAATAAAGAATAATGCAAAGAAGAGTGGAGAGTGAAAAAACACGTGAAGTAATTTTAACATCATTTATCATAATAGTAATTAGAGAATCGTTACCCATATCTAATAGCAGGGCGCCGAAACATAATTGTGTGCGCGCCACACAAACAATATGGCCTCAACTGGGACGAAGCATAGCGCAAAGAGAGAAAATGTGGCGAGAGAACACATTTTGAGAGAAATATGAAGCATACATTTATAGATTAAAAAAAAAAATAAATAAAATAAAATGTTATTTATGTTAAACGTATGCTTATAGCAGTACTGTAGTACTCCTACTAGTTGGGAGAGAGTGAAATTTGTGAGCGCATGTTACGCAAAATTGTTAGTAGCTGTCAAATGTCACACTCAAGTGTAACTAACCAGTTTTTGTAAATAAAATATTTGTATACAAACACCTCGAGGTTTTACCAAAATATTTTAACTATAGCGCACTCTTTCTCTCACAACCTGTCGCTACCCAAGCGATACTCTCTCAATTATAACATAATCTTAGTTAGTTCACGCTCTACTACACAACGATGGTTTCTCTTTATCAAAACATTATTCTTTATTACACCTTTGTCTTGTTGTTGCCTCTTTTATCTTTTTAAGGGTCTTGTTAAAAGTAATTCGTAACATGTTGTTACCAGATAACGCTAGCGGCGGTGAAACCACGCTCAAACTGAGCATAGTTAGTGGAGACTAAACGAAAAATGAGAAAAAGAAGATAGTAGTTGAAGGCACAAAATAAAAAGGCAACAAAAAAAAGAGAAGTCGTCTTGTTAGCGCACCAACAATAAAATAACAAAAATATGGGAGCACGAGATCACAAGCTGTAGGTACGTTACCTGTACACACATACTTGTATACAGCGTACTTGCCGGGTTTGTGCCTGTGCAACTCACGTTTTGACTTTTGCCACGCTATTTTGTGGCTTTGCGTTTTTTTCTTTTTTCTTTTCGTTTGTGGTTTACACTCTGCCGCTCTTTCAGGCTGCGTGCTCTGTACGGATCGTGTGCTCACTGCGATCATTGCAGCTTGTTAGCTCGTTTCGAATGCAACGAGTTCAATACACCCATTGTGCAGCGCATGATAATTGTTGTTGGCTACATAGGCACATAGCGACTGTGGGCACCCAAGTTGGTGTGCCAAGTGAGTGACAGAGTACCTGCAACATTTGCCGGCACGATCGGCCGCATGTAGTACCAAAACATGTTGCGCCACAGGGTGCCCCAACCGTACATATATCTGTCTTGAATGTCTCTGCTCTTTCATATACATAAGTATGTCTGCATCATCGTTTCTCTGATTGTTTGTGTCGTTCGCATTTTCATGCTGGTTCGCTTATCTCGCATAAACATGCGCCGATCGCACCTCCAGAATCATTGTGGCAGCACGGTTGGCTTGTGGTTTGACCCGAACGGTCTCGCTCATTTAGCAGATAGTTTTCGTACATAGCCACGAAAGCCGCCAACAAGCTTTACGGCATCGTGCATGTCTTTGGTCTTTTGGAGTGGCTGCTGCCCGAGGTGGTGTACAATTTTGTAAAATAAACAGAAATTTAAAAAAGAGGCTGAGGTGCAAAATTGTGCCGTTCGGTTAAATGTATTGATTCCCATTGTTTTTTTCGGCGCTTATACCAATTTTGCTGTTGTTGCCTGGCAGCTAATGAACTGAACATTGAATGTGAATGTTGACGCTGTTGTTAGTTAGTCGGTGATTTTGTTGCTCTTCTGGTTGGCATCTGGCTGGCAGGCGATTTTCAAGTGCAGTGGCAAAAAGGTGTTGAAGGAACTATGGGAGCTGCGTGGTGCAAGGCATTGCTCACAGCGCACACAGCGGAGGGGATTACGGTGGGTGTGGAAGTTGAAATTGGTGTTGAAATATTTATAATTGACTTTAAATGCATCGATTATTTGAGTGGATTATTCGAGAAATGGGATGCAGTTGAGAGCAATGTTGAAGGAGAATATGGCGGTTGGTGATTTGAAGGGAAAGTTAAATATAATACTCGTATTATAAAATAATGTTGCAAATGTGTTGGTAAGAAAGTTTATTCTGAGGACTCTGTAAAATATGTATGTACAATCAATTAGAGACTCGAAGTATATCTTGGATACTGTTCTCTACTTATTAGGACAAGGAGGAAATCGAAGTTGGGTGAAGCTTTGCATAACAACCCAATAGAAACGTCTACAGTTACATTGTTATATTACATAGGGTGCTTCATTTCGAGTTCCATACTTTTTCAAAGAAAAATACAGAAACTTCAAATTTAGCTGGTCTATCCGCGGGATATTTTGCTCCAAAGCTTAAATCGAAGCGGGATCGTCTACATAGAATTTTTTATCCCCCAAAAAAAAAGGTCTAACGGTGTGATATCACATGATCTTGGTTGCTAATCGACCGGCCCAAAACGTGAAATTATCTGCTCAGCGAAGTGTTCCTTCAATAAATCCATTGATTGGTGGAATGTGTTTTTTTCGGGATTCTCTTCAGGTTGCTCTTCGTCCCAAATTTGGCAATTTTGCTTATTTACATACCCACATACATCGCTGAACAAAATTTGGTTCGAAAACGTGGGGTCTTCTTGGAACTTTTCAAGAGACCATAGAGCTAAGTCAAGTCCCTTGGGAAAGTCGAGCGTCTTCTGTTCTTGCACAAGCTGTATTTTGTACCCTTTCAATTAAGATCTCGATGAAAAATGCGCCAAGCCGATCCATACGTCAGTCCGAATTCCTGCGAGCGGCGCCGAATCGACTCTCATTGTCGAATGCTGGATTTTAAGGTGGGTGATGGTGTGGTGAATAGTATGCTCAGTATGCCGTTTATGTTGACCATAAGTTGAGCGAAGCACTCGAAACACATTCTTAACAGAACACATTTTTTCGAAAAAAAAAAATTGAACGTTGTAAACGTTCTTCATGCGATACTCTTTCCATGATGAAATACTAAACAATACTGAACAAAAATAACATGATAGCTTGACACGACACACACGTGATCTTGCAAAGAAGGCTAATGAAAAAAGTATCTCTTCTTAGATCATCCGTTATTAGATATAATTAGTATGTGTTTGCTTACACAAAAGATCCAACAATCTTCTAACTTTCAAGTTACAGGTTACAGGACCTGTTAGAAAATATCCAATGGCATCTTAAGGATTCTCGTTAGATCACTGTTTGTCCTTTATATAAAAGAAAGAATAATCGTAAGATAAGGAACTAATTAGAATTTTGCTTAAAATATTTAGAGAAAAAAGAGTTACTTAAAATTATAAATGTAGAATAGATTTAAGGATCAGTAAATAGTTTCAAAATATAAATAACTTCGATAGACATATATTTAGATATCACATCCCTGATCTTATGAGCATTAAAAAGATCACAAATGGATACAAGGTGGAAAAATGTGACAGGGTTGGTATTTATGGCGGGTCATCGAGCTCGCCAAAGTCTCTTCATATATGGAAAAACTTAGATAAAATAAATAGTTAGAAACCGTTAATAATTTTTATGAAGTTTAGTTTCAATTATCCTAAAGAATGGTGTGTGAGTCGAAGATTAAAGCTATTAATTGAATACAATATCTGTAAAAAACATTGAACAAGCAGCGATAGATCCTGCTGTTGTGAGATTACTATGGTAGATTACTGCCTTGATATCGAATAAATTTCCTATATTTTTAAAATCGAGAGGAAAGAGATAATACTAACACATTGAGCCACAATATAAAATAGTTATCGGGTGTTGATAGCTAGGTAGAATGAATGTCTGAAAACACACCTAGACTCTTAGGAAGTCCTTTGTGGATCCGGTACTAAAGTCCCCTCACTCTATTATGCCCTCTCTGAACCACAACCAGCGCTTCTGATTAAGTTCATAATACAAAAAGTTTTATTTATGCAACGTCCACCGGTAGTTGGGATCCTTTTCTATACAAAGCTTTGTATTCGCATAGAATTCTATTGTCTCCGCTTCTTCTAGCTTTTTTACAGCTTCTATAATAGCCATAGTATGATGTTGCCAGTTTGTTGTTTTGGAACCCATTGCATAAGTATCATGAAATAGCATGTTAAATCCACTAAGAGATCACTGTCTTAAATGAAACCCTAAAATAAACTTGTCCACTCTACCCATTTCCCATTCTTCTATGGAAATGAAGGCAATGTACGAGTTATAAAACGTTTACAATATTTTTAAACAACTTTTTCGCGAAAACTTAAAACTGTGTTTAACGTTTTTTGAAAAAAATATCTCAGTGCATATAAATACAAGTTTGTTTATAGATAAATACATACAGTTGTGCACATCCATACGTAAATTGCTTTTGTAAATACAAAAGTATTTAAGTGAATGTCAAAACACTGTCCAGTTATCTGCCATTTCCGAGAATATCTCAACTCAACTCAAACCTCACTCCTTTTCAGTCACAACAGAACCCAGCGGGAATTCACATTTGCGATTTTTCAACTTAATTGAATTATCACAGCGAGCCATCGGTCGCCCGGCGAGCAAGGTAACACGCCATTGCAATGTACTGTTGAGGCAAAAGTACGAAAACCAAAAATGCATTGTGTGAAGGCAAGTAAATACTGCAATGTCAATCGTAATCTGTCAATATACTATACATATGTATATTATTTATAAGAATTTTGTTATTTTGCCCGCTGCTGGAATTGTAAACATGCTATTATAATCTTTGTGGTCAATGCTGATGTCAGCTGTGGTGAAATATTGTCATGTGATTTTCTATTTATTTGTATTTACCGGATTGTGTTACCTTATATTGTATACATTATGTTTTTGTTGGTCAATACTTCGTGAGAGCTGCATGAAGTTTTTTGTCAGTGGTTATTTATTAGTAAAATTTAGCCATGACTTTCTATCAATAATGTGAGGTTAACGAAAATAGAAACAATTTCATTAGACAGCCGCATGCAGCAGATGGCATTATAAAATTTATGGAGCTCGAAAAAGTCAGATCGAATTTATACTACTAAGCTCTGAAGCAACGAATGGAAATCAAGCGGTTCTATTTACTGAGGAATTGAGAACCATTTGATTACTCAATGTTTCATAATTATTTCTTACAAAACTCTAAATAGAATAGTAGCCAGAAAACTGTCAATATGCAGCAGACAATCGTACAATGAATCCTAGTCTGATATAGACATAACCTAAATTATTTCTTAGAACAGACAAGCGTGACCATCGATAAGCCGGTACGTTATAAAAGAATGACAGTTTGTTTCCGACTTTCAGTTGGCGTAAGTTTTGCTGTCTTTGTTTTTTTTTTAGACTTTTCCCCTAGACACTATATACGCACAATATCAAGCGAACAATCCATTAACGGATTTAGAGACTTAATCATAACAAGAGCTTAAATTCTTTACGAAAACTTATGGAACCTAGTCTTCCAATGTAGCCCCCGAAGCCAGATGGAAAATTTTCAAGAGAGAAATCCTAATCTTTAATTAAGTGGCAAACCTAGTGTGAAATTTTCAAAAAATCGATTTTTTTCATATTTCGATAGGTTATACCTTTAAAAGTAACACACTATAATTTCAAATCGATATCTGAAACAGTTTTTGAGTTAGAGCCATTTAAAAGAGTAGTCGCTCGGTAGTTAGATAACGATTATTTTATCTTTAAACGCCGTTTACTCGAAACAGCTATTCCGAATTTGCTGCAGTGATTACTCAAAAACAAATGATCCGATCACTATCGATTTTTTTTTTTACATGTTCTATATATAGTTCTCCGTACAATGACCTAACGATTTTTGATCTGATCAAAAAATCGAATTTTGGCAGGATAAAAGCGACCAAAATTTAAGGTATAATTGGACTATTTTTTTTTTTACGCCGCCATATTGTCAACTTTTGATTTTTTTTACCGTAGGTCATTGTACAGACAATATTATCTAGTTTAACGAGATCTTTTTTTTAGATTTCATCCACGGAGAAGGCCGGCATTATTGCAGCAGTGAAGGACCTTTCTTCGCGCCGTTGGAGATCGACTATAACTTAAAAAATATTTAATTTTTTTACTCAAAAATTTCATTGTATGTATATTCTTGAAACATGTATAAATATGTTCTTAAAATTTTGAAATAATTGATAAAGGTTTTTTTTAATAAAAATTCCCAAAAATCACCTTTCTTTTAGGCCATTACACTAGGTGTGCCCGTTAAAAGAACTATTTGCTATGCCGACGCGTTGACTTAGAAAAAATATCGCTTTATAAGTCTGCCATCAGGACAGTCTTCTTATTTGAAGCATTCTGTAAGTATAACAGTTCAAGAGAAAGATTCTACAAAATAAAGCCTTGAATGAGATGAGAAACGCTGACTTAAAAGAATCTTTCGAAAGAAAGCAGAGTCCCTTGATTTCTCCTCGGTGTTTACTTTCCACTCCTCAACTTTTATTTACCCGTTAATGCAATGAGTGAAGAGATCTGATCAAAATTTAGCCTTTCGAAAGGAAATTTACTCCATTTCTTACTTTTCTACGCTGAAAACTTTATCGTCTCGCCATTACTGGAAGAAAGGAAGTTTAAGCGATGATCGCGTGCTCCTATGCACACGAACCGCCATTGCATATCGTATAATTAAAAACAAGCTCTTGTATGGAAAAGTTTTTGATTTTTGAATTTGGAGTGTATTATTCTTTAAAACAATGCAACAATCTCCGAACAGTTTTTTAGATAGGAAAAATCTGCCATAGAAACTGACCTATCAAAATCAAGTTCTTGTATGGAAACTTTGTCATTTGTGTAGGGTAGTATAGCTTAAGTTCAATGGATTTTTTTTATTGTTTTGATATAGAAGCGCATAAATCGAAGAAATATAATATAAAATATATATATAAACATATAATGCAGCGCTGATCTTAGTCGATACATAACAACAATCAGAAAAATGCTCAATAAATCGACTTTGACAAATTTCAGACTTGACGAAACGCTTTTTATTCTAAAATAATACTTAAATCTAGTAATGATGGCCATGCAATCAACAATGTTGCCAATAAAAGTGAAATTCTTCGTATTTTTCAGATATTGTTGTTGTTGTTATTGCTCATCACATGTTCTTACGCGAACGCAACGCTGTCTGCAACTTATTGGGGCGGTTATGTTCGCGTGGCAACTGACAAACTGACAGACTGAGGTGGCAACAACACCTCTTGTTAGTTTTGCTGATCGCTTCAACACACACATATGTACATATGCACGTTTACAATAGTATGTAGTGGGTATGAGGCATGTTGGCGTCGCTGTAATGTCTTTGCAGTAAAGTGCAGCTCAAAGAATTCGTTGTTTTTGCAACTTTATGCCTTCTCCGCAATCGCACTCAGTCCTCGTCCATAGCCGGCAGTTTCATAGCTACTTAGCTCCTTGCTGCCATTGCTTCCGTTTTTGCCTTGGCTGCAACTGCTGTTTCATGTTTTGACGGCTGGTGTTGTTGACGCAAATGTCTTGTTAGTGCCTTATTGGTTTTTATGCTATTGCTTTTAGCTGCTTTTTTGCTGGCGCTGCCATGCTTCTTGTGCGTGTGCCTTATCCATTAGTAACTATGTATGTACATATATATGTATATGTATGTTGGCAGAAATCACGTACTTTTGGAGTTTTAATTTCTTCTTCGACTTTTATTACCAATCTTTTGACAACATTTTGCAGTTTGCAAGATTTAGTTCTTGAGATTTTGACATAATTTTATAGCGGTACTTTTCATGGGATCAACATAGTGCTCATTGCCGTCAGAAATTTTTTGAGATTGAAAGCGAGCACGAGTGAGTTATAGTGTTTAAGTAGTGTTTGTAAGATTCAAAACAAAATTTTTAAATGTTAACTCGAAAATTCGGAGTATGAGCAAGAATGTAGACAATTTGGTGTCTAGAATATATAGAAAAATAAGTTGTTGAACAAAATAAAACGATTTGCCAGATTAATTTGTAGCCCCCAAATGCGGTATTTTAGTTTGGCTTAGTGCTAATATCTTGTAATAATTATTTTAAATTCTTAGCTTCTTATGTAAAGTCTGCAACTTAAATTACTTTATTGTAAACGCTAAAAATGGTTAAGTACTTAGAAATGTGTATAAAAAGACATGTAAGATATGTTTACAAAAGTCTACACGAGTGTAGACTTTTTATTTGCACTAAAATACATTAATTCGCATTGTCTAGTCATTAATATTACACGCTAAGCCACAAAAATTTAAAAACTCAAACTCTCCAATGAGTGGAGACTTTTTATTTTTGTACAAAATAACATATGCATAAATAAAACTAAAGAATGCTTTTTAAAATTAAACTTAAATAAGCTAAATAAAATTGCGACTTCATCTTCATTCCATAAACTTTATGCTATTTTTATTGCCTTACCTGGCAACAACATAAAAATTTAATACATTTTTTATTGCCTTATGTGAAATCAAGACTATAGTGGGAAAAACACAGGCTTATCAGTATTGAAAACATATCACACATATCTAATCACGAGCTCAGCTCACAGCAGTGCTAACAAATCAATTTATTACCCATAAATTCTCACACAAAATAACTACAAATAGGCACAGGCGGCGTTTCCCCCGAATTTAAAAGCCTGTTGCATGCGGAAAATGGGCCTTTTAGCTTGGATTTGCTACCGATAAGACTTTATAGTTTGACATTCAATCAGACAGTGGCATATTGGTACTTTAATGACTTACCACAAATTGCCGAATAATAAAATTTGCGCTAAATGAGTTGCATAAACGACAGCCGCCACCCGAGCGGTGCATGCGCGCGCATAAACGAGTGCATAAAATCCAGAGTGTGAGAAATAATTTGTAGGCGAATGAAAAATGTATTGAGGGGTGCGGCGGGTGCTAGCAAAGTGCGTCAAAGCACATCGTAAATAGTGTCATAAAAATAGCCAGAAAAGTGGTATAAAATTGTAATAAATATGGAGAATACGCTGATAAGAGTGGCGACGACAAATGAATGAGCACAATGGTGAGGGAGAAATACAGTAGAAAAGCAGTAGTTGTTGTAAAAAGTGGCAATTGTTTGTAAATATTGATAATAGAAGTGCTGGCGTTGCACGAGTATGACTCTTGTCGATATGTCTTAAAAGACGCCGCTAATAAGCAACGACTGCGTCGAATCCAAGACTCGTGAGTTTGTCTGGATCTTTGTTAGGTGGAATCCAACGGGCGGAGCGAAAAAAATTAGATCAAGGGGCAAGCTGAGCGCCCAGACAGACAAGCACCTCATTCAGGGACAGACAAGCGGAGATACGTTCAACTGGAGGCAGTGGCAATAATAGCAGCAACAACAAATATTGAAAGTACAACAACAACAGTAGTATAAATACACGCGCTGAGAGTAAGTGACGCTTGATAACCTTTTCCCTGCAACACAGATAACCCGCATAGATAATTGAATAAGAATGCTCAAGCTCACAAGCTTACACACAGCCATATATATGTACATATATACATATATAGATATTTTTTTAGTTTTAAATAGAACTTTGTTTGACTTAAGCATGCCGCAAAGGCTGCCTAGCCGGAACTATCTTCAACGTTACTTTTCGCTGCTGCTGCAGTTCTTGGCAGCACTCTTCTCTACTGTCGCCTAGAAGCTCGAGTACTTTATAATATTTTTAACATATCTTTGTGTGTATATTGTTATATGAAAAACTCTCCACACACACACATAATTCTTCTTTTGCTAAATTGTTTGGCGCGCGAGTGGGTAGTAGATTGAAATTTATTGCATCGTAAATTGACAGCAACATGTGAGACAGTTTTTGTGCGCCCTCATAACTCGCCACGTCTATCTCTAACTGCTTACTGTTGGTGGTGATTGGAGAACGTTGGTTTTGTGACTACTATTATACTACTGCTGCTGGGCTTTCAACGCCCTAACAATATTTGCTTTATGCCTCTTATAGGCAATTTACGACAGTTGCCGCTTTGTCGGTATGGTGGAGCAGTATTGGAAATTTTGACGACATACTTCTATTTATATGCATGCTGATATACAAATAAATGTGCGAGCATAATATTTTATACATGTACATATTACTTACATTTAATATTAGAGTGTGTGTGTGCAAGTAATTGTACATACATACATACATATGTCAGCTCAATTCTCTATGACATTGAGTACAAATTTAATATATGAAGATGCATTAGTTTGAAAATTTGGCTAAATTATATGCTGACAGCCACAATAATTGCTAGCACGATAACAACAACAGCATGAATATATGTACATATGTATATATGTATGTTTGTAAGGGCATATTTTGTAACTCCAAGAAGCAAGTTGGTCTAATAATTGTAATTAAAGTCGTAAATTTCCCAAGCAGGCAGATTAATGACTTATTTGTTTAAAGAAATTAAAAATATGGAAGTGATGATAAGCAGAAAGATGCTTTCCAAATTTGCTGTATAATTGTTATAATATTTCTGTTTAACATTAGAATATTATAAGATAACTATAGATTATCTTAGTCGTAGTGTACATAATTTTTTGCATAAGTCTACAAAAGTGGAGACTTTTTATTTTGAAAGAAAATCATTATTTGGTACTATTTGGACGCTTTTACTACTACATGCTATGCTTTTTTTCAAAAGTCTACAAAAGTGGAGACTTTTTATTTTCAAAGTATTTTATTATGTGATACTATTTGGATGCTTTCACTACTATATGATACTCTTTTTTGCATAAGTCTACAAAAGTGGAGACTTTTTATTTTCAGAGAATTTCAAATTTGGTACTTTTAGACGCTTTTACTGCTACATGTTGAGTAATAATATTGAAAAATGGCAATTCTTCAAAGCCTAGAGATTTTAACTTTTTTACAAAATATTAGTTATTTGAAGAAAGCAGAAATAAAGTAATGAAGAGCTATGTACATTTGTTCGGGTGTAACCGAATATTGTATACTTTTGCAATTCAAAGCCGGCGAAATACTTATACAAATGTTAACAAAAATTTATATTAAACCTGCACATTGGCCGAAATTTTTATATGTATGTATATTAAAAAGTCAACCAGAAGTTTGAAAATCTTTACACATATATTTTTGACACAAGGGTTATTATTATCATAAATACATTTTCCCCCAATTTCAATAAAATATCTTACATATATTTTTGGCAAAAAGTCGGACATACGCACTGGGGTCCAAATATACATCGTCTAGGTTTTTGAAAAATAAATCTCAATTTTAGTGCGTAAGATGTAATCCTTGTGGGCTCTATTTGTGAAAAGTTTAATTTGGATACCTTGAATGGGGTTCTTGGTTTGTACGAAATGCTGGAAAGTAAAAGTTCAATGGATTCTCGAATGGTCTTATATAGGAAGTAGACGGAGTTTTCCTATTTTCACAGAGAAATGTCGGATTGTCAAGTTTATAATACATACCAAAATTGGTTGAAATCGGTAGAGTTGATCCGCAGTTATGTATTTTTCTCTGAATGTGGTCTCCTATGAAACTCTCTCATGCCATCCAGGATGTTCTAACAAAAACGTTATATTGGAAGTAGATGCAGTCAAAATACGGTTTCACCTATTTTCGTCCTGTCGCAAGAAATGTCGAAATGATATGCCCTGTGCAATGTGGTTGATATAGATTAAATAGATAAACCTATAAGTAGGCGGGACCAAGCCCACTTTTTGCGTGGTTTCATTAAGATATTTAAATTTTACTCAAGTTATCGCTTGCACGACAAACGTAAAGACACACAGTCATCCGGATTTCAACTCGTCTGCATTCTCGCCCTGATCATTTATATGTATATATAACCCTATATCTTTCTCGGTTGGTTTTATTTGATACGCACAGTTAATACGAAGAAATTGTTCAGATCGAATTGCTATAGCATATAGCTGCCATACAAACTGAATGATCGAGATCAAATGCTTGCATGGGAAATTTCCTCATTTGGCGATATACACAAGAAATTTGCTATGAGTTATTGTTTATAGAAATAATGTAATATCAGTAGAAATTGTTCAGATCGGATTAATATGGCATATAGCTTCCATACAAACTGAACACATACTTACTAACAAAAATGCACCTGTGAAGGGTATTTAACTTCGGTGGAACCAAAGTTAACGTTTTTTCTTGTTTATCTATAATTTTGTTTAGAACTCTTGCTCAGCGGTTTCTGTCAGCATTAAATAACTCAAAAATTTTGAGACTTTTCCGAAGTTATTATTATTAATTAAATAAATTTTATAAATTTATGTTTGTATATATTTACACCCTTTATCTATTTTAAAATTTAGAAGCTTCATTAAAATCAACTTACAAACAAAAGCCAGCACTAGTTTACACTACATTTCCACTTCATTAGGCATTGGGTTTTTAGAGCTTTCACAACTCATTACTTAAAAGCACTTTTAGTTTGTTGACAACAATTGTGGTGCCAATGGTTACCAATAACCCACAAAAGGACTTATGCAAAATACTAGGAGTGAATGAGATCAGCAAAGGATTGTAGGAAGCTGCAAATGAAGGGAAAGCGACAAACTTTTTGTCAATGCAACCAAAACAAATAAACTCAGAATAGAGTTAACTGTAAAAATCAGAAGATGGAGTCACTGCAATTCAATGCAACACTGTGTATATATACATAGAAGCACATAAATATTGCAACATCGCCGTACTTTCGACGACTTCACTTTCGGTTATTAAACTTTTTCCTGTTACCATTTACAATACGTTTTTCCCGTCTTTCTTACTACAAAGTATGCTATTTCCCCACATTTGTCACGATAAAACTGTGTGGAACATTGTTGGCGAGCAAAAGCAACGAAGAAAGGATACTGCAATGTCTCCTGTGGCAAACAGATAAGAGTAACAATGGCTATTGGCAAGGCTGCCAACTATGTAGAAAACAACAATTTTATCGTGTTGCAACTAGAAAAGTTATGTGATCTCTTGCCCCACTGCGCCTTAGTAACGCTTAAGCTATGTAAATAAAGTTGCATTGAGCTTTGGCGTAGAATTAGTTGCTTGAAATATGCAAATCTTGCTTTTGGCAACAGCAAGCAGATAGGATAATGAGATGTATATATTGAAGATTTTTCATGCAGTGGTAGTAGTACAAGAACTCGGTATTGATGGCACAGAAAACAAAGTAAACAATTTTATTTCAAATTAATTATTTAGCTTGAAAGTTAGTAACAGATATTTGATTTTATTAATACAATATTGCTAAAACTTACTGTCATCATTGCGTAGTTTACTGTTTTAAAAGTAAAATAGTACTGTTTTTTTGCATACGTTGCGTTATTGAATGAAAATGGTAAAATCTCCAAAATGTGTAGACTTCCTACTTTTACGAAATTACTAAAATTTTCGAAATTTAAAGATATTATACAAAAGAAGTGACTGTTCAAATATTTTATTCAATAATAATGGTTGGAGACTTTCAAATAACGAACATTTTGAATTTTAAACATGTCGCTAGTTCTATTAAAAACCAATTGAAGGTAATTTATTGAAATTTGGTGACTCTCCAAAAATTGGAGACTTTTTTACAATGGTATATTTGCATGTAACACCGCAAATTGTACATATTACTTCACATTATTCAGATATTCTGCAAAAGACGTAACTGTTTAAATATTTATTGAATAATAAAGATTGGAGACTTTCAAATAACGAACATTTTGAATTTGAAACATGTCGCTAGTTCTATTAAAAACTAATTGAAAGTAATTTTCGAAATTTGGTGACTCTCCAGAAATTGGAGACTTTTTGAAAACTGTATATTAGCATATAGAACTGCATATATACTGTACATATTTCCTTTATTCATAGCTTTTATGATTATTCCGATGCTTATGTCCATAATTTCTATTAAAAGCAAGCACTAATCTAACTAAATACATGACGTCATTAATTAAATCATTATTTTTTTTTACTAGTGTAGTGTATTGAATTATTACAACTTATTTATGTTTGTACTTTGATTTCATATTTTTCTTTTGAAGAATTCGATTATAGCCAAGTAGACACTCTAAGAAAATATTGTTCTTATAAATCACTTAGTATATTCATTGTGAATACATTCATACATACAGATAGAACTTCAAAAATATTTGTGCAATATAATAATGAATTCTCAATTTTCATTACTTTACTTTCTGGTTGAAGTGCACTTCTTGAAAATATTCATGAAATAAGTAAATCAAAGCATTAGAGAACATACCCATATAAGAAAGAGTCCAAAGTAGTGCGTGCATTCAATTGATACGAGTATATGTATATATGTATGTATAAAAAATCCACTTGAAAACTTTTCCACTTGACCGCTTTTGTGAAATCATTGTTATGTTAGTTCAGACTTAAATTTCCCATTCAATGAATTGCGATAATTTACTTATTTTTTGGTCAAAATTTAGTTAACTAAATGTTCTAAAGTTTCACAATGGCTTGTACGCTGTGTGGCAGTAGTTTTTTAGCTAGCATTGATGGATTTTGATAAACAAACACATTGCGGTAATGAATTGTCAAGTTTAATTGGAATAAAGTTTCTCATAGCAGGAAAAATAATAGTAATGTTTTCATACGTTTGCAACATGTCGCTACAGCTTATAATAGTTTCCTAATACAATGGTTGTTTGTATCATCTGAAACTAGTCATGATAGATATGTACATACATATGTACATATGCACTATGGTAATGAAGTACACGAAAATTGTAATTTAAATTTTCCGCGTAAATGACATTTCGAAAAAATTCAATTTGCTATGTTGGTAGACTGTCCTTAATTACAATGCCAAATTTGATGGCAAGAGAGCTCGCCTCCGTTCCAATTTTCAAAAAGAGTACCAGGTCTCTGTGGAAATGCTTGATTGTGAGTAATCCGATTACACATTTATGGAGAGCACTATAGCTGCCCAAGACACATGAGTTTTGGAGTTTAACATGCACACGAGTCAGCAATAATCGTAATTGAGGGAAAAATGACCTGATACTCATTGTTTTTTCGATATTCGTGGTTTGGTGCATTATGAATTATTTCCGGAGGGACAGAAATTGCTACTCCGTGGAAGAGATAAAACAAAATTTTCTGAAAGAGCTAAAGGTGATCCAAAAAAGTGCTTATGAAAAATGTTTCGAGGACTGACAAAATCGTGGACATAAGTGTGTTGGATGGGGATTATTTTACAGGCGACAAAATAAATATTTATGAATAATTAAATATTTTGCGTTTCACTCACAATTTCTCGGTACTGTTTTGTCACAATTTATTACAGAGTTGTCGTAATTTATTTTACAGCAAATAATATGAAATATTTATGGAAATTTAAAGTCTCCACTTTTTGGAGACTTTTAAAATTCAATAAACGTACTACTGTAATTATTTTTATTGGCTTTTACTACAGAAGCTGACATCCAGCACTACTTTCTGAACATTTTAAGAAA
>CM050325.1:104462479-104481995 GCA_027475135.1 Bactrocera correcta
TTCACATCGCTTTACGTTAGACATTTTTTTCAATAGAAAAGTTTGTATCTTTTAAGCTTTAACAAGCAATAGTCACCATTTTTATTAGAAAGAAACACTGAAGGCAAAGCATTTATTGTGGCATACCTTTTATTTCCTGCGGTGCATAGACTCTCAGCAATAATAGTAATAAGTGCTTTCCGAACTATTTCCAGCGAAGCATCTGAAGTACTAGCTGGTATGCCGCCCACAGACATCCTGGGTGACGAGCTCACGAGATTATATGAGCTTTCAACGCCAATCACAGAAATCCAAAAGAGAGAAGAGAGAAAAAAGAGCGTAATTATATGGCAGTAATGGTGGCAAACCTCAACTAAAGGACGGTGGACCCACAGACTTATACCCAACATCCATACGTGGATAAGTAGACAAGATGGGGACCTGGATTTTCCACCTGACCCAAATATTAAGCGGGCATGGGTACTTCAGAGGCTATCTACATAAATTTCAAAACGACGTCAGTCCGTATTGTTCGATGTGTACGGAGTCAATAGAAGACTCTGAGCTCGTGTTCTTCCATTGTCCTCGGTTTCTAACCATAAGGGGGAAAGCTAGAAACAGCACTAGGTTGTAGTTTAACGGTGGAAAGTTTGACTGCACTTATATGTCAGTCCTCTGAGAAGTGGAAAGCTATTCGCGAAGCGGCTACTTCCATCATGACAATACTAAGACAGATGACAGCAGAATAGGCGTCAGTCCGTCTGTGCTATAGAGGAGACGTTAAATGTCTTGTCACTCCCATGAAGTAATACCTTATCTGGTGGTTCCGTGGGAGAGTCCTGAGTTGGGAGTAGGTTAGGTTTAGCGGATTAAAGTCCCGCACTCCGGCTTTCGATGCTTCCTCCTAATATAAAAAAAAAAAACCTTTTATTTCCTGTCACTGTCACGTACAGCGAAGAAAGTGTTTTTATGAATGTGCCTTTCTTGTTTTGAACTTTTTATAGACTTCAGTTATCAACTTTTCAGTTTTTCGCAAAATCTTTTCATTTGGTTTAAAATATAATTTAGCCAAATTTTTAATAAAATCGTTTCTTGACCGCGTAAATAACTACTTTGTCCAGGTCAAGATTAAGATATCAAATATAGATATACATACATATAAACATACAATTTTTATACTTTTGCAACACCTACACAAGTATAATAGTTTTGTCTATAAGCTGACGATTTTTTAATACATTTTATTCCCAAATCAAACCAAAAGCATAATAACAGTCTAAAGGGTAAGGCCAGAAGCCACGCACATAGAAAAAAGGCTCTCTTGAGTGTCTCATTTTAAATTAGACAATGATCGACTCCAAAAACTATTTGATTAATTTTAATTCGCGTCATTTTCTAAATTCATAACTGTACCGTTATGTCAAGACCATTAAATATATTAGATATCGTATTTAATTATAGATCGACAATTTTTTTAACACAATATGTTGTCAACCATGTTCAATGGCTTAATTTATATGAAAGACCATTCAGTTTGAACAATGCCGTTATAAATATATTTAAATAGCGTTGATATCTGATAAATTAATTTTCTTTATTGTCCGTCTAAAAATCAGACTATAATCCCACTTTCAGGCAAAAATTCGTATCACAAAAGCTTTGTAGTCACATCCAACTGCGTGTTCTTTCCATAAAGCGCCATTTTGAATCACATTTGCTTTCTTTTCATCGAGATACATTGTCTAAACTTCTCTCGAAGTGAAGATGGTGGCACCGTTACTGTCGAAGGAAAATGATATAGATCGACGATGACCAACTTTTTATGGGCGCATTTGGAAGAAGTTGATCTTGACAACATCTGGTTCCAATAAGATGCAGCTACGCGCAACAACCGAATTATTGCTAGAAAAGTTTGGAAATTCGATTATTTCCAAAATTGTGATTTAACACCATTGAACTACTTTTTGCGCGGTTACTTGAATTCATTGATCTTTAGCAATAAACCACACTCTCTTGAAGCTTCCGGAGTCAATATTGAACGTGCTTTCATGACTTTATTAAGTGGAAAAAGTACTCTAAAATTGGGTTCCTCGAATTGGTTCCTGCAAAAGAAGTCGTGGAGGCCATTTGAATAATGTTATATTCGGAATTTAATTGTATCGATTTTACTTCAGACGAAATAAGAAACATGTGAAATTCCTTAATAAATATTTTACAATTTTTATTATAAGAGTATCCAGCTGAGGTTGGTCTTCCTTTTTCATGTCAGCGAAATCAATTCGGTGCAACGGCCCATAATTTATCTATATCAAACATTATTATAGGCATACATATATTTTATGTATGTCAATATTTATCTTATCTCGAGACTATAGAAAAATTGAAATTCTTCTCGGATAAGATCCTCTTAGTTGATGACGATTACTTCATTGCTTAAACATAGTCCATGTTTTTGACTTTAGACTGGAAGTTCACGTCCGCACCTGAGACGTTGCTTACAATAGAGGCCGCCACCCCGGTCTTATGAAGTATATTGAATAGGTATACTACTGTGGGCCAAAAATAGTAAACATTTTAATTAAAAGTTGGCCCGGAAATCCATTTATTGAAAATACTTTCTTAGGTTGGTATGATTGGCAGTGACATCTGTGCCAAAGTCCACGTCCAGGACGGCCATCAACATCAATTGATGATCAACACGTCAATAAAATAAAGGCATTCGTGCTTGATAATCGACGATTAACAGTCAGATATCTTACTTGCACTTTTTTTTTTAGCTAATGAACGAACGGCTGGCCAGTTGTCTCCGATAGAGACGTTTTGTATTATGAAGCAGGTTTATCCAGATGTTGCTTTAGCAAGAAGTGGTACGACAAGACATTGCAGCCGATTGGAAGTTGCATCACGACAACGTCCCCGCTCACACCGCTTTTCTTTGGAACAGCCACCTAACCAAGGCCGGCATCCCAACGTTTCCATAGCCGTCCTACAGCTCAGATGTGGCCTCTCGGACTTTTTTGTTTCCTTGCCAGCAAAGACAGAGAGAATGCTCTCATGCACCTCGGCTCTCAAGGCTATTCCGAGGAAAGCCTTCCGTGACGCCCTCAATGCATGGACGCTGGCAGCGCTGCATCGACGCAGAAGAAGCCTATTTTGAAAGCTTTTGAAGAATTGTAACGATTGGTTCAATTCATATTTTTAAAACGACTCAGTCCTATTACTTTCCGGACAAAACTCTGTATTTTTTCTACGAAAGAGAGATTTATAATTGAATATATTGGCAAAAAAAAAAATCTAGAAGGTTTTGAAACATTGCAACTTTTTGAAAGATGGAAAAAATAAACTTGTGACCTTGAGTTACGGACTGAACGGTTCTAAAACTCGCTGAATGGATATAACAGTGAATTGTGCGAAGAATAAGTTGGACTCATATCGCCAAGCAAGGACAATGGAATTCAGGTGATGGACAAGCCAGCGTTTCAAGTATTATGACGGAGAGTAATGAAGACCACATTTTATGTTTTTTTTTTTGCAGAATTTAAATCCAAGCCATTGGAATTTAGGTGACTGCTTTAAAATCAAAGAAATGTGTCTAAAAGCAAAAGTATGAAGGGAATCAACTGTCTCTCGCTTTATGTATATTAAAATACTTTTTCTTTCGCAGCATTTCACTCATGCACATTAAAAATGGCAATTATCCAACGCCCAATAGAATCTTAAACTAGAAAAGTTGATAAGTGTACAACAAAAACACCAACAGCAAAAGGAATTCAACTAAATGGATCACATTTCGAATGCGCAAACGCGATGGCATTCTGTCAACAGAAGCAAAAACAAAAACAAATCCGCTTTTAGTTGGCATGAATTTGGCTCTATCTTGAGAGCGTCGCGCGCTCAGACTTGGCCACTTAGAAAGTGTGATTGATTTTTGGCGCGGCCAAAACGGTACGTCGCCCAACGCATGCGCACACGCTCATTGCCTGCCGCGCGCTTACTCCAGCCACACACACAAACACATATGCACACACACACATGCTTAGATGCTGGCGCTTGACTTGGCCTGACCAAGGTGGTGGTAGGCAGCAACGATTTACTCGTCTGCGCGCGGTCGTTTCTTTTCCGTCATTCTGATAAATGTGCAGTGTCGCGTGTGCCGCATATTGATGAGATTCCATTTGATGAAAAACGTATTTACATTAAAATTTTCTATTTTTTCGCATTACATGGTTGCTTTGCTGATTCAGTTGTTGTGGTTGCTGTTGTTGTTGTTTTGGTGGCTGTCGCTCAAGCAAAAGGTATTTAGAATGCGAGCGCATGCGGTCACAACAGCAGCCGCATCAGCAATTCAGTCACTTATATGTGTGGCTGTATGTGTGATTGGGATGGTGTAGATGTGGTGGGCGCGTCCAAACATCCAGATTAGTACGCGGCGCGCAGCTTTGGCGCAAGGGGAGGGATTATGTGTGTGGCATGTTTGGGCGTACTGCCAAGTGCAGAAAAGAAAGTGTATATTTGGAATTATTTGGAATTGCTATTTTCTGTTTCAGTGGCCGCTTGACATCGCGTACACATGCATACACATATATATATAGCATTCATATACATATGTATATAGTATCTATATACTGCTAGCGGCATCTCTCGCCTGGCAAGTGATGTGCGATCGACAGTCGCCGGCGCTGCACGTCGCTGTGATCTAGTTTGTTTGCAAAAAGAAAAGCGCGTGCAATAACTCACAGGTGAACACACACCGCAATTATCCACCAAAACACACACAAATCGATACTTTGGCAAATTTGTATGGAAGGTGTGTTTCGCATGGAATGTAAATTATTTAGAACAAAATCGAAATGCAGCGCAAATTTGCATACTTTAATTGAATGTTCCATTTGGCACCAATCTTATGATTTATGTGATGAATTGCGGATTCATTGCAGGCAAATCATTTAGTAAAAGCTTTTGGTATGCGCTTAAAGTTTTTGGCGAAATCAGTAAGCGTACGATTTCATAGTTAGGACTAGTAGGACCTAGTTCTGGGAATGACACCCTTTTCTTTATTATTAATTAATTATTATTAATTATGAATATTTATTATCAAAAATCAATCCACTTCATTTCTAAACTATTTAAGTTCATACAATCAAAACAGACTCGGATTTGCATGTATACACTCAAGATCAAATTTGACCCGGACTGGTCCATTCAAACTATGCGAGCAAAAATAATCGATACAAATATTTTAATCGGACCATTTTTTATATTCTTGTGAAGCATGAACTCCATCTGTCAATTAGTGTGTTTTTCGCAGCTATTTATTTACGACGCCAAAAGTTTTTTTGGTCCTTTTCATATTTTGGCTGGACTCATAGCGCGCTCCCTGAAGCGAATTTCACGATTTCAAAAACAAAAAAGGGAGTAAAATTTGGGCAATACGTTCATTCAAACTCTCGTTTCATGTTTGGCCAAAAAGTCAGTCTCAATCATGTTAGAATGTGACCGGGAATTCAATTCATATGGCACAATTCTAGACTTAACTGGTTTAATAACTAAAATATTAACCAAATTGGTTGAGTCGATCCCTTAGACATGTATTAAGCCAAAAGTCGTCACCTGCTCTGACTTCTCCCAAATTATTTTTATTGTTGGAGACTGGCTGTTGCAATAATATATATAATAATATTACTTAGATTCGATTATCTTTTACGTTGTTAAGCCGGTCAATATCCACAAATATATTTGGTTCTGAAGATATGAGTACCATGTGGCTTTACACTTTCTAGTTCTTGGTCCGATATATTTAAAAGAGATTCGAAATCATACGGTAGGTAGGTATATCGAACGACAGACGATGCATCTAGTTCTTTAGGAGGTCCATTGTACCAGTACTAAAGTCCTCTCACTTTATTATATCCTCTTTGAATCACCCTGTACTCCTGTAATGAACCCTCGACCGATAATTGCCATTCTTTTCATAACAAAGTCTGAACGGAGTAAAGTCCCTGTTCTGTATATGTTCTGTAGTCTCTTCTTCTTCTACCTCTCGACAGTTTCTACAATAGTGTTCTCAGGCATTTCTATCAGACTTAATAGAGTCTTTATGCCATTTTTTGAGTTTTAATAGTCGGCATTAGCGAACCATTTTCCATTCATGTCACGTTTGCTTACTTGTTGAGCAAGTTAGGGATTGACTCCACGGAGAGTCAGCTATATCTACAACATGTTTGTCGATTAAACATATAACATAAAATATTCGTTATGTTAAATAATCATAATTTCTGTTGGAAAAAGAGCTATGGAGTAAACATAGATCCAACATTTCACTACTGAGTTCAAGAGTTTGAAGGAAGAAATTGTGGAAGAACGATCACATTTCAATAAGAACAAAGTACTGTTTATTCGAGAGACTTGTTTTGAAGTTAAACAAAATTGAATTCCAAGAAAAGGTACCGAAAAGATTGAACACCACAATAATGCCTTTAAATGAGTGTAGTGTGTGGAGAAACTTTGGAAAAATTACGGGTGTAAATTTGAAATGCTATTTGCATTCCAAAAAAGAAAAGCAGATCGCAATGGTGATGAAGTGATTAATTTCGGTTAGATGAATAGTCGTCTTAGTTATTTTTTTCTGTTTCTTAAACTGTGGAGAATTGATGTGGATTCGCTAACAATGAGTATCTGCTTCAAATTGGGATATTAATCTGAAAAGCACACGTTCTTTTCTCCCTAAGAAGCTGTCCATATGTCGGAATAGCCGATATTGGACTTAGGTAGCATCCCATCATGACTTCGTTTGCATATCTAAACCCAATTTCGTTAATTTTCGATGACCGGCGCAGTATTTGGCTGGAATTTCTGCTATACTGCGCCTAATATTCTATCTTATTTATGTATTATCTAGAGGCGTTAAATTGCATGATCATTGTGGTCATTCGCCTGTGCCTTTTCACGAAATTAATGGGTCGATAAAATTTTTTCGTATTGTGCCTATACATAAATATATAGACCTGAAACATGAGGCCCGCGCCGATTTCATGAAATTACAGGAAAAGAGGTCGGTCAGTATCATATTATAACACTCGTTATTGATGGTAACGCCAATTCCTGCCTCGTTTCCAATGAAATAAGGCCCGATGTTGGCGTCATACCACAATCGGCACCAAACTGTCGATTTTTGTGGTTCAATTGCATTTGCTGAACCCCACGAGTATTGACTCACGCCAATAGCGACAATTTTGTATGTTGACGAAGTTATTAAGTCAGTAATGGGCTGAGATTTGATTTTTCGGTAGCCATCGGCTTCAGTAGCCACCGGAGAACGTGAATTGGCGTATTAAGCTTGGAAAATTTCCAAGCGTTGTACCAAAGTGAAACGTGACGTGGTGAAATGGCAAGCCATATTGAACACACTGACAAAATTTGACACAAATCAATATGGGCGCCACGAGATGTCAAAATGACGTCATCCCTATTGGTAGACGCTGTATATCACTCCACTCTGGTGTTAGCTTAATCCAAATTAGCGCGTAATAAACAAAATAAGTATTACATCATTGGTGGCCACTAATTTCAACTGAATTACAGTTAGTAGAAAGTAATTTTTTTTATATTGACCGCAAATTTATTGCTAAAAAATATTTCTGCACATGAACTCATGCAATATCATATATTTGAATCCATATGCTTATATAAACATAATTTCATCGATAAAACTCATTAATTTCCATTGAAATATATTATAACACTGTTACTTTTGTCAACAACCGATAAATAAATAGAGTAATTAATATACTTTTTATGTATTTTTGTATGCACATTCCTACACACATGTAAGTAAGCATGAATTTAATATTAAATCATTCAAGCATGCTTTGCATACCCCAGGAAATACTGATAATATTATATTTTTTGCTCACAGTTTCCGTTTAAAACAAAAGCGCACACAAACACACACACTCACACCCACGATATCGCTGCTATCACTATAGTAACTGTAAAACAAACTCACATTCGGACAACGTTTTTTCAAATCGGTACGCTTCTTCGACACATAACTGTTGAAATTCATCCAAGGTGAGACGAACTCCAAACTCAACAGCGTGATCAAGAAGAAGAACAATGTCGCAGCTCGCCAAGATGACATTTTTACTTTCCGCGACTTTTTAATAAAATTTCTTTTAATTTAACTTTTCTGCATAAAATGTCGCGTTTATTTCACTTTCTTTCTCCAGTCGTTTGTTTACTTCGTCCCATACCAAATAGATGCGCGTTGCCTCGGCGAACGTGTATAGAACACCAACTGTTGGTGAAATTGCCAATTTTGTACAACTCAATTCAAAAACAAAAAACAGCAGAGAACTATTTTGACATTTTGTACACTTTACAACAAAAATATTTTACGCCATTCCCGACCGGCAGCGACGCGCTAACTGGCTGCTTTTGTGCTGTATGCTAAGCGATGGCGCGCTGCGGAGCTCCAGCGATTTGTAAATGGTAGCGACGATTGTGGAGCGTAAAACACTATGTACATATAAAGAAAAAAATAGCAATTAAAAAAAGTAATAACAAAAAAGTCAAATGAAATGAAATAAAATTGCGGATAAGAACACCCGCCTCTCGAAGTTGCTGTGTATTTGTTGTTTTGTGTTGATGGCCTGGTAAAGTGATTGTCGCTATTGTTGCCCTTGTTGTTGCTATTAGAGGAGCCCTGTAGGAACACTTATTCGTTGATTTTTTAGAAAAATTTATTTGGCCATTGAAAGTGTTTTCTGAAGGTATCTACTTGGTTTTTAATTCATTAGTCCAATCATTTGTTTTTTCGGGTTAGATGACATAGCCGCCTTTAAAAAAATAAAAACTCGTTTTGACATCAAGAACCCACCTTTACTAAGAGGTTTGGCTGAGGTTGGTTAGGATATGCTTAGCTTCTTCCTCCATTCCGTTACTAAGTTAATATGGTTCTTGAAAGAAGTTTTTGTATTGATTAATTTTAAGGTTGACAAGTTTTTCAACTTCAAATAGCAATTACCCGTCTGAAGAACAACAAAGCGGCGGGTGCCGATGTATTGCCGGGCGACCTATTCGAACACGGTGGCGAAGAACTGATAAGGAGCATGCATCAGCTTCTTTGTAGGATATGGTCAGACGAAAGCATGTCCAACGATTGGAATTTAAGTGTGCTTTGCCCAATCCCCAAAATACCCCAAAATATGCCCCACCTACAGCAATACCAAAAGCTCCGTCAGGATCGGCAGGAACCTCTCTGATCCGTTCGATACCAACCGAGGTTTCAGACAAGACAGTCTTCTATCTACTGCTGGAGAAAATAATTCAAGCTGCAGAACTTAAACGTGCAGTTACAGTCTTTTATAAGTGTACAGCTGCTGGTGTACGCCGATGATATTGAAATCATTGGGCTCAACATCCGTGCCGTTAGTTCTGCTTTCTCCGGACTGGATAAGGAGCGAAGCAGATGGGTCTAGTAGTGAAAGAGTCACTCTTGACTGTCATAACTTTGAAGTCGTAGATAATTTCGTCGAACAAAAACCAAACTCATTATTCTCTCATTATCTTCGTCTTGCTGGGTTCAGAGACAAGGAGCGAAAGGTTCCGCGTAAGATTTATGGTCCTTTGCGCATACGAGATGTGCGAGGACATTAACATGGTTCAGCAAATTAAATATAGCGGCTACGCTGGCTAGGTCATGACGTTCGAATAGACGAAAACACTCCAGCTCTAAGAGTATTCGACGCAGTACCCGCCAGGGGAGCAAAAGAAGAGGAAGACCTCCACTCTATTGGAAAACAGAATGGAGAAGGACCTGGCATCGCTTGGGATCTCCAATTTGCGCCACCTTTGCAAAGAAGGAACGACTGTCACGCTGTTAACTCGGCTATAACCGCGTAAGCGGCGTCTACGCCAGTAAGAAAGAAGAAGAGATATGATCGCTTTGTAGCTTCTAAATTTTCAAAATTCATTCCTTAATTGATGCTTCAAGCAGCACAGTCTGAAATCATAAAAGTGCTGTTAAAATTCTCAGTTTTCAAGAAACGTTCCAAAATAACCCGTGTTGGCGTATTTTAGAGACAAAAATCTGAATTTTAATAGCGCGTTAAATCTTGAAGTTGGGTGTTGATATAGAATTGAAGATGAAAAATATGAAAAACGACGATTATACGAATAATCTATAAATGTTATACCAAAATCTCACCAAATATCTTGCGCAATGCTGCGAAAATATTTTTCGAGAACATAAAAAAAGTTTAACAATTTGAGTAGAGAGAAAGATACAATAACAGAAACGACCATAATTTGATTTCATAATTCCTACTACTGCCATATGGCTGACAAGTACGCAATAGAGAATCCGTAAAGGGCGGAAAAAGGCTGCATTGAGTGATTTTTTTTGGAATTGATTAGTCAAATATTCCTTACTTTTCATATAATGAAAGTATTTTAAATATAAAACAGTTTCAATTGGTTATATATTTAGTTAAAAAAATATATATATTAAAAAAATAATTAATACTGTTCCATATAAAAAAAGCAAAAAAATTAATTTATATAATCTTAATCATAAATGTTTTGAGTTTATTGATTAACCGATTGGATATCACTCATATTGAGTTGGCATTTTTGTAAATGCAATTTTTTCCTACAGGGCAGGTATTTACAAATAAATACCGAATAACTAATTCATGTTTTACATATGTATCTATGTGCGTATTTTTTATTCTCATTTTTAAATTACACATATATTTGTTTTGTCTTGACAGCAGCAATGAAACATCAAACGCGCAATAATAATAAAATTTATTAGTATTTTTCATTTCCAATGTACTTAGCACACTCACATACACATGCATACATATATTTTATAATTTGACTCACACTCATTCTTGTTCTGTTTCTTATATGACGACTACCACTTGAAACATAATCATTGAGCAATTTTTGAAATATTTTCGCTCGTGCATGGAATATAAATCACATACTCATGAGCTAGTTCTCAAACATATATGCATTCACATATTCATATGTATATAAGTATATACGAATGTGTATGAAATTCTGATTTTGTAAAATTGAGCAAAGTCAAAGCACACCGAGTGGCGCTTCCACTACTTTATGTACATATGTACATTGACATATACTCGTATGTATGTATGTCTATCCATTCATTTTCGCTTGGATTTGTGGGGCGTCAAGGAAGTGCGTAAAGTGTGCGATCACCCTGCTAAGCGGCGTGGCAGCGGTTGCGCTCTGCCATTGCGTTCACATGGTCTGGCCTGGCATTGCACGACTTGACTGCCGGTGCTTGCATTTTCTTATCTCGCGTCATAAAAACGAAGCGGCTTTTCATTCGCATGTCATTCGACTGCAGCGGAATGCTGAGAAGGCACAGTAATGCAAGAATAGATGAAAACGCCAGATTATTAGCGTGATGAGTTTATTGCCATACATTTTTATGTTGTTATCTAGATGATGTTTTGAATGCTCATTGGTTGCCGGCGGATGGCAGATCATAGAAGATATAAGTTAATTGCAGGCATCTTTTTGATTTTTCGATAATTAGGAGTCTAACGTAGTTTAGAATTGAATTAAGTTGTCTTTCGATTGTGTCATATACGGATCGAAGATCGGCGCCCTCAAAAACCAAGGAACTGATTTCGAAACGACAAGATTGGCAGGTTCACGAAGATTTAAAAAAATTTCCCTTCAAAACTCTTGAAAAAATGATAAGGGTTTCAGCCGAAACTATTGACTTGAAATAGTATACAAATCATATGATTAAGTCAAGGTGTCCAATTGGCAATTTCGATCCCAACCAATATTGATCGGAAACATACTCTCTCCTTTGTTCGATAACTTATAGCCATAATTCCATAATTCCCCGGTCATAGAAACCTTAGTTCTTATTGACAAAATGTTTGGACAGTCGGTCACCGGAAAAAGTAGTCAGCACAGTCAGGAACAGGTAGTAATTACTTGGGGTCAGGTCCGGCCTAGTGGATGCATAAGAACTCGACTTCCGGAGCTTTTGAAGAGTCTCTATTGATATTTTTGGCCTGTTGTTATCCTGATGGAACACTATTTCTAACTCAATAGCCGTTTCTCGACGATTCCTTCCTTTGGATGGTCAGATTGTTGACAGTACAGTTCCAAATTCAGAGCTCGGAGATAAGAAAACAGCTCATAGCAGATAATTAACTGCCAATCGCATTAAAAGCATAACAAAATTTTGTTGGCCGTCAATCCTAGATTTGCTCACCTCTATACAACCACAACCGTTTTCAATTGACGCTGAAGTAAGTGACGGTAATGATTACCAGTAGCCGCCCGCTTCCGAAAAGGATCAATTTGCAGCGCTTTGCAGATGGAAATTTGGACTATGAGGTTTTTTTCGCGTTTACTCGTGCGGCAGCCATGCATCGAGCTTCTTTTTTTATACTGTTGACGGAGAGATACGGCTGGAGTTCAACGGACACTTGTATAGGGGGATACGTTGGTGATTTGACTGAGGTGGCGCCAAAAGAAAACAATAAATTTCGCCCAGAGTTTCATTTAAAAAACTCCACTGTGCACCGCGGCATTTTTCACAGTTTTCCATAATTCAAAAGGGGTTCCACGCAATAGACTGTCAATGTGCTGCGTGTAACGCTTCCGCTGTTGCGATTTTTCTAATTAAGAATTTTGCTGTTGCGCCTTCAACTTCAATATTTTTAGATATCGTCACGCACTTAGTCTCCACTTCGCTGTTCCACCGCACCCGCCCAAGCATTGCAAGCAGTAAATCGCTGATTGCAGGTCATCCGTGGCATTCCGAATTGGTCGCTGTGAAACATCTCTAACACTTTACAGTGGAATATGCAGCCGTCAGCTATTCGTAAGACACTTGATTGCACAGATTTAGCTAGGCGAATTTTCATTTTCCTTTTTAATAAGTGTGTGTGTGAAAATCTGGCGGCATGTTATAAATGTATGGTAGGTATATATGTATCTAGATGTGAGTATGTAATATGCATCACGGAATGACAGAAAATATTTTGTAATATTAGTGATACATAAATATTTTTTTATAAGCTATCTACTCAAAACATTAAAGCAGTGAAGTTATTTTAATCTTGTTTAAGATTTCTTAGAACACCTTGAACTTGTTTCGTATACAAATTTACATAAATGACTGCGAAATATATCAATTTTTAGAAAAAGGAAACAAAAACTTTTTTCAGATTTTTGCCCATTTTTCTCTTTTGTTTTGGTCAATATTGAGAGCGATGGCTTCCCCTCAATGCTTGTACAAGAAGATATACCTATATTATGACTAAAACCGCATAAATACCTGAGTTGCAATGTAAAAGAGGTTGGAAATTCTGAACCACAACAACTATTGCGTAATTAAATTACTTTGAATAGTTTTCTTCACATTGCCAACTGCGGTCATTAAACCTGCCAAAATATTAAAAAAATGTTTCAAAGAATTATTGGTTAACTGTTGTTGATATAAAGAAGGTATAGCCGAGGCAAATGGAAAATTAAGCTTCGCAGTGCTCACATTTACAGAAGTTAAAGTTTGTGGTAGACTTTGAAGTATTGCAATAACTTAACCTGGGTTCGTTTGAAGTTGAAAACGACAGATTTTCTAAGTGCCACTAAACGATTACAACCGATAGTGGAAAAAGAATAAACAAATTGGTTCTTACAATCTAATTCAACGCGCAACATTCTTCTAGCGTTTCCGTCTCCTCTCACACATCTGCGAGGGATTTGAGGGTGCTCATAGTAGAATCACCGGAAACTGTAAATTTGTTGTTGCAGCGGCAGAATTCTGCCGAATTGACAGTCCTTGACTGGACTGAAAAGTCCGCGCCCGTTCCGGTTAAGTAGACTCGACTGTCGTGGGACCTATAAAGTCGATGTGTTTGCTATTGAGGGCACCCTTGTAGTAATGGCTTTGAACTAGCTGACTATGCGCAAAAACTAGTTAAGGAGTACATAACCTCGTTACGTATAGCATCAAACTTCTTTCATATCAAACTTGTGAAAAATGCGGGTTCATTCCGGTTAAGTAGACCCGACTGTCGTGGGACCTGTAAAGTCGATGAGCTTCCTAGGGAGTGCACCCTAGTAGTAGAGGTGAGTCAGTTTATTGATTCACTCTTGTATTCTAGCGCTGGATCTGGAGACCTACAATGAGCTCGACAAGCGCTGTTCAACAATCAGGACTTTGGCACCATAGGAGGTTTTTTTGAACTCTTAACAAAGTCAATCACGTCGCAATTGTAGGTATTCTAACTGGGCTATGTCCTATTGTCGATCGCTTTTTGTTAAAGTTGCATGGAGGAAGGCGAGGTGGAATTATCTTGTCACTTTCATCTTCATTGCCCGGCTTTTGTTAGACTATCATTAAAATATCTTGGGAGTCACACCTTCGCCGAACCTAGTGAAGTGGCTGGGATTGATATTAACCACCTTAACAAATGTGTGGTAATCTGGCGATCCACTTTAAGGAGTTTATAGGGAACTCCAAAGTCGATAATTTGTCCAAGGGACTTAACCTAACGTAGATCGCGGTGCGATCCTCATCTATTTATCTTAACCTAACCTAATATATTTTCATCAACCTGAAATTGTTCATCTCCAAAACTAATCGCTATCTACTTGATAGATGCGTAGTAAGGCATGCGCTAAAAAGTAAAACTGGATTCCAGCGAACCTTTTAACCCTGCCACAGTGCGGGTGAAACCAATACTATTATGATTGTTTTAACGAGGTATAATGAAACGAAACAAGACTTTGCAAAAAAGTTGAGATATTGACTTTATTGAGCTAAGAAGATTACGGTGAACTCCTGTAGAAAATAACTATCGTGCAGAGTTATATGGATTTATGGAGAAATTTATATACCAATAATTGATTTATGACTAGTCCGCCTTTAGTGAAATGTGTTTAGAAGATACTGCAATTGGATCGAACAAACTATAGATGCTAAAACAAGTGAAGCGCGAGTGTGGTGCAAACCTATTCTTCTTCTTCTTTATTAGGGTAGACAGCGTTTATGAGGTTATAGCCGAGTTTACAACAGCAACACAAAGGGAGTAAGTCATTCGAGGCTGTTGTGTTCTTTCCAGCACACAACCCTGAATGATTCGCCTTCTCACTTTAACTTTAGAACGAATGTTTTTTGGCTACCCAAACGATACTCAATACGGATCGATACTGGGTCTATGTAAGACCGGAAGTCGTAAGCTATAATGTATGTAAATGAATCGTTTTGGCCACTTCCAAGCGAATGGCGGCTCAGAGAAATTTCCTCACTTGAGTGGCCTTTTTTTGTTGCTTTTACATGCAATTTGTTTGACAAAAGAGCCAAAGTGCGCGGAGAAACGGCGAATCGGAAACAGCTATAAGCGATTGTGGTATGCTCTTCTTCTTCTCGATGATAACATCAGAACTTTTTGAATAAATAGTAAAGTATATAGTACACGATAATTGAAAAATGAAAACGAAAACGAAAAGTGCAACACCTGTGCTTGCAATTTAAGAAAAAGTCTATATTGTTAGTATATGCAGTCCTGACAGCTGAAAAACTTCGCATTTTTGTATAATGAAAGATCCTGCGGCAGCAACGTTCAACAATTGAATTGGTGTGATTATTTCGGGAGGAGTTTCTTGTGTTTTGTGTACTGTCACTTTTGCCGATTACACTCACTCTCGCCTTCGGTCAATTGTACGTTTTCTTCGTTAGTGTTGACATGTGTGCACATGCATTGTGTTGGAACATTTTCAAATTGCACTTTTCATTTAAGTTGAATTGTTGAGAAAACGGATTCGAAAGTTCAATTGCACACACATACATATATACACATATATGTATGTATTTTTAATCCGTTTTGGCTTTTGAAGTGCGTGCTACTGTCACTCGCCGTTGTCAACGCCATATCCATGCGTGTACGTACGTGTGTGTGTGTGTGTGTGTGTGGCTAAGTTCGCATTGATTCGCATTGATTGTCATTCGCATTGTCAGCGCTTTGTTATTATTGCTATAAACGTAAGTGTGTGCGTGTGCCTGTGTTTCTTTCATTTATTTATTATTTGTAAAATTGTTATTGTTTTTATGTTATTATTGCGCTTCTTCGTTTTGCTGGAAAATTGCATTTAACTTAATTCCCATCACGGCAGCAATGTGACAAGCCAAAGCCGCGTCGCTGCGACACAACCACATCTAAGCAGCTAAAGCTCCGGGGGCTGTCAACCGATGCGGCTCACTGCTGCACTCATCTCAGGCGTTTATCCAGCTGGCCGGCGAATGCTCTTCGCTCATCCGTCTACTTAAGCGGCAACGTCGTCAAATTGTCACCTTGTTGTTGTTGGCTTATTATAGTTGTTGTTGTTGGTTTATGGTTGCCGCTGTTATCTTCTTATTGCTGTTGTTGCCTTATTGCTGCTGTTGTTGCCTTATTATTGCTGTTGTTGCCTTATCATTAGTGTTGTTGCCTTGCTGCTGTTGCAACGCCGTCAGGTATTGTGTTGATGCGCTTGTTGCCAACAGTGTGGCCGCTGTTGATAAAATCTTAATTAGTCTGCCCCTTTCATCCTTTCTTCCTTTGTGATCATTGTGTCTCAACGGCGCTTCATGCCTGCTGCTGCGCTTGCCGTTGTTGCTGGTGTTGCAGCTGTTTGTCTGCCACGCTGCTGCTTGGCATAGTCTGAAATTCTTTCACTTTCTAATTGCAGAAAATTACGCATTTCAATTGTCAGGATTAAATTTTACTTTTCTGCATAACTTTCAGCTTAAAGCAACAGCAACAACAACAGCAACATTTTCAAATGAGTCAAACACAACGTCAGGCGATTTAATGTGAAGCGATCAGTGCGTCTGTCCGCATGACAATTTTAATGTAATTAACTTAGCCGCATGAATGGTGTGCATAATTTATGTAAAAACAAAAACTTTCTCAAATATTTTAATGAAATGTATTTATAGGAATTAAATTCTATACAATTGGGTCATGAGCGAAAATGAAAGCTCGAGGCCTTTAACAGTTGTAAGCTTGTAATAATTGCTTGTTATTTATGAGTGATGACGTTCTTTTTATTATGCCCTCAACAGGGTATATATGTAAGTTTGTCACGATGTTTGTAACACTCAGAAGGAAGCGTCGGAGACCCTATAAAGTATATATATAAATGATCAGTATGTTGACCTGAGTCGATTTAGCCATGTCCGTCTGTCTGTCGGTCCGTCTGTCTGTATATATACGAACTAGTCCCTCAGTTTTTAATTTTTTTTTGAAATTTTGCAAACGTCATTTTCTCTTCAAAAAGCTGCTCATTTGTCGGAACGGCCGATATCGGATCAATATAACATATAGCTGCCATATAAACTGAACGATCAGAATCAAGTTCTTATATGGAAAACTTTCACATTTGCCAAAATATATTCACGAAATTTGGTATATATTATTTTCTAAAGCAACAATGTAATCTCCGAAGAAATTGTTCAGATCGGTTAACTATAGCATATAGCTGCCATACAAACTGGACACATAGTTACTAACAGAAATGCACCTGTGAAGGGTATTTAGCTTCGGTGCAACCGAAGTTAACATTTTTTCTTGTTTTATTTTGTTTTTTTTTAGGGCATATAAATATATAGGGTCTGTTGAAATCAGAGGTAAGCATCAAAATTCGAAACATAAGATCATTACGATTGACTAGATAAAAGAAAAATAAAACAAGAAAAAATGTTAACTTTCGGTTCATCGAAGCTATAATACCTTTTGAAGGTGCATTTTTCGTATTATGATTTCTCGAGGATCTTCTTCTTTATTGGCGTAGATATCGCTTATGCGGTTATAGCCGATTTTACAACAGTGCGTCAGTCGTTTTTCCTTTCGTTTACGTTTCCATCGGAGTGGAGGTCTTTCTCCTCCTCTGCTTTTCCTGGCGGGTATTATGTCCAACACTCTCAGAGTTGGAGTGTTTTCATCCATTCGAGCGACATAACCTAGCCAGCGTAGCCGCTGTCTTTTAATTCGCTGAACTATGTAAATGTCATCGTATAACCCGTACAACAGGTGCATCATTCCTACGTCTGCGGTATTCGCGCTGCCAATCCGCAAAGGACCATAAATCTTCTGCAGAATTTTTCTCTCGCAAACTCGTAAGGTCGACTCATCAGATGTTGTCATCACCTATGTCTCTGCACTATATAGCAGAACGTATTCGATAGAGAACTTTACTCTCAATTGCCTTCGTAGTCTGAAGTAGCAACTGCTGGCAAGAGTTATTCTGCGTTCCAAGATACACGAAATTATCTACGTCTTCAGAGTTATGGCCATCAACAGTGATGTGGGAACCAAGTCACGAGTGCGACGATTATTTGTTTGATGACAAGAGACGCCAGGGTGAGCAAAGAAGGTATCTTTAGCACAACGGCTTAATTTACCGCCTTCGTGATGAAACATTTCTAAATGGGTTGAGGCTGATCGACTTCGCCGGGGCCCGGAATATGGTTTCCTGTAGTAGTAGATTCGAACATAGGAAAATTTATCAAGCTAGCATCAACTAGATCGATTATGTTGTGATAGTCGAACAAAAAGCGCACGTCAACACACACAAGAAATGTTCGAAGTCGATTTTCTGCTCGACTGCACTCCTGCTCTCTGAGAGCACTTATCAGCAACTTGGTATAAAAGAACTGTGAGACGGCATTTGGTGCCCAAAACATACTGAAATTATAAAGAGAACGCTTCTCTAGCTTGCCTGACGTTAGGCAGACGTTCCATTGCCCGACCATGAAGAAGATTGAATAGCAATTACACGTCGGAAAAACAACAAAGCGGCGGGACCCGATGAATTGTCTTCCGAGCTATTCAAATACGTCGGCGAAGAACGTATCGCCGAATCTCTACCGGTAATTTTGATGTCTCACGCTCTGAAAGATCAATTGCCAAAAATATCGATAAAATAATGGAAATTATCCAGTCGGTTGCCCAGGAGCTAAAGATTGCACATAAAATCATCTCGTCTGGAATCATTTGAATAAGGCTGGTTGCAAAAAGAATGTCACACGAGTTAATGCAAGAAAAAACCTCATGCGCCGAATTTCCAACTGCGAATCGCTTTTGAATTGGAATAAAATCGATTAATTTCTGAAGTGGATAGATACCGGTGATTAAACGTGGGTCACTTAGGACAACGTTAAGCTAAAACGATTGTAGTTGATTGACGATCAGGGAAGTTTTGCTATAAGGAGGAGATACCCTCCTCCAGTGTATCATACCGTAGGGTCCCAAATGCTTATAGCGTAGTCTTGCCAAAGCGGGACAAGTGCTCAAGAGATGGTCCATTGTTTCCCTGTCGCCCTGTTCTAGACATTTCCTGCAGTCTTCTCGTTCTGTCAGCCCTATCCTTCCTGAACCAGTTATAACAGTAGTCTTGCTAAAGCGGGACAAGTGCTCAAGAGATGTCCATTGTTTCCCTGTGCCCTGTTCTAGACATTTCCTGCAGTCTTCTCGTTCTGTCAGCCCTATCC
>CM050325.1:104482495-104501962 GCA_027475135.1 Bactrocera correcta
GAACTATTTTGACATTTTGTACACTTTACAACAAAAATTATTTTACGCCATTCCCGACCGGCAGCGACGCGCTAACTGGCTGCTTTTGTGCTGTATGCTAAGCGATGGCGCGCTGCGGAGCTCCAGCGATTTGTAAATGGTAGCGACGATTGTGGAGCGTAAAATACTGTGTACATATAAAGAAAAAAATAGCAATTAAAAAAAGTAATAACAAAAAAGTCAAATGAAATGAAATAAAATTGCGGATAAGAACACCCGCCTCTCGAAGTTGCTGTGTATTTATTGTAATTTGTGTTGATGGCCTGGTAAAGTGATTGTCGCTATTGTTGCTCTTGTTGTTGTTATTAGAGGGGCCCTTTAGGAACACTTATTCGTTGATTTTTAGGAAATTTATTTTGCCATCGAAAGTGTTTTCTGAAGGTATCTACTTGGTTTTTAATTCATTGGTCCAATCATTTGTTTTTTCGGGTTAGATGACATAGCTGCCCTTAAAAACAAAAAATCAAAACTCGTTTTGACATCAAGAACCCAAATTTACTAAGAGGTTTGGGTGAGGTTGGTTAGGATATGCTTAGCTTTTTCTTCCCCTCCGTTACTAAATTAATATGGTTATCGAAAGAAGTTTTCGTATCGATTAGTTTTAAGGTTGACAAGTTTTTCAACTTCAAATAACGGGTGATTTTTTAAGAGCTTGATAACTTTTTTAAAAAAAAAAACGCATAAAATTTGCAAAATCTCATCGGTTCTTTATTTGAAACGTTAGATTGGTTCATGACATTTACTTTTTGAAGATAATTTCATTTAAATGTTGACCGCGGCTGCGTCTTAGGTGGTCCATTCGGAAAGTCCAATTTTGGGCAACTTTTTCGAGCATTTCGGCCGGAATAGCCCGAATTTCTTCGGAAATGTTGTCTTCCAAAGCTGGAATAGTTGCTGGCTTATTTCTGTAGACTTTAGACTTGACGTAGCCCCACAAAAAATAGTCTAAAGGCGTTAAATCGCATGATCTTGGTGGCCAACTTACGGGTCCATTTCTTGAGATGAATTGTTGTCCGAAGTTTTCCCTCAAAATGGCCATAGAATCGCGAGCTGTGTGGCATGTAGCGCCATCTTGTTGAAACCACATGTCAACCAAGTTCAGTTCTTCCATTTTTGGCAACAAAAAGTTTGTTAGCATCGAACGATAGCGATCGCCATTCACCGTAACGTTGCGTCCAACAGCATCTTTGAAAAAATACGGTCCAATGATTCCACCAGCGTACAAACCACACCAAACAGTGCATTTTTCGGGATGCATGGGCAGTTCTTGAACGGCTTCTGGTTGCTCTTCACCCCAAATGCGGCAATTTTGCTTATTTACGTAGCCATTCAACCAGAAATGAGCCTCATCGCTCATCGGACACGGACGCGAAACACATTTCGAACCGAACACTGATTTTGGTAATAAAATTCAATGATTTGCAAGCGTTGCTCGTTAGTAAGTCTATTCATGATGAAATGTCAAAGCATACTGAGCATCTTTCTCTTTGACACCATGTCTGACATCCCACGTGATCTGTCAAATACTACTGCATGAAAATCCTAACCTCAAAAAAATCACCCGTTAGCAATTATCCGTCTGAAGAACAACAAAACGGCGGGTGTCGATGTATTGCCGGCCGACCTATTCGAACGCGGTGGCGAAGAACTGACAAGGAGCATGCATCAGCTTCTTTGTAGAATATGGTCAGACGAAAGCATGTCCAACGATTGGAATTTAAGTGTGCTTTGCCCAATCCACATAAAAGGATACTCCAAAATCTGCGCCAATTAGAGCAATACCAAAAGCTCCGTCAGGATCGGGAAGAACCTCTCTGATCCGTTCGATACCAACCGAGCTTTCAGACAAGACAGTCGACTATCGTGCGACTTCTTCATCTACTGCTGGAGAAAATAATTCAAGCTGCAGAACTTAAAATGCAGTTACCGTCTTTTATATGTAAGTGTACAGCTGCTGGCGTACGCCGATGATATTGAAATCGAAATCATTGGGCTCAACATCCGTGCCGTTAGTTCTGCTTTCTGCGGACTGGATAAGGAGCGAAGCAGATGGGTCTAGTAGTGAACGAGTCAAAATGAAATTTCTCCTGTCATCAAACAAACAGTCGTCGCACTCGCGACTTGGCTCTCACGTCACTCTTGACTGACATAACTTTGAAGTCGTGGATAATTTCGTCGAACAAAAACCAAACTCATTTTATTCCCTCATTATCCTCGTCTTGCTTGGTCTAGAGACAAGGAGCGAAAGGTTCCGCGGAAGATGTATAGTCCTTTGCGCATACGAGATGTACGACGACATTGACATAGTTCAGCGAATTAAAAGACAGCGGCTACGCTGGCTAGGCCATGTTGTCCGAATGGACGAAAACACTCCAGCTCTAAGAGTATTCGGCGCAGTACCCGGCGGGGGAGCAAAGAAAGAGGAAGACTTCCACTCTATTGGAAAGACAGAATGGAGAAGCACCGGACGTCGCTTGGGATCTCCAATTTGCGCCATCTTTGAAAAGAAGGAACGACAGGCGCGCGGTTAAGTCGGCTATAACCGCGTAAGCTGCTTCAAGCAGCACATTCAGAAATCATAAAAGTGCTATTAAAATTCTCAGTTTTCAAGAAACGTTCCAAAATAACCAGTGGTGGCGCATTTTGGAGACAAAAATCTGAATTTTAATAGCGTGTTCAATCTTGAACTTGGGTGCTGATAAAGAATTGAAGATGAAAAATATGAAAAACGACGATTATGTGAAAAATTTATAAATGTTATATCAAAACCTCACCAAATATCTTGCGCAATGCTGAGAAAATATTTTTCGAGTTCATAAAAAAAGTTTAGCAATTTGAGTAGAGACTTGATACAATAACAGAAACGACCACAATTTGATCTCATAATTCCTACTACTGCCATATGGCTGACAAGTACGCATTAGAGAATCCGTAAAGGGCGGAAAAAAGGGTCCATTGAGTAATTTTTTTGGGTAGTGATTAGTGAAATATTCCTTACATTTCATATAATGAAAGTGTTTTAAATATAAAATAGTTTTAATTGGTTATACATTTAGTTAAAAAATATATATGTATATTAAAACAAACAATTAATACTGTTCCATATAAAAAAAGGAGGCAGCAAAAAAATTAATTTATATAATCTCATTCATAAATGTTTTGAGTTTATTGATTAACCGATTGAATATCACTCATATTGAGTTGGCACTTTTTTATTATATTTTTTTCCTACAGGGCTGTTATTTACAAATAAATACCGAACAACTAATTCATGTTTTACATATGTATTTATGTGCGTATTTTTTATTCTCATTTTTAAATTACACATATATTTGTTTTGTCTTGACAGCAGCAATGAAACATCAAACGCGCAATAATAATAAAATTTATTAGTATTTTTCATTTCCAACGTACTTAGCACACTCACATACATATACATACGTATATTTTTTAATTTGACTCATACTCATTCTTGTTCTGTTTCTTATATGACGACCATCACTTGAAACATAATCATTGAGTAATTTTTGAAATATTTTCGCTCGTGCATAGAATATAAATCACATACTCATGAGCTAGTTCTCAAACACATATGCATTCACATATTCATATGTATATAATTATATACGAATGTGTATGAAATTCTGATTTTGTAAAATTGAGCAAAGCCAAAGCACACCGAGTGGCGCTTCCACTACTTTATGTACATATGTACATTGACATATATGTATGTGTGTATATCCATTAATTTTCGCTTGGGTTTGTGGGGCGTCAAGGAAGTGCGTAAAGTGTGCGATCACCCTGTTAGGCGGCGCGGCAGCGGTTGCGCTCTGGCATTGCGATCGCACTGGTCTGGCCTGGCATTGCACGACTTGACTGCCGGTGCTTGCATTTTTTTATCTCGCGTCATAAAAACGAAGCGGCTTTTCATTCGCATGTCATTCGACTGCAGCGGAATGCTGAGAAGGCACAGTAATGCAAGAATAGATGAAAACGCCTGATTATTAGCGTGATGAGTTTATTGCCATGCATTTTTATGTTGTTATCTAGAGATGTTTTGAATGCTCATTGGTTGCCGGCGGATGGCAGATCATAGAAGATATAAGTTAATTGCACGCATCTTTTCGATTTTTCGATAATTAGGAGTCTAAGGTAGTTTAGAATTGAATTAAGTTATCTTTCGATTGTGTCATATATAGAGATCGAGGATCGGCGTCCTTAAAAAACCAAGGAACAGATTTCGAAACGACAGGATTAGCAGGTTCACGAAGATTTCAAAAAATTTCCGTCCAAAACTCTTAAAAAAAATGATAAGGGTTTCAGCCGAAACTATTGACTTAAAAAAGTATACAAATCATATGATTAAGTGAACGTAGCCAAGGAGGAATTTCGACCCCAACAAATGTTGATCGGTAACATACTCACTCCTTTGTTCGATAACTTATAGCCATAATGAATATAATTCCACAGTTCCACGGTCATAGAAACCTGAGTTCTTATTGACAAAAAGTTCGGACAGTCGATCTTCAAAAGCTACTCTTGAGGCGAATTTTTCACCAGCAAAAGTAGTCAGCACAGTCAGGAACAGGTAGTAATTACTTGGGGTCAGGTCCGGCCTAGTGGATGCATAAGAACTCGGCTTCCGGAGCTTTTGAAGAGTCTCTATTGATATTTTTGGCCTGTTGTTATCCTGAGGGAAACACTATTTCTAACTCAATAGCGGAGACTAGCCGTTTCTCGACGATTCCTTCCTTTGGATGGTCAGATTGTTGACAGTACAGTTCCAAATTCAGAGCTCGGAGATAAGAAAACAGCTCATAGCAGATAATTAACTGCCAATCGCATCAAAAGCATAACAAAATTTTGTTGGCCGTCAATCCTAGATTTGCTCACCTCTATACAACCACAACCGTTTTCAATTGACGCTGAAGTAAGTGACGGTAATGATTACCAGTAGCCGCCCGCTTCCGAAAAGGATCAATTTGCAGCGCTTTGCAGATGGAAATTTGGACTATGGGGTTTTTTTTTCGCGTTTACTCGTGCGGCAGCCATGCATCGAGCTTCTTTTTTTATACTGTTGACGGAGAGATGCGGCTGGAGTTCAACGGACACTTGGATAAGAGGGTACATTGGTAATTTGACTGAGGTGGCGCCAAAAGAAAACAATAAATTTCGCCCAGACTTTCATTTAAAAAATTCCACTGTGCACCGCGGCATTTTTCACAGTTTTCCATAATTCAAAAGGGGTTCCACGCATTAGACTGTCAATGTGCTGCGTGTAACGCTTCCGCTGTTGCGATTTTTCTAATTAAGAATTTTGCTGTTGCGCCTTCAACTTCAATATTTTTAGATATCGTCACGCACTTAGTCTCCACTTCGTTGTTCCACCGAAACCCGCCTGAGCATTGCAAGCAGTAAATCGCTGATTGCAGGTCATCCGTGGCATTCCGAATTGGTCGCTGTGAAACATCTCTAACACTTTGCAGTGGAATATGCAGCCGTCAGCTATTCGTAAGACACTTGATTGCACAGATTTAGCTAGGCGAATTTTCATTTTCCATTTTAATAAGTATGTGTGTGAAAATCTGGCGGCATGTTATAAATGTATGATAGGTACATACATATGTACGTATCTAGATGTGAGTATGTAATATGCATCACGGAATGACAGAAAAAGCCTCTGACTGATTTAAATTGTAATATAACTGATACATAAATATGTTTTTTATAAGTTATCTACTCAAAACATTAAAGCAGTGAAGTTATTTTAATCTTGTTTAAGATTTCTTAGAACACCTTGAACTTGTTTCATATACAAATTTACATAAATGCCTGCGAAATATATCGATTTTTAGAAAAAGAAAACAAAAACTTTTTTCAGATTTTTGCCACTTTTTCTCTTTTGTTTTGGTCAATATTAAGAGCGATGGCTTCCCATCAATGCTTGTACAAGAAGATATACCTATATTACGACTAAAACCGCATAAATACCTGAGTTGCAATGTAAAAGAGGTTGGAAATTCTGAACCACAACAACTATTGTGTAATTAAATTACTTTGAATAGTCTTCTTCACATTGCCACCTGCGGGCTTTAAACCTGCCAAAATATTAAACGAATGCTTCAAAGAATTATTGGTTAACTGTTGTTGATATAAAGAAGGTATAGCCGAGGCAAATGCAAAAATTTAAACTTCGCAGTGCTCACATTTATAGGGGTTGAAGTTTGTGGTAGGCTTTGGAGTATTGCAATAACTTAACCTGGGTTCATTTGAAGTTGAAAACGATAGATTTTCTAAGTGCCGCTAAACGATTACAACCGATAGTGGAAAAATACTAAACAAATCGGTTCTTACAATCTAATTCAATGCGAAAGATTCTTCTAGCGTTTCCGTCTCTTCTCACACATCTGCGAGGGTTTAAGGTGCTCATAGTGGAATCGCCGAAAAATGTAAATTTGTTGTTGTAGCGGCAGAATTAGGCCGAATTGACAGTCCTTGACTGGTCTGAAAAGTCCGCGCCCGTTCCGGTTAAGTAGACTCGACTGTCGTGGGACCTGTAAAGTCAATCAGTTTGCTAGGGAGGGCACCCGTTTAGTAAAGGCTTTGAACTAGCTGACTATGCGCAAAAACTAGCTAAGGAGTACATAACCTCGTTACATATAGCATCAAGCTCCTTCCATATCAAACTTGTGAAAAATGCGGGTGCATTCCGGTTATGCAGACCCGACTGTCGTGGGATCTGTAAAGTCGATGAACTTCCCAGGGAGTGCACCGTAGTAGTAGAGGTGAGTCAGTTTATTGATGCACTCTTGTATTCTAGCACTGGATCTGTAGACCTACAATGAGCTCGGCAAGCGCTGGTCAACAACCAGAACTTTTGCACCATAGGAGGTTTTTTTGAACTCTTAACAAAGTCAATCACGTCGCAATTGTAGGTATTCTAAATGGGCTATGTCCTATTGTTGATCGCTTTTTTTTAAAGTTACATGGAGGAAGGCGAGGTGGAATCGTCATGTCACTTTCACCTCCATTGCCCGGCTTTTGTTAGACTATCATTAAAATATCTCGGGAGTCACACCTTCGCCGAACCTTGTGAAGTGGCTGGGATTGATATTAACCGCCTCAAGAAATATGTGGTAATCTGGTGATCTACTTTAAGAGTTTATAAGAACCACCAAAGTCGATAATTTGTCCAATTGACCTAACCTAACGTAGGGTGCAATGACCTTAGGTCGCGCTGCGATCCTCATCTATTTATCTTAACCTAACCTAATATATTTTCATCAACCTGAAATCTTTCATCTCCAAAACAAATCGCTATCTACTTGATAGCTGCGTAGTAAGGCATGCGGTAAAAAATAAAACTGGATTCCAGCGAACCTTTTAACCCTGCTACAGTGCGGGTGAAACCAATACTATTATGATAGTTTTAACGAGGTATAACGAAACGAAACGAGACTTTTCAAAAAAATTGAGATATTGACTTTATTGAGCTAAGAAGATTACGGTGAACTCCTGTGGCAAATAACTATCGTGCAGAGTTGTATGGATTTATGGAGAGATTTATATACCAATAATTGATTTATGACTAGCCCGCCTTTGGTGAAATGTGTTTAGAAGATACTGCAATCGGATCGAACAAACTCTAGATGCTAAAACAAATGAAGCGCGAGTGTGGTGCAAACCTATTCTTCTTCATCTTTATTAGGTTAGACAGCGCTTATGAGGTTATAGCCGAGTTTATGACAGCAACACAAAGGGAGTCTGTCATCCGAGGCTGTTGTGTTCTTTCCAGAAAACACAACACACAACCCTGGATGATTCGCCTTCTCACTTTAACTTTAAAACGGATGTTTTTTGGCTACCCAAACGATACTCAATACGGATCGATACTTGGTCTATGTAAGACCGGAAGTCGTAAGCTATAATGTATGTAAATGGATCGTTTTGGCCACTCCCAAGCGAATGGCGCTCAGAGAACTTTCCTCCCTTGCGTGGCCTTTTTTTGTTGCTTTTACATGCAATTTGTTTGACAAAGGAGCAGAAGCGCGCGGAGAAACGGCGAATCGGAAACAGCTATAAGCGATTATGGCCTGCTCTTCTTCTTCGCGATGATAACATCAGAACTTTTTGAATAAATAGTAAAGTACATAGTATACGATAATTGAAAAATGAAAACAAAAACGAAGAGTACAACACCTGTGCTTGCAATTTAAGAAAAAGTCCATGTGGTTAGTGTATGCAGTCCTGACAGCTGAAAAACTTCGCATTTTTGTATAATGAAAGATCCTGCGGCAGCAACGTTCAACAATTGAATTGGTGTGATTATTTCGGGAGGAGTTTCTTGTGTTTTGTGTACTGTCACTTTTGCCGATTACACTCACTCTCGCCTTCGGTCAATTGTACGTTTTCTTCGTTAGTGTTGACATATGTGCACATGCATTGTGTTGGAACATTTTCAAATTGCACTTTTCATTTAAGTTGAATTGTTGAGAAAACGGATTCGAAAGTTCAATTGCACACACATACATATATACACATTAATCCGTTTTGGCTTTTGAAGTGCGTGCTACTGTCACTTGCCGTTGTCAACGTCATATCCATGCGTGTATGTATGTATGTACATATGTGTGTGTGTGGCTAAGTGATTCGCATTGATTGTCATTCGCATTGTCAGCGCTTTGTTATTATTGCTATATACGTAAGTGTGTGCGTGTGATTGTGTTTCTTTCATTTATTTATTATTTGTAAAATTGTTATTGTTTTTATGTTATTATTGCGCTTCTTCGTTTTGCTGGAAAATTGCATTTAACTTAATTCCCATCACGGCAGCAATGTGACAAGCCAAAGCTGCGTCGCAGCGACACAACCACATCTAAGCAGCTAAAGCTCCGGGGGCTGTCAACCGATGCGGCTCACTGCTGCACTCATCTCAGGCGTTTATCCAGCTGGCCGGCGAGTGCTCTTCGCTCATCCGTCTACTTAAGCGGCAACGTCGTCAAATTGTCACCTTGTTGTTGTTGGCTTATTATAGTTGTTGTTGTTGGCTTATGGTTGCCGCTGTTATCTTCTTATTGCTGCTGTTGCCTTATTGCTGCTGTTGTTGCCTTTTTATTGCTGTTGTTGCCTTATCATTAGTGTTGTTGCCTTGCTGCTGTTGCAACGCCGTCAGGTATTGTGCTGATGCGCTTGTTGCCAACAGTGTGGCCGCTGTTGATAAAATCTTAATTAGTCTCCCCCTTTCATCCTTTCTTCCTTTGTGATCATTGTGTGGCAACGGCGCTTCATCGCTTGCTGCCGTTGTTGCTGGTGTTGCAGCTGTTTTGTCTGCCACGCTGCTGCTTGGCATAGTCTGAAATTCTTTCACTTTCTAATTACAGAAAATTACGCATTTCAATTGTCAGGATTAAATTTTACTTTTCTGCATAACTTTCAGCTTAAAGCAACAGCAACAACTACAGCAACATTTTCAAATAAGTCAAACACAACGTCAGGCGATTTAATGTGAAGCGATCACTGCGTCTGTCCGCATGACAATTTTAATGTAATTAACTTAGCCGCATGAATGGTGTGCATAATTTATGTAAAAACAAAAACTTTCTCAAATATTTTAATGAAATGTATTTATAGGAATTAAATTCTATACAATTGGGTCATGAGCGAAAATGAAAGCTCGAGGCCTTTAACAGTTGTAAGCTTGTAATAATTGCATGATATTTATGAGTGATGACGTTCTTTTTATTATACCCTCAACAGGGTATATATGTATGTAAGTTTGTCACGATGTTTGTAACACCCAGAAGGAAGCGTCGGAGACCCTATAAAGTATATATATAAATGATCAGTATGTTGAGCTGAGTCGATTTAGCCATGTCCGTCTGTCTGTCGGTCCGTCTGTGTGTATATATACGAACTAGTCCCTCAGTTTTTAAATTTTCTTTGAAATTTTGCAAACGTCATTTTCTCTTCAAAAAGCTGCTCATTTGTCGGAACGGCCGATATCGGACCACTATAACATATAGCTGCCATATAAACTGAACGATCAGAATCAAGTTCTTATATGGAAAACTTTCACATTTGACAATGTATCTTCACGATATATTATTTTGGTATATATTATTTTCTAAGGCAACAATGTAATCTCCGAAGAAATTGTTCAGATCGGTTAACTATAGCATATAGCTGCCATACAAACTTGACACTTAGTTACTAACAGAAATGCACCTGTGAAGGGTATTTAGCTTCGGTGCAACCGAAGTTAACATTTTTCTTGTTTTATTTTGTTTTTTTAGGCCATATAAATATATAGGGTCTATTGAAATCAGAGGTAAGCATCAAAATTCGAAACATAAGATCATTACGATTGACTAGATAAAAGAAAAATAAAACAAGAAAAAATGTTAACTTCCGGTTCATTGAAGCTATAATACTTTTCGAAGGTGCATTTTTCGTATTATGATTTCTCGAGGATCTTCTTCTTTATTGGCGTAGATATCGCTTATGCGGTTATAGCCGATTTTACAACAGTGCGTCAGTCGTTTTTCCTTTCGTTTACGTTTCCATCGGACCTCCACTTTCGCCTCCTTTGCTTTTCCCGGCGGTTATTATGTCCAATACTCTCAGAGTTGGAGTGTTTTCATCCATTCGAACGACATAACCTAGCCATCGTAGCGGCTGTCTTTTAATTCGCTGAACTATGACAATGTCGTCGTATAACCCGTACAACAAGTGCATCTTTCCATCGTCTGCGGTATTCGCCGTTGCCAATCCGCAAAGGAACATAAATCTTCTGCAGAACTTTTCTCTCGAAAACTCGTAAGCTCGACTCATCAGATGTTGTCATCACCCATGCCTGTGCACTGTATAACAGAACGTATTCGATAGAGGACTTTACTCTCAATTGCCTTCGTAGTCTGAAGCAGCAACTGTTGGCAAGAGTTATTCTGCATTCCAAGATACACGAAATTATCTACGTCTTCAGAGTTATGGCCATCAATAGTGTTGTGGAAACCAAGTCACGAGTGCGTCGACTATTTGTTTGATAACAAGAGACACCAGGGTGGGCAAAGGAGATATCTTTGGCACAACGGTCGGTAAATTCAGCATTCGTGATGAAGCATCCCCAAATGGGTTGAGGCTGATCGACTTCGCCGTTGCTCGGAATATGGTTTTCTGTAGTAGTAGATTCGAACATAGGAAAATTTAACAAGCTAGCACCAACTATATCGATTATGTTGTGATAGTCGAACGGAAAACGCACGTCAATAAACACAAGAAGTATTCGAAGTCGATTTTCTGCTCGACTTGCACTCCTGCTCTCTGAGAGCACTCATCAGCAACTCGGTATAAGAGAAATGTGAGACGGCATTTGGTGCCCAGGACATACCGAAATTATGTAGAGAACGCTTCTCTAGCCTGTCTGACGTTGGGGCAGACGTTTTATTGCCCGACCATGAAGAAGATTGAATAGCAATTACATGTCGGAAAAACAACAAAGCGGCGGAGCCCGATGAATTGCATTCCGAGCTATTCAAATACGGCAGCGAAGAACATATCGCTGAATCTCTACTGGTAATTTTGATGTCTCACGCTCTGAAAAATCAATTGCCGAAAATATCGATAAAAGAATGGAAATAATCCAGTCGGTTGCCCAGAAGCTAAAGATTGCACATAAAAGCAAAAAAAACCTTATGCCCCGAATTTCCAACTGCGAATCGCTTTTGAATTGCAATAAAATCGATTAATTTCTGAAGTGGATGGAACGTGGGTCACTTAGGGCAACGCTAAACTAAAACGATTGTGGTTGATTGACGATCAGGGAAGTTTAGCAATAAGTTTGATGGAACTGGCAGTGAATCATGAGTCACTTCCCTAAGATCAAACTTTTAATTCGGATCTGTACTGTTCACAGTTGGACCATATGAAGAAGTCAAGAATTTAATTCTATATGATCGATACGAGGCCACACATCAATAGTGGCTCATAAGAAGCTCCAGGAGATACCTCCTCCAGTGTATCACACCGTAGGGGCCCCAAATGCTTATAGCGTAGTCTTGCCAAAGCGGGACAAGTGCTCAAGAGATGCTCCATTGTTTCCCTGTGGCCCTGTTCTAGACATTTCCTGCAGTCTTCTCGTTCTGTCAGCCCTATCCTTCCTGACCACCAGTTAGTGAACAGTTAGTATTCTCATCATGTTTTCTACATTCTCTTCTATCGAGTGTCAATGGGAATTTTATGTACTTTCGATCTATCGTTTTGCCATGACTTTTGCAGTTTTGCTCCCAGGTAGATCGTTCCATCTGTTGATTCTCTTCCAAGGCAGGATCATGTCATTTAATATTTCAACATATAGGGAATGAGTTCTGATTTAAGCGAATAAATGGAACCAGTGCAGGACCGAATCGAAAGTGCAGTTACCTCAAGATTTCGCCCGAGCAGAATATTTGGTAGTGCAACATGGTTCAATTACAGTGGTAATAAGATGATAATCCCGTGTAAGCTAAGGCCCCTCGAGAGCAATAATTAGCAAATCCATGCCAATATTTACGCGCTTCTTAGTATTTATATATTTCCAAGACAACCTGGTGTCTAGGAAACTCCAAGAAAATTTAAATTTTTAAAAAAAAAAAGATGACGTTAATTTCGAATTATTAAAATTCAGAAACATTTAAAGGGTTTTCCCTTTAAGATTATTTTTCATTATCGAGCATAACATTATATGGGATTTCATGTGCTTACTAAACTTTTTAGCTTCATTAGCATTTGAAACATCAATGGACCGTCAACAGATGTCATGTCATAAATGGAAGAAACTGTTCTCCGCTATGTAGGATAACTCAAGAAAAAGTTCAGCTATCTTCATAAATATAATATCACAAAAATTCTTCGTTCGATTCAAAGAAGGGAAATCTGACTTAAACCACGCCTACCACCCAAATAACGGTATTCTACAAATCACTTTCTTCATCAAAATAAGCACATATGTGTACACATATATTTGAAGCAAGCATGAATGGGCAGCGATTGCCAAAAATAATAACTTCCACAATCTTGAAGCTATCACTTAAAAAATGCGCCTTAAGGTCGAAATATTTTGCATAATTGTGTTGTTTTTTTTTTTTTTTGCGATATTTCTTTTGGAAAGCGATATCGGAAATGATTGCAGATTGCAGAATCGAGAGCCACACACACAAAATGCACAACTAAAAGTAGAGAGAATTCCAAAAATTCATCAACGCAACGCACATAACCTGATTGTTGACTTTCGAAACCTCCCAGAATTGTGGCGTTCATCCAAAAGCCCACCTGTCCACCGCACGCCCGTCAGGATGTCTGGGCTGCAATGAAATTGAGCTTCAAACTCATTACTTTCACATGTGCCGTGGCGGCGGCAGCTGCGGCGGCGACGGCAGCAGTAGAAACATAAACTCGCCAAGTTATCTGATAAAAGTGAGAAAAATAAATAAATATAACCATCTACTTCTTCTCGTTTGCGGCGCTTTTCTTTTTTGCAGGAAGAGTTGTCCGCATACGCGTCCATGTAACAATCTTTCGCAGACTGCATATTTTTATTCTTTACGATGCGCCTTTGCAGGCTTTGCAGAACGGGCTGGTGATTTGCCTCGCGCGTTTCGCGGCGCGTCGCGCGTCGCTTAACTAACGTCGGCGAGACAGAGACACTTTCTCTCCGCCACAACCAGCGAAACATGTTGTGCAGTACCTTCCGGGCAGCCAATATGCCAGCGTCTTCCGTCTATCTTGGCGGTGGAGTTGGTAGCTGCAGGGGCAACAGGCAATGACATTCATCTCTGCCGTTGGCGGCTGAGACAGGGGTGCGGGAAATTTAGCTGTCGCTGTAATTTATGTTGCCAAAACTTGCACTTACATTCTAGCACCAGCTACGCGGACGGATAAAGAGCATACGCAAATTGGAAGCGGTTAAGCAGGGTCGGGAATTGTATTGTATATGATTACCAGATATAGAAATTTAAGTTTCAGCTCAAATTATAACTGATCTGCTATAAATTTCGAATAAGACGATTGTAATAAAAAAAGGCTACTCGATGTTATTATACAAAGAGGGGCTTCTTATGGAATTTGTTAAAGTACAGCGTATAAATTCCGTGATTTGAAGTGTGGTTTTCCGAGCTTTTAGTTAGTTCTTCACTTTGCCGACCTCAACTCACAGGTATGCTTAGTCTTGCCATAAATTCTGTTACAAGTTTTGCTATTCATACAACGAGAACAAAATTGCAGACAATAGTGCCTTTAGTTTTTATCCAAACGCTTAAACCGAAAACCCTTAGAAAATAGAAAGTAAATTAGGTTCAACAGATGCAAGCGCTTTCCTTAGTGGCACACGATCAATGGCCATGAAACTATCCTGTTTGCAGACGAAATTTTTTTCGCTGTTGAAGGATTTTTTATTAAAAGGGGTCAAAAAATTTTATTCTAAAAATATTTTAAAACAGGGCAAATTTTTCCCAAAATTTAACGATGTAAAAGCCTTGGTAAAGCAGTTAAGCAAAAATCTCTTCGGTGAAGAGCTTGGAACTTTCCGGAAGATTCTGCTCCAACACACAAGACTAAAACTACCCAGCCGTGGATTGAAAACAATATTCCGGGTTTCGTAGTTGCAGAGGGTTTTGGCCCCCGGGGAAGTCCTTTTAAACCTTAAGAATTTGTAGAAAAGTGGGGAAACGGTCTGTCGAATACCTTTCCAAAAATTTAGAGAGTCTCAAAAAAGCATTTTTTTGCATTGCGCCGTTAATCCTTATAAAAACTTGCGTGCTGAGGAGCTGGGGCTTTTTGAAAACTAAATCGACTGCAAAAAATTGCAGATTCGCGATTCACAAGAAGTTCAAGACGTCCGGCAGGTTAAATAGTTTAAACTGCTCAAAAAACTCTTCGACACTTCTAGAACTTGGATTGCTGTCGGTTTTATTTTTTAGCTCTCTGCCAAATCCATTATTACTAAAGAGATCTCCTCATATTATTAAATTAGTCTGTCAAATAATTTTTTTTAACATTATAAAAACTATGCTATTTAAAGGGTTAAAAATTTCCCCGATTCCCCAATTAAGGGCTTTAAAATCAAAAATCCGATTCAAAAACCCAAATGGGCCGCCGGGTTAAATTTCAACAAAGTTTTTGGGCCCCCGCCAAAAAAATTCTTTTTTGGAAAAGCCCATATTCAGGGGAAATTTTGGGGCCCGCAAAACCTTTTGGGGGAGGTCATGCGCAAATGGAGGGAAAAAACTCCAGCTCTGAAAGAATTCGACGCAGTACCCGTCGGGGAAGCAGAGGAAGAGGAAAACATTCCCCTCCGTTAGAAAACCAGGTGGAGAAGGAACCCGGGTTTTCTTCAATTTTTCCAAATTTGGGCCAAACAGGAAAAAAGGGAAAAACGACGGGCGCTGTTTTAAACTCGGCTATAACCTGGTTTAAACGGTCCAACAACCGGTTGACTTTTTACAGCCAAATCGGTCAATATGTAAGATATCTTAGTAAAAATATCGAAATTACCAAAAAATACATATATATATTGTTTACTTTTTTTACGGAATTGAGCTCTCTAGCAAAAGGTTTTAGGCTGACGCATTTGTAGAACACTCTCAAAGCAAATTTACAGCGGTAAACCTTAGGTTTTAAAATTAATAAAATATTTAAAAAACTATTTGAATAAAAGCGAAAATTTTAGCTCGAAAGAAATCCGATTGAGGGAAACTTTCAGACTGCCGCATTGCAAACGAAAGGAAATGCCTGGGCGTACCTTGAATAGCCTAAATACCAAGCTGCGCGAAAGGGAAAATCAACGCGCTCTGCCATACAGAATATTTAAAACAAGTTCGTAGATCAGACCGGATCAATCCGTATATTTCTCTTATTACTCTAATCGAAAGCTCCAATCAGCGGTCAACGTTTCAAAGTCGCGTGAGACACCAACTAACTATGTTTGCAGGTAAGTAGGAACAGCAAAGAAAAACAATACAAAATGCTTGAGACCTCCTAACCCATATTACGAGCAGCCAGCACCTGTAAAAGGTAAAAATCAAAAGCAAACCAAACCAAATCAAACCGATCCAACCTGTGCGCACGACCAGCCATGCGCGATAAAGGCAATACACGGCAGTGGAGAGACGCGACGTTGTTGTGGCGCATGCGTAAATGCACATACGCAATGAAGGAAAGAAAGAAAACGCTTTGGCACTGCCACATTTGCGGCAATTGCTGTCGTTGTCGTTGCGACTGCTGTTGGTGCAGCAGTGACATGATGACAGGTTTTGGCGTGCAATCGAGACAACTTTTACGTCGCCTGCAATGTGGGTAAGTCTGCCGTTGCATACACTTGTATGTACATACATATATCTGTATACCGACTAGTCCACATTCATCCTCGTTGCTGTTGTTGCTATTCTTCTTATTGTAGTTCCGTGCTCATGTGTGTGGATGAGGTGCAGACGAATTAGGGAAACACATTACACACATTGTTGGTATTTGTTGACGGTAGTTGCGGTACTGTGAAATGCCAATTGGCGAATGCATTGCCGCTGCGATTTCGCCATGAACTTGAAGCTAATGGGCGCACACGCACTTTAAACCATCTCAATGCAAACACTCTCTCAAATATATACATATGCATGTTTTGTGTGTGTGTGTATTAAAAGCGCATGAATGGTGATATGTGTACTGCCAGTCAGAAGCAGTCAATGAAACCGATATCAATGTACGCTGATACGATTTTATGGCCCAGTGGTCAGACCATTGTAAAGTGCTGTAAAAGTTTCGGAAGCATAATGGAAAATAAGAAATTGGGATTTAATTATGAAGGTTCGATGTGGTTTACTAAGGTCTTTATACGGTAATTATATAGTTATAGTCTATTGGTTGGTGATTTGTTTAATAGATGGCTCTTAAAAAAAATACTTTCTGTCGAAAGTGGTCCGGAGATGGAAATAAAGATAGCAATGTCACATTTTTAAAAAATTTTTAAAAAAAAGGAAAAATTTTTTTTTTTTTACAAAAAACCCTTCCCGTTTTTATTTTTTGGTCAGTTTTTTATGGATCCAGATATCTCGCCCAATTAAAAAGGGTTTTCCATACAAACAGTCGATTCCCGTTTAATTTTTTAAGTAGCTATATGATATAGTAGTTCCCATATTGGCTATTCCAACAAACGAGCAGTTTTTTTGGGAAAAAAAGGAAAGTGTGCGATTCGGAACGATATCTTAGGTACTAGTTCGCAGATATACAGTCAGAGGACGCTAATAAATTGTAAAGTGAATGCCAGGAAATCAACAACTGATTTTTTCTTCCACCACGAATACAGCTGGGATCGGCACCTTCCCAATTTAAGGACTGGAATTCCAAGTGCATGTCCTTAAATTATAGTCTTTATCCTTAACGTCTCCAAAAATGGGGTTTTTTCATCCGAGGCTGTTGTTTTCTTTTCATTGGGGTGGTACTGGGTGGCGGGTCTTAAACCTAGCGCACAACCTCGCTAGGCGAGAATAATAAAGCCGGCCCCCTTTTAAGGGGTGAACCCCAAAAAACGCTGAAAATTTGTCTTCAACGAACCCTTAAACCGAATACGTCGGGGAGCTGCTACCCGGGTGAAGCTTCCTCTCTTTTAGCCTTTACTCATAAAACATACGGGTTGGTTGCCAATATAATACATTAGTGCATTGAAATTTGCATTACAAAATTTTAAAATTTTTCTGGGGAATTCGCTTTTAAAAATTATTACCAAACTGACGTCAAAAAAAAGAAGACCGTAAAAACAGTTTTTTACCTTTAAGAAACTGCAACTTATATCCAATTACTATTGGGAAAAAGAAAGTCCTTAAAAGGGAAGGTCAATGTTAAACCCACATGCTATTCTAGAAATGGAATTTATATACTACTAATTATGAATAAAAATAGCAAGACTTTGTTCATAATTTTAAAAAATTTTCAATTTATTCGTCAAAATCTATGTTGTCCCCCTTAAAATAGCCCCCTGGCCCCAAAATACCCGTGCCAACGTGGGTTTTTTTGGCTTCAGCTTGCCCTTTTCCACGATGTTCGGCCCTTTGGCGTCTGGTTCCCCGGGGCATAACATATATCCAAGACTCAGCGCCAGTAATAATACGTTTTATGACTCCTAGTAGTCGGAAAGCATTGTTTCACAGACGTTAACTCAAAATCTTTTTTTGAAAAAATTGAGTGATTTTGGAACCAACCCTGCTTTTACTTTTTTTTGGGCCAAAATGATCTTTTCAAATGGTTTTCACTGAACCTTCCGCTATTCCAACGATGCCAGTAAAACCTCTGACTGTTAATTGTCGATGCTCAAGCATCAATTCCTTTATTGACGTGTAGATCATCAGTTGATGTTGATGGCCGTTTTGGACGTGGTTCGTCGTCTACTCGTTCTAGACCCTCTTTGAATAATTTGTACCAATCAAAAACACTTTATCGCGACAAGCAATTATAACCAAAGACCTTTTCCAAGATTCTGAACGTTTCGGCATCAAAAATTTGATTCCTAACACAAAATTTAATGGAACTTCTTTGTTGAATAATTTAACTCATCGTAAAAATCACCCGAATGCATTTTATGTACTTCAGAAAGATAAGCGTTTACTGAACACTAATGATTATTTTGATGTAAGATTTGAGATGGATATCACTGACAGTTATACCAAACCTAGAAGAAATATTTCGACGAATGGATTTTCGCGCGAAGTTTAAATTTAAAGATCAAACCTATCCTGAGTAGTGATAGAAATATCAGAATTATACTTTGAAAAAAGTTTGACGCTACTAAATATATTTTCTACAAATATTTTTATTTATTACAAACTTCTAACCTGTGATTTAATTAACCCAGGCAGAGTATTCATTAACAAAGCGTATCGACATAACAATCGAAAGTGTTAAATTTGAACGAAAGTAAGGAAAGTGTTAATAATTTATAATATTTTAGTAGAATTTCACTTTTCTGAACAACCTCCAGTATTAAAAATATAAAAAAAAAACAAAATTACTCTTATTTCTTTTAAATTTATTTCTTCAAGCAATTTCGTTAAGGTCGTTTGAACAAGTCTATTTCATTAGCAAACATAAAAATGAAAGTAGAAAATTCTACGGCATTCTTCATGCCCTAGTAATAATAGGAAATATAATACTATAACTGTTTCTTAATGCATATATGTATATGGGTATATATGTGTTTGTATGCGCCACATTTTAAATAAAAACTGCAAACAATCAATTTACCGATATTTTTTCCATTTGCAAAACACAATTGTAATTTCATAAAGGTCTTACCGGCGTTGCTGTAATTACTTTGTGCCTCTTTCTAATAGTTTGTTGCTAACACTAGTGTTGTTGTTGTATTACTTTAGGTTGTTGTTAATGCTGTTGTAACTCAAAAGCAATTCATCG
>CM050325.1:104502462-104521917 GCA_027475135.1 Bactrocera correcta
TGTGTGGTGCTGTTGGATGCTAGATGTACTCTGTTGAGTGGCAAAATAGAGGTTTTCCGCACGCACACATTCTTCTTTGGATGATGGTTACACCAGACCAAATTGATGAACTCATTTCTCGGGAAATTCCTGATGTAGAGAAAGATCCTGTAGTAGTATATGAAGTGGTGGAAACCAATATGGTGCATGGACATAGAATCCCTTTTCGGTTTGTATGTCTGACAATAACTGCACGAAACGCTATCCACGTGAAACACAAACTGTAAATGATGGATATCAACTCTATCGGTGTCGCTTACCAGATAACAGAACATTCAGCATTCCACTTAGAAGAATGAATATCGAAGTTGACAACACATGGATCTTACTATATTAACCTTTATTGTCTAATTCATATTCAAAACTGATATCAGTGTTTAGTACTGCAGTTTGATGAAATCGATAAAATACGTTTGAAAGTACGTCACCAAAGGAAGCAACATGACGGTTATTGGTCTTAAACGATACTGTCAATACCTGAACTGCAATAAAGCGCTTTGTAGAGTATTTACTTTTGCAATTCATGAACGTTTTCCGACTTTTGTGCGTCTCGCAGTTAATTTGGAGAATGGCCAAAGAGTGTATTTCAACCCAGAGAATACAGTACAGCCAGTGGAAACATCTTCTTCTTCTTCTTTACTGGCGTAGACACCGCTTACGCGATTATAGCCGAGTCAACAACAGCGCGCCAGTCGTTTCTTCTCTTCGCTACGTGGCGCCAATTGGATATTCCAAGCGAGGCCAGGTCCTTCTCTACTTGGTCCTTCCAACGGAGTGGAGGTCTTCCTCTTCCTCTGCTTCCCGCGGCGGGAAGGACCATAAATCTTTCGCAGAACCTTTCTCTCGAAAACTCGCAACGTCAACTCATCGGTTGTTGTCATCGTCCAAGCCTCTGCACCATACAGTAGGACGGGAATAATGAGTGACTTATAGAGTTTGGTTTTTGTTTGTCGAGAGAGGACTTTGCTTCTCAATTGCCTACTTAGTCCGAAGTAGCACCTGTTGGCAAGAGTTATCCTGCGTTGGATTTCTAGGCTGACATTGTTGGTGGTGTTTACGCTGGTTCCAAGATAGACGAAATTATCTACAACTTCAAAGTTATGACTGTCAACAGTGACGTGAGTGCCAAGTCGCGAGTGCGACGACTGTTTGTTTGATGACAGGAGATATTTCGTCTTGCCCTCGTTCACTGCCAGACCCATTTCTTTTGCTTCCTTGTCCAGTCTGGAGAAAGCAGAACTAACGGCGCGGGTGTTGAGGCCGATGATATCAATATCATCGGCATACGCCAGCAGTTGTACACTCTTATAGAAGATGGTACCTTCTCTGTTAAGTTCTGCAGCTCGAACTATTTTCTCCAGAAGCAGGTTGAAAAAGTCGCACGATAGGGAATCGCCTTGTCTGAAACCTCGTTTGGTATCGAACGGCTCGGAGAGGTCCTTCCCGATTCTGACGGAGCTTTTTGTGTTGCTCAACGTCAGTTTACACAGCCGTATTAGTTTTGCGGGGATACCAAATTCAGACATCGCGGCATAAAGGCAGCTCCTTTTCGTGCTGTCGAAAGCAGCTTTGAAATCGACGAAGAGGTGGTGTGTGTCGATTCTCCTTTCACGGGTCTTTTCCAAGATTTGGCGCATCGTGAATATCTGGTCGGTTGTTGATTTACCAGGTCTAAAGCCACACTGATAAGGTCCAATCAGTTTGTTGACGGTGGGCTTTAATCTTTCACACAATACGCTCGACAGAACCTTATATGCGATATTGAGGAGGCTAATCCCACGGTAGTTGGCGCAGATTGTGGGGTCTCCTTTTTTGTGGATTGGGCATAGCACACTTAAATTCCAATCGTTGGGCATACTTTCGTCCGACCATATTTTGCAAAGAAGCTGATGCATGCACCTTATCAGCTCTTCGCCGCCGTGTTTGAATAGCTCGGCCGGCAATCCATCGGCCCCTGCCGCTTTGTTGCTTTGCTATTCGAACTTCTTCATGGTCGGGCAATGGAACGTCTGCTCCATCGTCATCGATTGAGGTATCGGGTTCGCTTCCTGCTGGCGTTGTACGTTCACTGCCATTCAGCAGGCTGGAGAAGTGTCCCCTCCATAATTTAAGTATGCTGTGGGTATCGGTGACTAGATCACATTTGGGGGTTCTATAAGAGTATGCTTCGGTCTTGAAACCTTCTGTAAGTCGCCGCATCTTTTCGTAGAATTTTCGAGCATTATCCCTGTCGGCCAGCTTATCAAGCTCTTCGTACTCACGCATTTCGGCCTCTTTCTTTTTCTGTCTACAAATGCGTCTCGCTTCCCTCTTCAACTCTCGGTATCTATCTCATCCCGCACGTGTTGTGGTCGATCGTAACGTTGCGAGGTAGGCAGCCTGTTTTCTCTCCGCTGCGACACGTCACTCCTCGTCGTACCAGCTGTTCTTTTGCACTTTCCGAAAACCAATGGTTTCGATTGCAGCTGTACGTAAGGAGTTTGAAATGCCGTCCCACAGTTCCCTTATACCGAGTTGTTGACGAGTGCTCTCAGAGAGCAGGAGTGCAAGCCGAGTAGAAAAACGTTCGGCTGTCTGTTGTGATTGCAGCTTCTCGACGTCGAACCATCCTTGTGTTTGTTGGCGTGCGTTTTTTGCTGCACAGAGGCGGGTGCGTATTTTGGCTGCAACAATATAGTGGTCCGAGTCGATGTTAGGACCTCGGAGCGCACGCACATCTAAAACACTGGAGACGTGTCTTCCGTCTATCACAACATGATCGATCTGGTTGGTGGTTTTTCGATCTGGAGACAGCCAGGTAGCTTGATGTATCTTCTTATGCTGGAATCTAGTGCTACAGATAACCATATTTCGGGCCCCGGCGAAGTCGATCAGCCTCAGCCCATTTGGGGATGTTTCCGCGTGGAGGCTGAATTTACCGACCGTAGTGCCAAAGATACCTTCTTTGCCCACCCTGGCATTGAAGTCGCCAAGCACGATTTTGACATCGTGGCGGGGGCATCTCTCATAAGTGCGCTCCAAGCACTCATAAAAGGCATCTTTGGTCACATCGTCCTTCTCTTCCGTCGGGGCGTGGGCGCAAATCAGCGATATGTTGAAGAACCTCGCTTTGATGCGGATTGTGGCTAGACGTTCATTCTCCGGAGTGAATGATAGTACTCGGCGACGGAGTCTCTCTCCCACCACGAATCCAACACCAAACTTGCGCTCCTTTATATGGCCACTGTAGTAAATGTCACAAGGACCTACTCGTCTCTGTCCTTGTCCCGTCCATCGCATTTCTTGGACGGCGGTGATGTCAGCCTTTATCTTTACGAGGACATCTACCAGCTGGGCAGGGGCACCTTCCCAATTAAGGGACCGGACATTCCAGGTGCATGCCCTCAAATCATAGTCCTTATTTCGTTTGCCATGGTCGTCATCAAAAGGGGGGGCTCTCATCCGAGGCTGATTGTTGGTTTTCATTGGGGGGTGTTTTTTTACGTGGCGGGTCCCAAACCCAGCGCACAACCCTATGCAGGGGTGTTTCGCCTTCTCACTTTAGCTCGCCTTCAAACGGATGTTCTTAGGCTACCCAGAGGATACTTGGTCAAAGACCGGAAGTCGTGAGCTGCTTGAGTCATATGTAAAAGAATCGTTTCTGGCCACTCCCAAGTGAATGGCGATCAGAGAACTTTCCTCACTTGCGTGAACTTCTACACATGACCCCATCCTCCCAGTGGAAACATCGCCAGCAATAAAATTAACATTGACGAGTTTTTTCCCAACTTTCGTCAGTGATCTGTTTGTGAGAACATTGCTCTATTCGGAAATACCTTGATATTATGCATGGAATACATCGTCGAAGAAATATTATGCAAAAAGCAAGGCCAACCAGAAAATTGACATCCAGGTGTCTTATCAACTAATGGATTAGGACGAATTTACACAACGCGGTTCAACTTTATTTGAGTCATTGCGTACTATGAATGGTTCGATGTGTGCAAATTTTTGGAGAAGTAAGCCAGAAATTACAATTGCTGGAACACGTTAATCACTGGAATGAAAATGATGTTCGCATACTTTTCGATATAAACATCAACATTGCCAAAGACATTTTACATCGTCTTCGCTAAAAATTGGAAATGGTACAATTTCGGTTGATACTTCCGGTGGTTCGATATCAATTCCATCTTCCCTTTATCAATTCACGAAAGATGAACTCATTACAAGTGTTCGGACATTGGCCAAATTATCGTAACTACGATTCCTAAGTGCACGCGCAATGTTAACTGCCAAAAATACCGATGTTGTTGACTTAAACTGGAAGTTTCAAAGTCAAATTCCGGGAAACTTGCGCTCATACAAATCGATCGATCGTCTTGACAATGAAGATGACGCCGTGAATTATCCAGTGGTATTTCTAAGTTCTTTGGACAAGCTTGGTATGCCACAGAAACTGTGTAATGAAACCCGACTGATTGTGGCGCACCTATCGAATACAAGGGGGAGAATGGTTGATTCTACGAGCTCCTATGAGTTCTAACGATTTCCCATTTCAGTTCAAACGTATTCCGTTTCCAGCGAAAATTGCATTTGAAATGACAATCAGGACCTAAAGATAGTCGCATAGTGTGAGGCATAAATTTGGAAATGCTATATTTTTCACACGGCCGTGGCGTGCTCACGAGTTGGGAAACCATCTTTTCTGTACCCCGGAACAGAAACCCAAAAATGTTGTTTATAAAGCTGCGTTACATTGGAAAAAAAAAAAAAAAAAAAACACCAAAAATGAAATAATGAATTTAACTTTCTTTTCATTTCAAAACGCATAATTTCACGCTGGACAACGTATGCGGGGTCAGCTAGTATATTATAAAAGATAAACTAAGATTTCAAAATTTGTTGACACCTGAAGCGTCCGTTAATATGTTCAGAATTCAGGCTTTTGAGCCTTAATCAGAGTGGCAAAAGTGCTCCGACAATTGGTTAAAACGCATGTAAAAGTGAATAGATCTTAACGGAGAATTAAAAAAAAAACAATAAAGATTAATATTAGATTTGTTCTCTAATACCGAAATTTAAAAGACAGCCCTTGTGTATAAATTATTAGCTCTGTTTGGATTGTAGACTTGTAAATTATGAAAAGTAAATTTATTTTCATAAGTGATGGAATTGTTCAAACAATTCTTCGCTGAATTCCAGTACTCGGCCTGACATTCTCACAGTCCTACTTCCATTCAGACCCAGTTTCATATGAATGGAACACTTACCGTACCAAATATCATCAACTAGTGCACCGAGATATTCAGAGATGTGAAAGTCAAAGCATTAAATACTACAAAAAAATATTTAAATCAGTTAATGTTTCGATTTCAATTTTTCTTTAGAAGATTATTTCATATTAGTTTGTCAAAAAAGTCTTGCGGTATTTTGATTGAATGATTTACTGATTTTATTGAAATGGTTTATAACGGTTTGATGACTCATGCCCAGCTCTTGACTACGGCTGCTACTATGCCGGTCTTTTTCGACCAAATCAGCGATTTTATCGCAATTTTCGACGACAGGCCTTCCGGAGCGTGGCGCATCTTCGACCACCTCTACACCAGAACGAAAACGTCGAAACCATCGTTGTGCGGTGGAAATGGAAACTTTATCGGGTCCATAAACTGCAAAAATTTTATTGGCGGCTTGAGATGCATTTTTGCCTTTATCGTAGTAGTACTGTAAAATATGCCGTATTTTCTCTTTATTTTGCTCCATGTTTGCGACGCTATAACTCACGAACGACTTAAAAGAAACGACAATCAATCAAACACGTGTTAGCACGTGAAATGAGCTTTCCAAAAAGGTATAGCTGACCCGATTCGACGAATTAAACTAGAAGCGCCAACTAGCGAAAATACCGCAAGACTTTTTTTGACAGCCTAATATTTACAAGAATATTGTTTACGGATGCCTTTCTAGATATAAAACTACTAAACTTTTCCCAAAACAAGTTAATTTCAATTTGCTTGATTTGCTATTTTTTAAAAAAACTTTCCGGCTATTATTTAACCAAAAAATTAAACAATTTATGCTTGATTGCATCCAGGTAATTAAATCTCGCATTCGATTACGTAACCGTTACATGCGATGGGACAGCGGTTAGCTTACAACGTATGACAAGCGTTTGACAAACATTTTATGTAAGTGTGTCTACAAGGATTACATTCATCTAAAATGTATACATATGTAAGTGCGTGTGTGTGGCAGCCGCTGTAGCATTTCCGTATAAAATAAATTGAACGTGTGGTTGCTAAACCTTTTTTCGGCTCTGAATCGCCTTTAATTGAAAATCATTGCATTAATCAACATATATTTGATTAAATCATATGCACGCATAACCAAATCCGATTTAAATTAATTCGGGTTATGTGTTATTTTTCCCATATGAAAAGCATATATACATATGTACATACTTACATATGCACTTGCAATTAACATGCATTCTCCTATTTTGTAACAATTTGAATAAATTAACGAACAAATAACCCTCAGAATTCGCCTTAAATAACCAACAAAAACTATTCAACTAATAAAAAATGTACAAATAAATATGAATTAGTTGTGCTTATCTGCTATTATGGAAAGAATATTATATATACATACATATGTATGTATATTTATTACTCGTGTTTAGCTCGCATATACTCACTGCTTGCAGTAATACCCGCTGTTCACTCCCAAGTAAAAGGGTGAATATGCGTTGGTCAAGTCATAGAATACATCGCTTAGAAGCATTGTGGTAATCAGCATTGGCGTGAGTCTGGTAACGAAAGCAAGGAGCAATTAGGAAACAATACGCAGCTTCAATTAGTACTTTGAAATGGATTGCCGCATACCCACCGCAAATACCGCTGCAATAGAAGTTTCCCAAATAATTTCGAATTCTGTACGAAATCACTTTGTCGAATCTCCTTCAATCTCGACTCGGAAGACAAAAAATTGTAGACGAGCAGTAACGCACTGGAATTAAATAAATTTGAGTTCAGTGATTTTATTAAATATGTCCATTCTATATATTACATGTAGGTATACTATAAATAACAAATTTGTAATTATAAGCAATTATATTATCTCTGAAAAGGGTATAGTATTAACCGTGCGATTCTGTACTGTTATACAGTCACAAATCTCTAAAATTAAGATTTTAAGTTAGAGACAATTTCTGTGACTTGAGACGATTTGGAATTCAGTAAGTGACAGCCACAAAAATCTCTCAATTGAAAATGAACAGGTCTAATCAACTCTTACATTTCATTACTTAGAGATGTATTTACCCTTGAATGAACAGAGACGTGGGAACCAAGTCTCGAGTGCGTTGACTGTACTTCCTTATCGAGTCTGGAGACTGCAGTACTAACGACGCGGTTGTCTATACAACTCTGCAGCTCGAATTATTTTCTCCAACAGTAGATTGAAAAAATGTTGTCTCGCTTCCCTCTTCAACTCTCGTTGTGGTCGATCGTAACGTTGCAAAATAACCTGTCTGTTTTCTGTTTTCTTCTCTCCGCTGCGACACGCCACTCCTCTTCGTACCAGCTGTTCTTTTGCATTTTGCGAAAACAAATTGTTTCGGTTGCAGGTGTACGTAAGGAGCTTGAAATGTCGTCCCACAGTTCCCTTTACCGAGTTATTGACGAGTGCTCTCATAGATCAGGAAGTCGAGGAATAAATCGTTCGGCTATCTATTGTGATTACAGCTCCTCAACGTCGAACCTTTATGTTTGTTGCTGCACAGCGGCAGGTGCGTGTCTTCCCTCCGTTCCGTAGTTGTTGGCTTTTTTATCCGGAGACATGTAGCTTGGTGAGTTTTTCTATGCTGGAATCTAGTACTATATAACCACGAAGTCGATCAGCCTCAACCCATTTGGGGATGTATCCTCGTGGAGGCTGAATTTACCGACTGTCGCGGCAAAGATACCTTCTTTGCCCACACTGGCGTTAAAGTCGCCAAGCACGATTTTGACATCGTGGCGGGGGCTGCTCTCTTAGATGAGTTCCAAGCATTCATAGAAGGCATCTTTGGTCACATCGTCTTTCTCTACGTCGGGGTGTGGGAGCAAATCAGCGATATGTTGAAGGACGTCGTTTTAATGCGGATTGTGGCTAGACGTTCATCAACCGGCGACGGAATCTCTCTCCCACCACGAATCCCATACTGAACTTGCACTCCTTTATATGGTCATTAGTAGTAAATGCCACAAGGACCTACTCGCACCAGCCAGGGAGAAGGTTCCCGTCCATCGCATTTCTTGGACGCCGGTGATGTCAGCCTTTATTTGCACGAGGAAATCAACCAGCTGGGCAGCTTAAATCGTCATCCTTAATGCGTTTGCCATGGTCGTCATCAAAAGAGGGGTCTTTCATCCGAGTCTGTTTATACTTTTTCATTGGGAGCGTTTTTTACGTGGCGGATCCCAACTCCAACGCCTTCTCACTTTAACTCTCCTTCAAACGGATGTTCTTTGGCTACCAAGAGGATACTTGGTGTAGGAACGGAAGTCGTGTGCTGCTTGAGCCATATACAGTGTATCACAGAAATAAGTATGCATTTTTGCTTTTTTGCTCTTTATTCAATGCTTTATAAAAAGTTTTAATCTGTAATCTGTAAAGTATCTTATTTGCGAAGAACTCGGGCAGCCACCTTTCACAAGCTTCTTTTGATTCAACTATATACCAACAAGGGCGTTCGCCATTGACAGAAACAGATGGTAATTACTTGGCGCTATATCCGGCCTATATGGCAGATGTGATCAAACCCCCCATCCGAGCTCCCGTAGCTTTTGACAAGTCATCGACGAAGTGTTTGGTCTGGCGTTGTCCTGGTGGAACCCTGCACCCTTCCTGTTGGCCAATTCGGGACGCTTCAGATCGATCGCCTGCTTCAAGCGGTTCAGTTGTTCGCAGTAGATGATAGAGTTAAGCGTCTGGCCATATGGAAGCACTCATAATGAATGATTTCCTTCCAATCCCACCAAACACACAGCAAAAACAATCTGGCCTTCAATCCTGGTTTAATCACTGTTTGGGACGATTCACCGGCATTCGATTACGACCGTTTTCACTTTATATTGTCTTATGTGATCCATTTTTCGTCGCCAGGTCAGGTCGTTCCGTTTCAGCAGCATATCGCAGGCGTTGATTCGGTCCAGAAGGTTTTTCGCGTCAAATCGTGCCACATGCCAAACATCAATATTTTTTGTGTATTCAGCCTTCTGCAGATGGTTCAAAATGGTTGGGTGACTAACTCCCATTTTTTGGGCGATGTCACGAGATGACGGATAGACACCTCTCCTATGTTTTAGATGTGCGAGCGCTCCGAGGTCCAAATATCGACTCGGACCACTACCTTGTTGCAGACAAGATTTCCACCCGCATCTGTGCAGCAATAAACGCACGTCAACAAAAAAAATAGACAGCCGAACGAATTTCTACTCGGCTTGTACTCCTGCTCTCTGAGAGCACTCGTCAACAACTTGGTTTAAGGGAACTGTGATACGGCATTTCAAACTCCTTCCGTACAGCTGCAACCGAAACCATTGGTTTTCGGAAAATGCAAAACTGCTGGCACGACGAGGAATGCCGTGTCGCAACGTTACGATCGACCACAACAAGTGCGGGATGGGATCGATACCGAGAGTTGAAGAGGGAACGAGACGAGGGAAGCGAGACGCCTCGCAAATCTAATACGGTTGGGTAAACTGACGTTGAGCAACACCAAAAGCTCCGTCAGGATCGGAAATGACCTCTCCGAGCTGTTTGATACCAAAAGAGGTTTCAGACAAGGCGACTCCTTATCGTGCGACTACTTCAATCTGCTGCTGGAGAAAATAATTCGAGCTGCAGAATTTAATCGAGCAGGTACAATCTTTTACAGTGTACAACTGTTGGCGTATACCGACGATATTGATATCATCGGCCTCAACATCCATGCCGTTAGTTCTGCTTTCTCCAAACTGGATAAGGAAGCAAAGCAAGTGAGTCTGGCAGTGAACGAGGGCAAGACCAAAAATCACCTGTCATCAAACAATCATCGCACTCGCGACTTGGCTCTCACGTCACTGTTGACAGTCATAACTTTGAAGTTGTAGATACTTTTGTATATATGGGAACCATGTAAACATCACCAACAATGTCAGAATGGAAATCCAACGCAGGATAAATCTTGCCAACAGGTGCTACTTCAGACTGAGTATTCAATTGAAACGTAAAGTCCTCTCTCGACGAACAAAAACCAAATTCTATAAGTCACCCATTATTCCCGTCCTGCTATGTGGTGCAGAGGCTTGGACGATGTCAACAACTGATGAGTCGACGTTGCGAGTTTTCGAGAGAAATGTTCTGCGAAAGATTTAGGTCATGTTGTCGGCTAGCGAAAAGAAGGAACGACTGGCGCGCTGATGTTAAATCGGCTATAATCGCGTAAGCGGTGTCTTCGCCAATAAAGAAGAATATTTTTTTCTCTAATTTGAAAAATTATTAATTCAGGTTTCTGTTTTTTATTATTATATTATTATTAGTTCTTAGGCATATTTTTCTCATGACAAAACGGATAAACACAGTGCATACTTATTTTTGCGATGCACTTTATAAAATAATCATCTCTGGCCACTCCAAAGTGAATGACAGTCAGAGAACTTTCCTCACTTGCGTGAATTTTTACAAATGATTCCATCCTCCAATTATGATCCAACCAAATAATTTTAATTTTTAGGAATAGACTCTGAATTAATCAATTTTTGTCGTGAATGGATTTGGTTCCAGTTCTATTCTAACATTATGAATATCGTATTATATCTGCAAGTGGATCAATTTGCAATTCTTCGCACACTTTTATAGTAAGTTGAAGTATTTGAACACTTCAACACTTCGCTGAAAATTTCATCGTTGCCATTTAAATATTACATTGTACTGCATAATTTAATTGAACTTTTTATCATTACTTCAGCTATTGCGCTGCTTTTTATGGCGCATGTAGGGTGTGGTTTGTTCTGAATGCCTGTGCATATCAAGCCAATTTGTTGTTGATATATTAAAAATGTCTTAGAGGTACCACATCCTATAAGAACTTCTACCGACAGTGTGAAAATGGAAATCGGAAGATAACCCACTCACTCTCTTTATAACGGTACTGTTCAAAAGTACTAAAAGCGCACTAAACCCGCAAATAATCACGCCAGAGACATACAATTTTACCTACAAGATGCTATCACTAGGCTTTATAAGAGCGGGTGTGAAAATTGGGCAATGGGCGTGGCGGCGCCCACTTTTTGATAAAATCCCATATCTCTGGACCCGACCAAACGATTTCGACTAAATTTAGTACGTATTATTTTTCTTTTTCTATTCTATGTTGCAGTGTGAAAATATGCCAAATCGGACTATAACCACGCCTACTTCCCATATAAAACAATTTAAAATTCCATTTGATTCTTTCACTTTCCAGGAAACAAATCAAGAAGTAATTAATATAACGGAAAAAATGTTGCAGTAATAGTTAACTTAAAGTGTGGCACCTTTTGACCAAAAATTGTCAAAATCCAACGAAAACTGTTCAAGATCCTAGGTACCAAATATGTAGACTCCTTTGACTTTTGATAAAAAATATCGGTCAATGTGTGAGATATATGTATAATTGAAATTCAGGGACTGTATTTCAAAAATTGGTCAAATCACGACAATACTTATGTATCTGAGCACCCATATACCGAATATAAAGATTTCCGAACTTCCGAGTGACTTTATGCTGGATATATCAGTCAAGATTTGTGTTGTCTTGATGAAATTGGGAGAGCGTGTTTTAGTCATGACAGTTTAATTTTGTGCTTAAAATGAATAAATTACCGCAATTTTGGAACATCCAGCTGACATCCATATGATTGGTGATTGTATGTGAGGTACTTTCGTTTTTCTAACAAATTTTATGCCGAATTTGTCGGCCAGTATGCGATTTATTTTGAGTATATGTATATATAAAATTTATTAGATTCCGATCCTCTGGTTGACGTCTTACATCTTAAGGTATGCATTTCCCTGGTTTTAATTCTTGCAAGTTTAAGAGTATAAAATGTTCAGTTGCACACGAACATAGCAATTCCTTACTTGTTTTAAGTCATAAAATATTCAAATTATTTTTGCATACATGAATTTTGAACGCATGCTTATGACTTGAGACATAAGTTTTGTATATATGAATCGTATTGACTTTTAACATAGTGATATAAAAATTTCATATATCCGTCCTCTGGTTCTAAGCTACCTCCAAACCAATTTTCAGCCATTCTTCAGTTGTTACCAGCATAACTAACACGTTATTTTATATGTTATATATAGATTAACCTTATTTTGCTTCGAACCCTGGATTTCGTCGATTTTTGATACTTTAGTACCAAACGCTAATATCCAATAATTGATTCAGTGAGTGAATTCACGTTGATTAGGTTTAAAAACTTTGGATGGCTCATTTGCATAAACAACTCCTTATAATCAACTGCAAAACCTTTTTCGTGAATATCATCCTATTATTTTTTTTATTTTTATTTTTTTATTTTTTTTCTTCCTACATACATACATATGTAATACATACCTTATGACAAAGAAAACATCCACGAAAAAAATGGCCTCTAAAAGCGGTTGATTGAGAAAATTTCCCATTGCCACGAACAGCATCGGCGCATTGGACAGAGCGAAGACCGAATAGTAGTATACGTGAAAAGTGGAAACCCACAGGCAAATAACGGTACGCACGCCAGCAATAACACCCACAAAGTTTGAATTTGAATTCATGCGGTCGGCTTTCAAAGCGCGCTGCCAATTCTCAGTAAAACGGAAACACAATAAAATCTCTTCAACTGTTGAGCTTTTAATAGCAGTACTTTCATATGCGGACTCTATCGGAACATTTGTTATGTGCACGCCATCTTTCATTACAGTAGTGTGTGGAGCTTTTGTATGCAGCATTTGTTGGAGCTTCAATTGCGCTTTCGACCGGTAAACAATCTCCGCTAAAACCATCAGTAGAACCAGTGTGGTGAGAACAATACTGGAGGAGAAAAATCATGTTAAATGTTATAAAAATACATGATGACAAGTTGAATGCAAGTAATAAGCCTTAAGTTTGTACATGCAACGAAATTTCACCACACGACATATGAATGTTTGAGACAAATTGCGGAGTGCATATAACCGCGGGAAATATATTCGAATTTTTATACCCTGAATATATGTTATTAAGTTTGTCACGAAGTTTGTAACACCCAGAAGGAAGCGTCGCAGACCCTATAAAGTACATATATAAATGATCAGTTTGTTGAGCTGAGTCGATTTAGCCATGTCCGTCTGTATATATACGAACTAGTCCCTCAGTTTTTAAGATATTGTTTTGAAATTTTGCAAACGTCATTTTCTCTTCAAGAAGCTGCTCATTTGTCGGAACTGTCGGTATCGGACCACTATAACATATAGCTGCCATACAAACTTAACGATCGGATTCAAGTTATTGTATGGAAAACTTTCACATTTCACAATGTATCTTTACAAAACTTGGCACCAGGTTATTTTCTAGTGCAACAATGTAATCTCCGAAAAAATTGTTCCGATTGACTTACTATAAAATATAGCTGCCACACAAACTGAACGATGGGAATCAAGTTATTGTATGGAAATTTTTCTCATTTGACGATATATCTTCAAGAAATTTGGTATGAGTTATTGTTTATTGAAATGATGTATTTTTGGAAGAAATTGTTCAGATCGGCTCACTATCGCACCGAAATTTTTTATGTTACTGGGTGAAAATTTAAAAAATTAAATAACAACCACGCCTACTTACCATATAAACAATTTCTAAATTCCACCTGATTTTTGTATGTATACATGTACATATATGCAGAGGAGTTAAATTGGATCAATAACAGAAGGATTTTCAAACTACCGGATGACTTCATACTGCATATTTCGGCAAAGATGTGAGTCTTCTAATCTTAATAAAATTAATTGCAACATTTCGTGCGCTTTTGTCAATTCCAAGGCGTTTTCAAGATTTGCGACTGTAGGATTTTGAGAAAAGATTTGGGCTTGCATTCGTATAAAATTCATCTCACTCAAGAACTGAAGCCATTAGATCACCGTAAGCGTCGTGAATTAGCTGAATTTGCCTTGGAACGATCTGATAACGATTTTTTTATGAAAATCAACTTCTCCGATGTGACTCACTTTCATCTGAGTGGTGCGTTAATTAAACAAAACTGTCGATTTCGATGCGTAGAAAATCCACAAATTATTCATGAACCACCATTACATTCACCTCCTACAGGAAGTTCTGATTTAACACCGTGTGACTACTTCTTGTGGGGTTTTTTGAAGTCATTGGTCTTTAACAATAAGCCAAACTCAAGCTTTAGAAGTCAATATTAAACGAGCTATTCATCAAACGAAAAAAGTACTCGAAAATTGGGTTCATCGAATTCGTTCTTATAAGAGAAGCCGAGGAAACCATTTGAATGGCGTTATATTCCGAATTAATGCAAAATCATTCTTAACAACAGTGTGTGTTTTTTTTAAGAAATCATATCACTTTTATTGGAAAACCCAGTGATGGCTTGTGAGGTACGTTAATGAAGCTCTGAGCATATTTCTCTGTTAATAATATGTGGTAATCACAAAAATATATAAAACCGAGATAATACTACCCCGATCTCCCATGTACCTGACATAATATTTTCGAACTACTTTAGGAATTATTATACCATATGTTATATAATATATTAACGTATAAAATATATAAAAATCGCAATTCCTGATTACCCACACTCCTATATACAATACTACTTACAATGATTTGGTTATTATAACTAATATTTTGCCGAAAATGTCAGTCAGCGTATGATTTATATGTGGTATAAAAAAAAACATTGTTTTCCATTCTCTATTTTGTCAAGCAATGAAGAGTATGAAATTTTCAGTTACAGCCGAACTTATTCCTTCCTTAATTGTTAGTAATTACTATATTTTCTCGTTGCTTTGAGTGTTCCTAATTAATTTCTTTAAGAAGACTAGTCGGACCCGAACTTTCTACCCATAACTGTTCTACTATGTGGCAACACTCATATAAGACCTTTCCTAGACTCTCTTATTCAGCTAAAATTCAGAACCAATATTATCATATGCATACTTATGTATCTTTTACTTTTTCTTTAACCATGTTATATACAGCAAGGGACTAAACTGTACGCATATATTAAAACATAATGAAAATCATTTCCATTGAAAATCACTTCAATTTGGTATATTTTGTCTACTGTGAATGAAACTATCCATTAAAATTCCTCAAGTAACACTGGTTGTAACGCTCTCATACACGAAAATCAACCGATTAAAATACAAATATGAAAATTGATGACATCACTTAATAACATATAGTTTGCAATCACATTTTCTGCAAATCTTTTTTGAATGCCATTGAATGTCCCTTATAAGGGTTATGATAACTCTGGCTATTACACCAATATGCACTCACGATACAAAATATTTTCGTTGATTGAAATTATTTTTTTTAGGCAATTGAGAAGTGAAGTCCTCTCTCGGCGAACAAAAACCAAACTCTATAAGTCACTCATTATTACCGTCCTGCTATATGGTGCAGAAACAAGAACGTTTATAACGTCTGATGAGTCAACATTACGAGTTTTGAAGAGAAAGGTTTTGCGGTTCAGCTGATGGAATGATGAGCTGTACGAGATATATGACGGCATTGACATAGTTCAGCGAATTAAGACAGCGACTACACTGCCTAGGTCATGTCGTTCGTACGGACGAAAACACTCGAGCTCTGAAAGTACGCAGTATCCACCAGAGGTAGCAGGAGAAAACGAACACTCCGCTCCACTCCGTTTGAAAGACCAGGTGGAGAAGTACCTAGAATTTTCGATTGGCGCGTAATTATGTCTCTCGATTGAAAGCTTGGATTGCGATTTGGAAGTAAACTGCGGAGAATGGGAATATTATTTTGTTAGTGGCCGTCCACGGTAGCGTTTTTTAAATGCAATCGGAAACCACGAAAGTTCAAATAATTGAAAATACGGGAAGAAATTGTAAATTATGTGCAATAGCAGAACTGCTAGGCCGAGCAGAAATACCACTTATATGCAGATGGTTTTTCCATTAGTAAACTACTCTTACAAAAGACTCGTCATTTAAATGTTTTATTATATAAAAAAAGGAATACTCAGTTCTTCCGGTGGTGTCGTTATCAGCGAGTGGACAAATTAACTGATTTAAAAGTACGTGACTTTCTAGTCTTTCACGTATGTTTTTTTTTAGGCACAGACGACTGGAATCTCTACAAGGATATTTGATTTGATTTGATTTGTAGCTAAATATCACTAGAATTAAGCCATTCAGTAGCCAACCCAGCAAATGGTTCTTTAGAAATTTCCGGCAACACAAGTTTCAACATTTTCGATAGTGATATAATAATATGATAATAATGACTAATCTTGTTCCTTTTAAGAGGCAGCTACTTTTTACACTGTGAGAAATAATTGGTATATCTATATCACTTTTTTGTAAAATAATTATTAAATATATCTTCTTCTTCTTTATTGGCGTAGACACCGCTAACGCGATTATAGCCGAGTTAACAACAGCGCGCCAGTCGTTTCTACTTTCAGAGCTGGAGTGTTTTCGTCCATTCGGACAACATGACCTAGCCAGCCTATGTCAATGTCGTCGTATATCTTATACAGCTGATCGTTCCATCGAATGCGATATTCGCCGTGGCCAATACGCAAAGGACTAGAACGCAGAACTTTTCTCTCGAATATTCGCAACGTCGCACTATATAGCAGGACGGGAATTATGAGTGACTTATAGAGTTTGGTTTGTGTTCGTCGAGAGAGGACTTTACTTCTCAATTCTACTTACTCAGTCCGAAGTAGCACCTATTGGCAAGAGTTATTCTGCGTTGGATTTCTAGGCTAACATTGTTGGTGGTGCTTATGCTGGTTCCTAAATATACGAAACTATCTACAACTTCAAAATTATGACTGTCAACAGTGACTTGAGAGCCAAGTCGCGAGTTCGACGACTGTTTGTTTGATGACAGGAGATATTTCGTCTTGCCCTCGTTCACTACCACACCCATTTGCTTTGCTTCCTTGTCCAGTCTGGAGACAGCAGACCCGCCAGGAGATATTAAATACTGTATTCCATATATTATACTACAGGCACAGAACACTAGGTTAATAAAATTATTATTAAACGTCTGAAGATCAAATCATTAATGAAGAAACTATTTTTAAGCGAATAACATTGTAAAGTCCGGTTAAAATTTACTATTAATTTTGAACATTTTACTGTTGACAACTTGATGAATGTCTTTTGGTTCGATGTATTTGTTGTAGGTTCACTCACTTTTGCCACGCAAGTGGATGTTTTCGTGAGTGTTAGATAAGTGTTGTTCGACGCATTAATGATACCATATTATGCGTGCGTTACATTAACATCCTCGAGGACTCATATCTCCCTCGTCTTAACATATTTGGACTTGAGCTTTGGCGAGGCGACATATAAATGCAATAGGATTAAACTTATCGATTGGCCTCCTCAGACTTAAACCTCAGTCCTCAGACTTAAACCTGATTGAGCATATTTGGGCTATTTTAAAGCGAAAAATATTTCAGATGAAGAAGCCTCAAAGACCACCGATAAATATACATACTTATAGCTCCTCAGAACTCATTGCTTTGAAATAAATTACTTTAGGTTCATAAATTTTTTGATTTTGTTACCGTACTGTGGTTACTGTTTTACTTGTTTTTTAGGGTATTTCCAAAGAAATTTCGTGACGGGATTGAAAAAAATTAATAGTTAAAAAAAAAAAAAAACCACCTTACTTTTACATATATAGGATGGGCCATATAAAATTTTAAATTTTGAAGATAGGGCGTAGAAGATTGAGTGTAACGTTTGCTGTATGGCACGTAGCGCCGTCCTGTTGGAACCAAATGTTGTCCAAGTCTTCCTCTTCAATTTGCTTGAAGAAAAATTCGGTTAACATTGACATTGCGCGATATCGCTCACCATTGATGGTTACGATTCCTTCTTCATTTTCGAAGAAAAATGGGCCGATGATTCCACCAGACCAAAATCCGCACCATACAGTGATTCGTGCTGGGTGCATTGGCTTCTCGACGATTACGTGTGGGTTTTCTGTGCCCCAAATGCGACAATTCTGCTTGTTAACGTAACCATCGAGGTGGAAATGAGCCTCGTCCGAAAAGATGATTTTTCGGTAAAATTGACCATCCTCGGTCAAACGATCTTCTGCCCAATCTGCGAACTGTAGAATAGTGAATAGCGACCCATTTCGTAAATTTAAGATTCTTACTGAATATCTGTCACTTTCCGAATGGTATTTGACGTTTCCAATGTCGAAATATAAATAATTTAAATTTAAAACGTTAGATGGCCCACCCTATATATGTAAAATTAGGGTGTTTTTTTTAACTATTAATTTTTTTCAATCCCCTCCCGAAATTTTTTTGGAAATACCCTAAAACAATTCCCTGAAAATTATAGCCCTTAATATTAACATTAAGAACTGGACCAAGGCATGTAAAAATTTTCCATTGATTTTTTATCTTTAAATTCCTACAGCTCAGAGGCATTTTGTGGCATCGCTTTGACTTTAGACGCGTATTTTTCAGAATCGTTCACTCTAAAAAAGTGCCTAGTGCAACAAAGTCGTAACTCACACCGGCGAGGTAGTACGGGGCTCTAAACCCGATTTTTCCAAGAATTTCGCATTTATTTGTATATATCTCGTAAATGACAAGAGCTATAGAAAAAATGTTCATGACAAATTTGTAGGAAATTTTATTTGCGGTCAAAATCGCTATCATTAATACTTCTCGAGATTTTTGTTAGGGTATTTCCAAGGAAATTTCGTGACGGGATTGAAAAATATTAATAGTTAAACAAACAAAAAAAAAAAACGCTCAATAAAAAAGATAAGCTCGCTTCTGGATTTTTTTGAGTTTATGGAAACCGTCTGGTCCTTTAATATAATTATAACACATTTTTAGCAAACAACGAAAGGCTAGGGTACTGAGAGTAAAAAGGGTTTTATACGTAAATACTAGTGTGTCTGCATTAACCGTTACTATATACGTCCACTATATGAGAAAGCTTTGTCACATAGCTTTTGTTACATTGACCTATCTTTAATCAAGTTTTCCGATTTGTATGTTACTTCACTTGTTTTGATTTTTAACTACAAGCAGCTTTTATAAATTTTTCCACTCTCCCCGGCAACAAGCGCGACTTACTTTCTCAACAGAAAACATATAACAACACTGATACACTTACATGGAAATTAGTGTTCCGGTT
>CM050325.1:104522417-104541860 GCA_027475135.1 Bactrocera correcta
AGCTGGGATTAGCTTCCGCTCCAGTGTTAGTGCCAGGCCTTGTATATAGCTAAAGTTTGCTTGGTATAGGACCAAGCTTAGAACCTGCCTTTGTGCTGGCTGCCTTCGAGCACGTTGAAAACGTTCCCTTTTCAACAATTATTTTCTTCTGGCATTTTTCCAGGAGAGCTGGAAGTCTTTAGAGTTTTATTTCCTGGTCCATGTTTTGGACACACGAATGTGGAGATAGCAGGTCCGCTTGCGCATAGCTACACAAGTGAAGCTTACGGAGCCAGGTAGCCGTAAACTCCGTTTAAGACTGGGCTACTTAAAGGCCGTCAGCCGTGCAAATCCACGGAATGAATGTCAAGACTTCTTGATACAGCCCTTTCTTTTATCTACTCACTCAGGGTAAGATTTCCTATTTTAATGTAAATAATGCAAGGCTATTGGAGAGCAAAGAGCATCATACTATATTGTCAAACCTTAGCTAGATACCTCTCAACCGCAATGGTTTTTCCACGTCCTTAACACCGGCGTGTTACTATGGCATCTATTAAGAGTCGGCACACTTCGTGAGGTTTCTGCGAGGGATTTTACTTTGGCAAGCACTAATATTTGTAAAATAGTAATTAAATTGATGATTTGATAATTTATGCGAAGCTCGGGTTTTTGACTCGCTTTTATTCAGCCTTGTTAATATACCATATATAATATGTACACATATCGTAATATATTTTAAGCCTCACTCGTTCTTTCTTTATCCTTATTTTCATAGCGATTTCTAACTAATTTTATGGTCATTTTGTGAACCTTAACTGCCATACAAAATGGCGATAATGTCATTTATCACTCGACATTTGTCAATGGGCACTTATTTACCTTAAGAATGTAAAAGCTATTAATTAGAAGCAATGATTGGGAGATGGCTTGCGCAAATTACTTACTTGCCGCAGTTTGCGGCATGTGCACATACCCATATATGTGGATACTCTCAGCTGCATGGACACTAACGCGCGTGTATCGCATATGTTAATGGCGCTGCATTGTATTTGTGCAGCTTTTCTGCAGTTTATGCTTCCAATTGCAGATCCGCTGGCTGCTGGCTGCTGGAGTTGAACTGGCTTTGCACTGTTGCACGATTTTGTTGGCTGTTGTTATGGTAAATTTATACCGACGATATGGCTAATGAACTGCAGCAGCAGCTTTGATTATGCCATTTTTGGTTACAGGCCTTTTTTACGTTTTTCCTCCGCCATTTCACGCGCTGTGCCGCATCATGTGTAAGCAAAAATATATATGTCTTCAGATACTTACATATGTATGTGTAAGTGGGTACGTGCATATTTACATATGTATGTACATCGGTAAATCTTCACGCTGTGGCATGTGTGCACGAAGTCCATATTCTCTTTTTTTTGTTTTTAGTTTTTGATGGATATGCCCTTTTAAACCTCGGATGGAAGTTGTTTAAATTTATGAACATTCGTTTGCCGCAATCAGCCGCCGTTGGAATTAAGTCATGCAAGCAAATAATTTATCAAGAGCCAAATCAAATTAATGACTAAATTCAAGACTTCTTATAACAGTGCGAATTTAAGCAATGTTTAATAATAATCAAAATTGTTGAAAATTTTTTTTCCATTTAATCACTTTTTTTGAGATTTTGGATTGCGCTGTCGTCCTTTTAGCTGTTGGCACCAATTGGAGACTCCAAAGTGTAGCCAGATCCTTCTCCGCCTGGCCCTTCCAACGGAGTGAAAGTCTTCCTCTTCCTCTACTTCCCTCAGCGGGTACTGTGTCGAATTATTTCAGAGGTGGAGTATTTTCATCCATTCGGACGACTGACCTAGCCAGCGTAGCCGCTGTCTTCCAATTCGCTGAACTATGTCTATGTCGTCGTATATCTCTTACTAAGGCATTTGTCGTGGCCAATGCGCAAAGGACCATAATTCTTCCGCAGAAGCTTTCTCCCGCACACTACATAGGAACGGGCATAATGAGTGACTTATAGAGTTTGATCTTTGTTCGTGAAGAGAGGACTTTACTTCTCAATTGCCTAGTCAGTCCGAAGTAGCAACTGTTGGCAAGAGTTATTCGGTATTGGATTTCGAGGCTGATTTGTTGGTATTAATACTAGGTTCCAAAATAAGTTATGACTGTCAACAGTGACGTGGGAGCCAAGTCCCGAATCGACAACTGGTTGTCAACTCGTTCACTACCAGATCCATTTGCTTCGCTTCCTTATCTAGTCTGGAGAAAACAGACCAAACGCAATGGTTTTCGAGGCCAATGATATCAATATCATGGGCATACGCTAGCTGTTGTATCTTGTAAAATACTGTAATTTCTTTATTTAGATCTACAGCTCGAATTATTTTCTCCAAGAGCAAATTGAAGAAGTCGTACGATAGGGAGTCGCCTTGTCTGAAACCTCGTTTGGTATCGAACTGGTCCTTCGCGATCCTGGTGGAGCTTTTGGTGTTGCTCAACGTCACTTTACACAGCCGCATTAGTTTTGGGGGGATACCAAATTCAGACATGGCGGTATACATTCAATTCCTCTTCTTGCTGTCAAAACAGCTTTAAAATCGACGAATTATTTCATGGGTCTCACAATACGCTCAATAGAACCATTATAGCGATTTTGAGGAGGCTTAGTACACGGTAGTTGGCACAGTTTATGGGGTTCTAGATTTTTATGGATTGGACAGAGCACAATTGATTTTTAATCGCCGAGCATGCTTTCGTTCGATCATATTCTATTCTACAAGGAAGCTAATGCATGTTCCTTATCCGTGCTTTGCCGCCGTGTTTGAATAGTTCGGCCCCCGCTTAGTTATTCTTCATATGGCTAATTGTTATTCGAACTACTTCATGGTCGTGCAATTGAACGTCCGCTCCATCGTCATCGATGGGGGAATCGGGTTCGCTTTCACTGCCATTCAGTAGGTTGGAGAAGTGTTGCCTCCATGATTTCAGTATGCTCTGGCCATCAGTCATTAGATCACCTCTTTGGCTTCTACAAGAGTATGCTCCGGACTTGAAACCTTCTGTTAGTCGCCGCAACTTTTCATAGAATTTTGGAGCATTACCCCTGTCGCCTCTTTAAACTTAAAAAATAGTTTTTTTCTAATTTGCAGTTGGATATAAACCCTTGATTTGTCTCTCTACGTCTGATCGATCGATGATTCTCTAATTTAATAAGTAAATATAGCATTTTGCAAGGCGATTGCCATTATTCTATAATTTTCAAACACTTGTGGCGCACATTTCCCACATTACTCACTCTTTACTTAGTTTTTTATTATTTATTTATTCAGTTTCAGTTCACTTTTTTCGCGCAGCATCAACGTGTAATATTTTCAAAGTAAGTGACAGAAAGAGTGAAAAAATGGAGACGAAATTAATTTGCCATCTCGAGCGTGGCAACTTATGCCACCAGATGCCAATCAACGGCCTTATAATAGCGCGCACCTAAGCCAATACTACGAAAGAGTGCATCAACTACAAAAATATTTGTAAATCTCTTATTGTACATATGTCTGTATATATGTATGCACTTACTTACATTCGTATTAACTCTTATTTATCGGCCGTGCAATCGCATGGCATCTGTCCGCACGAGTCGATCGTGATATCTACACATACGTACATACCTACGCGTATGTGCATTCCACCAGCTTGCAGCGAAGCCGTAGAGCTGTTACTTGTGGTGGTTGCGTTTTTGGTGCAAGTTGATCGCGACATCTTGCCACAAAACTCGTTTCATGTTGCATGGCAATTTCCTTTGTTATATTGATTTCCGTGGCATTCAAAAGGTGGAGTTAACAATAACGAACGCTGATTGGCCGAACTGGTATATTTAAAGAGTTTTACAACGAGCATTTTATTTTCTGTTTTTATCGTTTTTGTTGCAGCCTTTTAAGGGCTTTTTAATGAAGTTGGGCGATGGCTGCCACATTCGGGCTGAGGTATATAAATTTTATGGCATGTCGTGCTCTAAATTTTGTCCTGGTAATACATAGCTGAAAAGTACCGACGCGTATTACGTATTTAATTTCTTCGTGATAATTTCGTTTTGTTACATTTTTTTCATTCGTAATGTCTTTAATTAAATTTATTTCATAGATATACCGGCCAAGTAATTAAAAGCCGAAAACATTGCTCTAAACATTGATAAACTGACACAAATTCAAGTAAATAGGCAGAAGAATAAATTAAATATGTATGTGTATACTACATGTATATATGTATGTATGAGGGTGCCGAAAAAATTATAACTTTTTTGTTTGATATCAAATAAATTTTTGCCTACAAATATTTTATACTTTATTTTATATACATGAAAGACTGAGTCGATTTAAAAAAATTTACTGAACCAATCGTTACAATTCTTTAAAAACTTTCCAAATAAGCTCCTTCTGTGTCGATGTGGCGTTGTCAGCGCGATTTCTATGCCTTGAAGGCATCACGAAAAGCATTCTCTGGAATAACCTTGATGTCCTTTGGCGTCTCAAAATGTTTGCCTCCCATCGGCCTTTTCAGGTAAGGAAACAAAGTCTGGAGGTTTCACATCTGGGCTGTAGATCGGCTGCGGCAGCGTTGGAGTGTCGGCCTTGGTTAGTTAGCTTATCACAAGAAAGTCGGTGTGAGCCGGAGCGTTGTCGTGGTGCAATTTCCAATCGGCAGCGACCCGATTGACCCTTCGTTTGTGTCTCTTGAGGACATCCACGTAAAACTTGGCGTTGAAGGTTGGCCCAATAGGAAAAAATTAATTGTGGACCATGCTTTTGATGTCAAAAAAGACAATGAGCTTCGTTTTCACTTTGGATTTGCTCACTCTTCCAATCATCATCAATCATCAGCAACCTCTTCCTGGCCAAAAAGGCCTGGTTACACCGAAACACACCACTTCTTGCAAAAGCAACAGCTGGGATTTACCGAGTTTCACACAGAATTTGATCGCCTACCTTTTCTCTAAGGAACGCTGAGTTTTCGGCTTGTTCCGCTTACAGAAACACAACGCGCGAAAATGTTTGTCCTGACTCTCCAGGTGCTCGGAGACAACTGAACAGCTGCTCGTTCGTTAGCTAGGAACGCCTTTACCGAAACCAGTCGGTACGCGCACGTTCCGATGTACAGTCGCAGTGGAAGAAAATCAGTCCTATTACTTTCCGGACAAACCCTGTATATAAATGAGTTTAATTTTACCTTCATACTTTCTTTCGAAAATGTCATAACTAAAGGATGTTTTTTTAAAAGCGCGCTTTTCAGTGAGGCAATACTTTTTACGGAGTTGATCTTTTTGACCGTTACCTGACTTATATTCATTGCATTTAACAATGAACAGACTTACTCCGAAAGAACCTTCGTCGAGATGGCCACCAATCCCGCTTTTCACAATAAAATTTTGTTCCGCGATGAAGCAGGAGTGATGTTAATCCACAAGCCATTGTGCAGAGCCAGAGGAAATTTCCATACACAGTCAACGGTGAAGTATGGAGTCCTGAATAATGATATTTTCGTGCTTGAACTGGAGGATGTTGTGCACGGCCTTCGGTTCCAACAAGACAGTCGGGACAAAACAATCAATTCATTGAAAAAACTTTTGGTGAGCGCATCATGTCCCAACATGGGCCTGTGGCGTGGCCTTCAAGATCCTGCGATTTAACACCGCTGACTTTTTATGGGGTTAAGTGAAGTCAGTAGCTGTAAAAAGTGGTCAAAATTGGGCTTCTTGACTGGAATTTATATCAGATCACTGCTTTCGCCAAAGATCATTTTGGAAACATAAGAAACCCTTATCTTTATAATAAATCTACATTCTTGGTCATAACACTAAAATATATGTGTTTCATTTCTTCTTAAACCATAATTGACAACGGCATCTACTGATCTTGGGCGCTAATTACACGGGTCCTTGAAGGAGGCTCAAATATCTAGTAATTAGAGGCCAAAATCAGTAGATGCAGATTTTTGATGGTACCGGGTATTTAACCGAGATCGTAGATCACTTTAAAAGGAATTTTTTGAAAGTCATCTAAAATCAGTTGATTTTCTTGAAACTATTGATGCTGTGCGCAAACTGTTATTGCAGGATCGTCATGACCTATGGTGATAAAACTATAGGCATTAGCAGGACCTGTACATATTCAATATTACATGAACATCTGATTGAAAAAAATGTTCATGTTGGATCCCACACAATTTGTCAATCGCTCAAAAAAGGATCGTGGCGATTGGTCGAGAGAAATGTTTAAAAAACTATGGTAGCGGTGTTTCGAAAAATATCTGTGACAATGTGACAGGTGAAAGTGAACAACAATCGACAGTATAGGTATTTCAAAACGAGTCGAATTTAAAAAAAAAAAAAAAAAAAAAAAAAAAAAAAAAAAAAAAAAAAAAAAAAAAAAACACACAATAAAAAAAAAACCAACCCCCGTAGAGATTACTCTTCAACACGACAGTGAGCTTTCAAACATCGACTGAAACAACTGCATTTTTTAGCACTCAAAACATCGATTTGATGAGTCATCCACTGTACAGTGCTGACTTGGCACCGAATGACTTCTATCTATACCGTTAGTAAAAAATAAACTAAGAGGACAATATTTTTCGACAACTGAAGAGGCTAGGGTGTTCAGAAAACAAATTTTGGGGATACACCAACCAGAGGAGCAAAAGTGCTTCCACAATTGGTTCAAACGCATGCAAAAGTGTATAATTTTTTATGGATAATATTTTGTAGAACAATTAAGCGATTTTCAATAATCAATATTTGGTTTTCTTCTCTGATCTCGAAATGTAAACAGCAACCCTCTTTTATATCAGTTCTAAGTATCGTTTAACAATGAATATTTTCGTATTCTTGCAACCACATTTGACGCATTTGCCCTATGAATTTTCTCAAATGCTTACAAAACAAATCCAAAGAGACTTCAATTACTCAAATACACTTGCACATAAACTAACACTCTCTGAGAGTCGTATCACACGCATACATTTTTTTCTCAAAAGTTCATGCATATCTAACATTGAATGTGGTTCATTAAAATAAACTAAGAGTATAATAAACAACAAACGCACACACGCACACAACAAAAGGTGCACCAACCAAAACTCTGAGAAACGCCCACTTCAGCTTGCTGCACATACACACGTGTATCAACGTTTCTTGTATGCGTGTTTGTGTTTTCATTCATGCTTTTCGTTTTCTCTTTAGAATACACTCCATGAGCGTGAACAAGTTTGCCACTAATACTAATGCACTCGTTTATCGGCGGCGATAATGGACCAACCAGAAGGGCTGCAAAGCTTTTAGTACAATAAAAGAGCGAACGACTCAGTTTATTTGAAATAGTTGTTATTTTATATATATGTATGAATTTCACAACAACTCTGCATGCCGTTTGTATGTATATATGTTAGTTGTTCGCTCAACAATCTCCATCTTGGATAGCGCAAACAGAAGTTGTAACTCGTACACGAAATGTTTGTTGGGGTTGCGTTGGAGTTTCGCGGGAAACTTGTTCCCCATAGTGTATGTGGGTTGGGTTTTTAATATGTTTTGCTTTCATTACTACTTTTATGGTAGTTTCGCAGAATTTGTGGGTATGCCTTTCGGTGTGCTTTCAGCCCAAAGCATACTCGTTTATTATACACTCTTCAAATGTTCGCAGCACGTTGCTCTCAATTCATGTTTGTGTGTATGTATTTTAGTATGTGTTTGTATGCGTGCTTTCATGTATTGTTGTGTGTTTTTGTTTTTTTTTTTTTGCTCAATGCAAGCCACCAACTATTGCGCCAACCAACGGCAAGCCACCGGTAGCAGCGCAAACAGTCCGAGTTCGAGTTTGTCGATAACAGAATGCGGAGGAGCCGCGCGCTTGAGTAAATAAACAATTAGCCGACGCGAATTCAAAAGTGTATATGTGAATGTGTGAAACAATAAAAATAATTTTATAGACTTGTATGTTTTAAACAGTTTATTAACGTTTCATGGTGCGTCAAGCGTGTATGTGTGTATATGTGTATGCACATACATGGATATATTAAATGCAAACGTGTTATATTCTATATTTTATTATCTATTATAAGGTTTTGAATTTGCAATTCAACGAATATTTTTAATAAATACAAAGTAGTGCGTTGCTTTTAAATATTAAAATGAATAAAATTACTTATATGTCTAAAATCCAACAATATCAAATATTACGAATAATTTAACTCTAAAATACACATTTTAAATATATGCAAATAATAAAATCGTAAAAATATATAGAAAGCGATAAAATAATTAAAATATATAAAAAGGAATTATGCGTATAAATGAATTAATATCGCAAAAAATTACACTAAATTTTATATAAAATATTCAAAATTAAAAAAAAACTAAAAAAAAATTTAAATGAACCCAAGTTTTAAAGGATAATTAAAACAATCAAATAGAAAACCAAAGAAAAAAATACAATAACAAACTAAAAAGAAACAAAATATTGATTGATTTCGGAAAACTAAAAAAATAAAAATAAAAACAAACAAAAAAGAACAAAAAATTCCTTAATTTCGTATGCAAGCTATATATAATATGCTTCACAGTTGCATTGTAGTATTGTATTGGACATCTCTATATGCATAACTACATGTCAAAATATATATAAGCGGTCAAAGGTTTGCATACAAGGAAAAACGTTTCGCTATGTATTTCTGTCCAAGTTATTTGATGAACACAACCTTCAAATCGAATCCAGTAAGCTTAATAAAGAAACACCCTTTATTATGAGGAGTTGATTGGTCAGTTTTTATGGCAGATATGTTTATGTTATAATGGTGCGATCGGAACAATTTGTTGTGATTCATACGGTATTTTGTGATGATATCTTGTCAAATGAAAAAGTTGTACATACAAGAGCTTGATTTTGATCTTTCACTTTGTATGGCAGCTATACGCTTTAGTTGTGCAATATAAAATTCTTTTACGAATATTGTAGCGTTATTAACCCTCAACACGATTAACGCTTCCATGTGTGGGTGCCAAGCACCATTGGTCTCGACTAAGGTGTAATATTATAATATCCTTTTTTCGTCCTTTTCGAAACGATATCCTTGAATTTTTTTTCTGAATTCTAAAGACAATAAAATTCTAGGAAGTTACCTGGAAGCGCAAGTCGTTTGCTAAACTCTAAATATATTTAAATAACATTTAAAAACAAAATGTGCCAAGCCAGACTCGTTGGTCTCGATGAGGGTTCTATATAAAAACTTAATTTTGATTGTACAATCTGCATGGCAGCAATACGCTACAGAGATCCGACCTGAAAAATATATTCGGAGATTGTAGCGCTATCTTATAGAATAATCTATGCCAGATTTCTTGAAAATATCTATGAAAATAAAAAAGTAGTCCGATTTACAAAATTGTTTCAAATATTGTAGCAATATTTTTAACAACAACTTATGCCAAGTTTGATTGATTGATATACAGCTCCTTAGTGCTACAAAGTTGTGTGCGAAATTTCAGATCGATATCTTATAAACTGGGGGACTCTTCATACTAATAATTTATGTACATATGTATGTATGTACAAAAGTATATATTTCTTGCAAACTCTGACGTTTCCTTATAGTTGTTTGACGCTTCGTGGAAAAGTTAATAGATATACTCTGTTCAGGGTATAAAATTATATACATTAGATATGCTATAAAAATCGTAAACAATTTGGTTTCAAAATTAAGCAAAATCATATTTTTATATAGCAATGAAAGTCAATTTGAAACAACAAAAATATAAGTAGAAGGAGTTTACAAACACTAATTATTGTATATCTAATAATATAGAAATCTTATAATGTACGTAGGCTGATGAGTAATTAATCTTAGCGCCTACATGTAATACACTACACAAATATAGTAGACATATTCGCAAATATGTATATTTATATACATTTGCAAGAACATTATATATACATTTATGTATATTATATATACAATATATAGTACATATGTACATACATATTGAATACATAACTTTTACTGAAGTCGCACTAATCACAACAACTTGTTTTCTTGCTCACGTTGTAAATATAAACTGTGTCGCGCGCAACGTTGAGCCACACCATCGCTAAAATGCACTCACTTTGTAAACTTATCAGCAACAGTGGTTACATTGTATCAGTGGCGTAACTATACCGTTCGAGGCCCGTGGCAAATTCATCGAATGGGCCTCCTGCCCTCCCACTTCCCCAATATATAAAGAAGCTGAACCGACAACAATAGTATTTTTTATTTGATAATATTTATTTATACACTTTTATTTGTAAGAGTTAACTAATAAATCACTACGTGAAGTAGGTACATACAAACTTTATAATTATAATTTCTTGATTTTCTAATTATTCACTTTTAATTAAAGGTACCTAATTTAAAGTACATATTGAACTGAAATCACAATTTTATTTTAAGCACACAATTTTAATTATTAAAATTCCTTTCTTCGGACTTTCTGTTCAGCAAAAGTGTTAATGACATCATCAAAGTTCAAATTTCGGGCCATAGAATTTTCGATGGATAGAATAGCCAAATTGCTTAACCTTTCTTGTCCCATAGAATTTCTTAAATAAGTTTTTATCAATTTCAGTTTTGAAAATGATCGCTCGGCACTAGCCGTAGTTACAGGAATGGTGAGAAATAACAGAAATGCAGTGCACACTTCAGGAAAGCTTGAAGATATAAAATGATTCTTTATTATTAATAAGTCAGCAAGTTCTCTTATAGAAGATGACCTTTCTATTTCATGTTTAAAAGAGGATCGAAAACTGAGAATTTCTTTGGAAAACGACATAGATATATCTTTTTTATATAAATGGACAAATGCTAAAGCCATTGCCAATAAATCAGTATCATTCAAGTTTTGCAAAGTGGCAGGCTGCAAGACACTAAAATTGGAAACAATTTCATTCATTCCAAGGAAACGCGATCTAAGTTGATTAATGATGATGTCTAATACACGATAGAATACGTTCACTTTAAACAAGCTTTCAGGATCTTGGAGACGTTCATCCTCACAAATTTCATCAAAATGACGTTTCACTTTTCTCTGACGAGTTTTAGGAAATTCAGGGTTTATGGCCCATTTAACTGCAATACTATTTGCTTCCGTTTTTAAATCTTCAAATTCATGTCGATACTTTTCAAGTTCTTCTAGACAGACTTGCAAACGCTTTGAGGCATTTGAAAGATCGATGGCTTTAGATTGAAGTGCTTTAGAAGCCGCGTCTATGGTTTGTAAGACTTTGCAATGGAAAACCAGCAACATAATAAAATTGTAGTTCTCTACCTTCTTCTTTAGCAAGATAGCTTCATTTCTCTCATCGGATTTGGAATTTGATAAAATGGTTTTTGTTAGCGCTTTTTGAACATCAACAAATCGAACCTTTAAAGCAAACATGGCATCAAAGCGTCCTGCCCATCTAGTTGGATTCATTGTTTTTAATGTTACTGAATTTGATGATACAACGGTTTCTCCTTTTTTGTTGTCAGATATAAAACTAGATAATATATTCCATCGTCTAATACTATGGCCAAAAAAATTATAAATTTGTTGCACAGTTTCGAACAACGTTTGTATTTCTATGACCTCTTTTACTGCATCATTTACTACCAAGTTTAAATTATGAGCAGCACAATGGACATACACTGCATTTGGCTCTATATCTCTTATGAGTTTTTGAACTCCGCCATAAGTACCTTTCATGGTATTAGCTCCATCGTACCCTTGTCCACGGCACTTATTCAGAGAAATACTTTTGTCATTTATGGATTTTATTATCTGCTTGGACATTGCTAAGGCAGTTTGATCCTTAACCTCATGAAATCCTAAAAATGACTCTTTAATTACGAGCGCCTTTGGAATTCCATTTTCATCTTTCTCGATTACACAGTAACGGTAAAGTTCACACAATTGATCTGTTTTGGAAATATCTTGAGTAGTATCAAACAAAATGGAATAAAACGGTGCGGTGACTATTTCATTTACCAGAGCATTTTCCACTTTTTGAACCAGAACAGCAATGAGCTCATTTTGTATTTTTGGACTTAAGTATTTAATCTGGCCCTTAGGTTTGCTTAGCAAATCTTGTAAAATAGGATCGTATTTAGCTAATAACTCAACAATACTCAAAAAATTTCCTTTTGGACCAGAATCGTTGCCATATACCGTTTCTTTATGGCCACGAAAAGCTAAATTACAGGTTGAAAGTGTCAGAGTAACATCAAGGAGTCTAGTGAGTACCTGGCGCCAAAAAAATTTTTCTCTCTTGATAATAGACTCTTGTTCTTCATCTAGTGTTCCATGTAACTGCCACTGTCGATGTACAAAACATGAATGCAAATGTTCTTTCGATGTCTCATGTCTTTCTATGGCTTCCACAATATGTTTCCAATCATCATAGCCTTCCATCCAAATATTTTGTATATTTTTAGATGCCCTATTTGCGAATAACCAACATGGTTCACAATATGCTTTTTGAAGCAATAGAGAATAGGACAGCCATGTACGTTCTAACTTTACGCCAGATTTAGAAACAGTGTAATAATATTTATCTAAGAAAGATCTATTGTTACTATCCCTTAAAAAGGGGCCTTTTGGTTTACAGTGTCCATTTTCGATCACAAACCGTTTTACTTGATCATTGAGTTCTTTAAAGTTACCTTTATCAGTAACATGCGGTAAAGATTTTAATTTTTCTATGTCCAAACATGATTCATTTAAAGATTTGCTCGTACCTGGTTGTGGTTGCTCTGAATCTAAATATTCACTGTTATCGGGCCCTGCGATATTGGCACTTATGTCATCATTTTCTACCTTTCCGTCGCGCTGTTCATTTGATTCTTCTTGTATACTATCTTGATTATTAAAGTACTGACTTATTTTAGGTAACTTTTTATTTTGTTCTTCAGACTCTTTCTTTCGCTTTCGTTTTTCGCTTCCACTCTGATACTTTCTAGAACAAAACCGCAAAAAGTTTGTAATAATACTATAGTTTTTATTTATTGAAAAATCTACTTAATTGCTAACAAATGCCAAAAAAGCGACCGTAAAAATGTTTATAACGAAAGTCCACCGATTGTTCAAAGTTCAATTCAAGTGTCAAATTTTGTAAGTTTTGAAAGAACGATGAACATAGGTACCGAAATAGTTTTGGAGGTTACGAATGTCAAAATAGTGAATTGATTTTGAAATGCGCGATGAGAATCATTATTTTAAATATTAGAATAAAATTCTTACCGAGTAGACATTGTCAACTTCAATTTAATTCACCAACTCTTTATTTCACTAACACTATAGCAGTTTACTCTTAGCACTGATTGATTACGTTGGCGCTGCCGCGGCTTATATAGCCACGCACTCCTCGCTGATGCCGACGTGTCCTTCTAGGATATTGCGTCTGGAAACTACAAGAACATAACGCTATACGGCGCCAAATGTAGCTATTGCTTAGACAAGCAGACAGCCACGGCACCAGACTCAGCAATTGTTTACGTAGACAAGCAGACAGCCACGGCACCAGACTCAGCAATTGTTTACGTAGACAAGCAGACAGCCGCGGCGCCAGATGTCTACAACAAAACAAATGCTATTCCATATGCCTACAGCTATTGTTCATCATAAGGGATGCATATAGCAATACAAATACAATTTAATACTACTTTTGTAACAATATATACAAACTCGAATCGGGGATTCCCCAAGCATCAGCAAGTATTACCAACATAAATTTTAAGCAGTGTTGCCGTTTGAGAAAGAAAAAAATACACCAAACTCATTTCAAAATTGCGCTAAACTTTAGCTGTGAATTTTTAATGGCAATAAGAGAAGATGTGTTTTTATGTGAATTTATTTAACCATTATTACATTTATCAAAATCAATTAAATTAAATAACTGAATATCTTTCTGGTCATCATTACGTTCGGGTGCGGTTGGTGTGCCTTCACCAGATGCCGTTTTTTTTTTTACAGTTTTAGTCATTTTCTTCAAACCGTGTTCAGGCAACATAAAAGTGTGGCAATCGTATCATTATAATTGAACTCTGTTAGTAAAATCAGAGACAGTCATAACATAACACTTTAATGTAAAAAAGAGACAAAATATTAAACGCATCAATAACATTGTGGTCGGGGAATACTAAATCCTTTGGGGAATTCCCAGCTCGTTATTTTCCTAACGTTTTACGGCTCTGACAATTAACTTATTGGCTTAAATTTACGATCGTCAATAATTTTTACAATTTTCTACTAGATTCCGAAAAATATTTTTTAGCGCATTGTACTGAGAAAAAAAGTGCTGAAGAGTCTAGATTTGCGCTATCTAGCGCGAAATGTACTAAAACGGCAACACTGATTTTAATGCCGGCAGTATACCTAGTCTCAGCGAGACACCCTGAGACATGCCCAGTGAATATAAATGTAAACCAATATACACATTTTTGAGGTATGTTTGTCCACACATGTTTCCGAAATTATTACGAGTAATTGGATTTTGACCTTTCTTTCTAAAACTGGGTTAAATTTTTGTTTACTAATGCATTGAAAGTTTAATACCTAGGTATATTTTTTTTAGTTGTGTATGCAACTAAGAAGGTAACAAATAAATTAAAGACAAAACTTTTTTTTTACTTAAGTAATGTCTATGTGTAATAATAAATGTTGGAAATTGAGATTTCCTCTGACCGGGGGCCCCTTTGGGCTGGGGGCCCGTGGCATTTTGCCGACTTGCCACCCTATAGTTACGCCACTGCATTGTATTAAGTATCACCGAAAAAAAATCACATCGCAATGGCCTTATCTTAAACGATTTTCCACCCGCGTATAATACATACATATATCACAATGCATATAAGTATGTAAACAAACATACATGTGTATATGTATACATCATACCGCGTGTGTGTGTGAAAGTTCCCCACATTGTCAGCGGCTGCGTGTAATTAATCATCATCAACGTCAAACTCAGCGTTACAGCATTAGCTGACTGACGCAGACACAGCAGTGAGCCGCCATCGCAATCAGCGCGCCAACAACAATTCCTTTGCAATTACGCACAAAACGAGGCAACCAATATAGGAATATTATTGCCTACACACAACTACACATATGTATGTATGTATGTATGGCTGTGTGTGCGTGCGCATACAACTAGTAGCTCGTGCCTATCTTCTTCACAACTGACATTGCGATTGTTGTTGTTCAACACTACAGTTCACAGCATTTTGTTCAGTTATTTTTCAAATTTATTGATTGCTGCTGCTGCTGCTGTTTCGATTGTTGCTCTTCTGTTCTTGTGAAATTGATTAATTGCATTTACTGCTGAGCAATGTTAGTGAACTCTGTCTGTTAGCCTATTGACGTTAGTTAACAATCTGGCGTATGTGTATATATGTATGTATGTGCATACATACATACATACTTGCGGTTAAATAATATCGAGTATGTATATCTTTTTTTTATGGATCGCGAATTAAGTAAGCATTGTCATACCCAAATGGCGCTTGCCTTTATTCCCGCCTCTTATAACGGATTGTAGCTCTCAGGCGTTCATATTTAAATATTAATGAGTAATACAATTTATGCAATTCTTCGTTTAACCGTCATAATTCTCTTACAGCAGTCATACAAAGTAGTATTGGCGATTTAATAAATGGCATAAATCAAAGCCAAACGGAACTAAAAATAAATGTGCACAAATACAAAAGCAAACAAGGGCAAAAATACATTTTCATATAAATATATGTACTTGAAATATCATGGTGAAATTAATTAAAATTTTATTGAGCTGCTACTAAACTTAATTTATAAAAGTGCATAGTGAAGAGTGTGTGAACCAGCAGTTTACTACATGCGAAATAATTATTTAAAATACAGGTGACGCCAATCAGTGTCGGTAAGTTTCCTATAATAATAATTACAATTAAAATTTATTTATTTTAACATTTTGAAAGACCGTTTAATATTAATTACAACTAAAGAAAATATTTTTCATAATTTTTAAAGAAAAATAATAAATAATAATTTTTAAAAAAACAAAAAAGGTTAACACCCGAAAATATAATACCCTTCACAAATAAAACAAGCTTACGATACAAAAATTTTATTTCGAACGAAAAGCTTGTATGACAGCCATATGCTATATTAGTCCGAACTGAACAATTTTTTTGAAGATTAAAGCCTTATCTAGGATAATAATGTATGCTGAATTGTGTTAAAATATCTTGTCAAGTAAACAAGTTTTCCATACAGATCATATTGATCAGTTTACCTGATGGGCAAAAACAAGTAAGACTATTTGATTGAAATTTCGCGCGAAAATTCATTGGTAAAAACATTTTTTTTCTAAATTGATATGACTGTCCCTGACAACTGGTCCAAATGTCACCTCAAAATTAATCCTTAGTGTTTAGTATATGCTTATCTTTCTGAAGTACATAAAATGCCTTCGGCGATTTTTAGAATGAGTGACATTATTCAACCAGGAAGTTCCATTAAATTTCGTGTGCGGAATCAGATTTCTAGAGCCAAAGTGTTCAAAACGTTGGAAAAGTCCTTCGGTGATAGTTTTTGTCACGAGCAAGAGGTTTTGATTGGTAAAAATTATTCAAGGAGGGTTGAAAACGCGTTTGCGACGAACCACGTCCAGGTCGGGCTTCAACATCAACTGATGATCAACAGGTCAATAAAACAAAAGAAATTTTGCTTCAGAATCGACAATTAACAGTCAGAGATCTTACTGACATTGTTGGAATATCGAAAGGATCAGAGTACAGATTAGTTGGGCCTAAGAAAAGTGAGAGCGCGTTTAATTCAAAAATCGTTAATTTTTTTCAAAAAACAGCGTCACGTTAACGTCTGTGAAACAATGCTTCCCGACTATGTGTATAATACATGTCGAAAGATGTATTATTACTGGCGATTAGTCTTAGATCTATGTATGTTTACGACAGGGAAACAGATGACGAATCGGCTGAATATCGTGATAAGGAGAGCCGATGTAGAAAAAACTAAATCAAAGCAGGTCAAAAAACAAGATTATGTTGACAGATTTCTTTGTTTATGTGGCGTGCTGCACTCCGAAGTCATTCCGCTATAGTAATTCAATATCAGGAACTATGTTTAGAGTAAAAGAATTATATGTAAATGTTTGGTTTGCTTTAACTACAAAGAATAAATACCGCAACAAGTATATCATTGTTGTAGAGAATAAACCACAAATTCTTAATCACTTAATTAATCGAAGCTGAAAATGAAACGATTATACTAATATATATACATACATACATACATATGTATATGTTGGTATATTTTCTGTCAATAATTTTATTTTTATTAATACTCGTTGAAAAATTCTTAGTATTTTAAGCCTCAAACAAAATGCAATACAACAAATTCAAGTGAAAATTCATTGCAGAATTCCAAAATATTTTATAAGAAAATTTAGTTATTAATTCTAGCAATTATATGTATTCAAAAGAAAAGTATGTATTAAAAAGAAAAGTTTCACATACATTTCTATATTCCAGCAACCCATTGAACTGCTGACCACAATCTACAACTTCTGAAAGAAAAGAGCTTAGTAATAGTGGAGAATTTCAAACAAATTCAGAATTTCTTTATCAGAAACATATGGATATTTATTAGATATTGAAAGCGGGAGGCGGCCTACTCGCTTTCTAAGTCAAAATAGCTATATTGACGAATTTTTTTCCCCTTTTGTTGTTTTGCCGTCGGTCTTTGCATCGAAAACTTCTCCGAAAAGAAGTAAGATTTTTGATAATATTTTCAACTTTTAAGCCACTCTTAAGTGAACATTTTTTTTTATAAAAACGATTGTTATATACATTCTATAACGATCTGAAATCTTTGGCAATAACTCATGTCAAATTTAGTGAAGATTTCTCCTCAAATCGAAAAGTATCCCTATAAGCTCTAGATTCCGATCGTTCAATTTGTATGGAAGATATATGCTATAGTAGTCCGATACCGGCGGTTCCGACAAATGAGCAGCTTCACGAAGAGAAAATAACGTTTGCAAAATTTCAAAAGGATATCTTAAAGACTGAAGGACAAGTTCGCTTATATTTTACTTGTATACAGACGAACAGATGGTAGCCCATGTCCTTTATAGACTCAGCTCATTACGCTTTCAGTTATAGGTATATATGTGTACTACTATGTGCAATAAATAGTAACTTTTTCTTTATATTTTTAAGATTCTTAATTTATTCTTCGAAAACTATGTCGAACTCTTTAAAGTAATCTCCCTCGAAGTAGTTGTTAATGTCAATTTCCGGAATGGACTTCAATGTGATTTACGTTTAATGTCTACAATTGACTCAAAACGGTTTCCCCAGAGCGGTCGCTTGAACTTGGAGAATAACCAAAAGTCACATGGAGCCAAATCAGGCGAACACGGTCCTTGCGGCACGATATTGGTTTAAAATTTGGTGAAAAACTCACGAAGAAACAATGCAGTATGCGACGGTGCATTATCGTGGTGCCAAATTCAAGAGTTGTCGGCCCATAATTCCGAATAGCTCTCCGCAAATGATGCATTGCACTCAAATAGTATTCCTTGCTGACAGTCTGTCCGGTCAAAAAAAACTTGGAGTGCACCAAACCTAAAAAATTGGAAAAAACTGTCAACATAACCTTGATTTTTGACCTATTTGCACCTGGTGCTTTCGGATTCGGCTCACATTTGCTACGATATTCGGCCAATTCAACGTCTGTTTCCGGGTCGTAAGCTTACATTGAAGACTCATTGTCAGTAATAATACGTTTCATGGCATCCTGGTAGCCGTAAATCATTTTTTCACTGAGATGTTTTTTCGAAAAGATGTAGCAATTTTTGAATCAATCGTGCTTTCACTGTCGTTAGGCTCAAATTTCTGTTCTTTCAAAATGGTTTTCACTCATCCCGTCGATATTCCAACGAAGCTACTAAGATCTCTGACTACAATTCGTCGACTCTCAAGCATCAATTCCTTTATTTTATTGACGTGTTGATCATCAGTTTCTGACCGTCCTGGGCGTGGTTCGTCGATAACGCGTTCTCGACCCTTTTTTGAATAAACTTGTTCATCACAAAAAATTATCGCCGAAGCCTTTTTCCAATATTTTGAACGTTTCGGCACCCAAAATTTTATTCCGCACACAAAATTTAATGGAACTTCTTCGTTGAATAATTTCACTTATCGCAAAAATCGCCTGATGGACTTTATGTACATACTTCAGAGAGCCAACCGTATACTAGACACTAAACAATATTATAATATTTGATGTGAAATTTGGCACAGATGTGACTGACAGTCATACTTACCTAAAAAAAATTTTCGGCAAATGGGTTTTCGTGCGAAAATCAAATTAAAAAGTCTTACTATTTTTTGGCCGCAGTATACTATGAAGGGGCT
>CM050325.1:104542360-104561771 GCA_027475135.1 Bactrocera correcta
TTCTTTGAAAGAGATTATTGGATGTTCGCATAAATTAGTAGAAGCTGTTAGAAGTACTGAAGGAGTAGTCGTTCGATTCTTATAAGCTTAAATCACACCAATACCGATTTAAAAGATACTCGTACTCGATTGAAAAAAATCGGAAATTGGCAACTTTGCTAGGAGAAGAATAATAGTAACAAAGAATAATGAGTTTTTGAAGAAATATAAGTTAGTTGGTGTTTAGCTACAGATATCATAACCATTGGACATCAGGTTGGAATTGGTTATGACCTGAGTCATTGCTTTGAAAAGCCTGTACGTGGTCGATGAATGGTTGAAAAAGATTTTCATCGATTCATCGAAAATTTTTATGGCTTCATATACACTTTAGTATCTCCAACTTTTTTTTAAATAGTAGAATATAGCGTTTATAAAAAATTTCCCTTCTAAACCGCTGAAGTCTATCCAAATAGAGATACTGTTTTCAATAGCATTTTTCGACAGATCACGCGTGAGTCGTGTTAAGCTGTCATGCTATTTTTGTTCAGTATTGTTTGACATTTCAACACGGAAAGACTTATACCTGAACAGCGTTTACAAATCGTTCAACTTTATTACTAAAATTCACGTTCTGTAAAGAATGTGTTTCGAGCGCTTTGCTCAACTCCCGGTCAACATAATCGGGCTACTGAACGTACTGTTCGAAACACTATCACCCATCTTGAGACCCAGCATTCATATTGGATAATATTCGACCGAATAAACCACGTTTAGTATGCAGTTAAGAAAATATAGCAGTTATGGCTAAGAATGTACACGAAGACCGTGGAGAGTCTATTCGGCGTCGTTCGCAGCATCTCGGACTAACTTATGGAACGATTTGCGCATTTTACGTCGAAAACTTATGTTGATAGCATCCAAAATACAGTTTGTGCGAACTAAAGCCGTTCGACCTTCCCCAAACGATATCCCTGCGCTGTATGAGCTCTTGAAAAGTTCTAAGAATATTCGACGTTTTCGAGCCAAATTTTGTTCAGCGATGAGGCTCACTTCTGGCTCAATGGGTACATAAACAAGCAAAATTTACGCATTTGGTACGAAGTTCAACCTGAAAATATTCAAGAGCGGCCATTTAATACAGGAAATGTTTTGGTAATTTGTGGTCCGGTGGAATCGTCGATCCATATTTCTTAAAAAATGATGCTGATGAGAATGTAACTGTCCATGGCCACCGTTATCACGCCATTATAAACGACTATGTAACCCTTGGTTTCAACAAGACGGCGCCAGTTTCTACACTTTCTACACATCGCAACAATCAGTGGATTTATTGAGGAAACACTTTGGGGAGCAGATAATTTCACGTTTTGAGTCGGTCGATTGGCTACCAAGATCGTGTGTTATCACACCTTTAGACTTTTTCTTGTGGAGATATGTAAAGTCTAAAGTCAATGTGGACAATCCCGTTTCGATTCAGGCCTTGGAAGAAAACATCACGCGTGTCATTCGCCAGTTACCAGTCGAAATGCTTGAACGAGTCACCGCAAATTGGACTTAAAGCATGAACCATTTGAGACGAAGATGCAGCAAACATTTTCACAAAATGAATGCCAAAGAATGTTCTTTCGAATGATAATAAACATTAAGATTAAAGTTTCTGTGCTTTTTTCTTAAAAAAAAAAAGTAGGGAACCCCGAAATTGATCACCCTTTTCATGTTTGTTTTTTTTTTAGTAGAGTGAAAGAAGGAAATTCGATTGCTTTTTACTCACTGTCAGGTAAATTTTTGAGGGCTTAACTCAGGCTTAATCCCTGCAACGAGTAAATCGGTGTTTATTATGTTTATGACAGAGAATATATTATATACTCATATGTATATATGTATATTAAACCTGTACACTTTAGCTGTAAACCTAATGACCCATTTTTCATCCGACAATGCAATAATTATATGCAAATAAATATATTTGTATGCAAATGAGACAACTTAAGTTAATAAAATTTAATTTGTTTTACAACATTACGATAGACACATGTTATTACTTTTATATAAAGTTGTAGAAATAAATAAAAAAATAAACGCGAACTTTTTCAAACCCATCATAAACAAGTTTATTTTATAGTTTTATTAATTGAAACGAAGATTTCTTTCATTTATTTTATTAATATTTTTTTCTGATTTTTTCTAAATGTCAAAAGTTGTTAAATTAACGAGCGACATAAAAGCATTTATTTCTATATTTTCAATTTAAAATTTTATATTTATATGCCGGTCATGGTATTAAATTACACGCCCCTTTTCAAAAGATACTAATGCATGCCTGTCATTAATGCTTCAAGCCTAGCTGGGCCAAGCCAATGTCGAAGGAACAGCGGCAGCGCCGTAGCTAGCCAGAAGTCGAAGGCATTGACGAGCAAGCGCCAAGAAAATAAAAAGTGTCTATAAAAGCATCTATGTAGTAGTAAATCCAGTTCTATCATTTCAAAGTAAACGCTTAAAGCCAAGCGCAAAAGCTCATACAGATGTACCTTGTGTGTGCATGAATAATGTTATCCAACGGCTAATGGAGTAATGGCTGTTTTAACGAAAGCATTGGCGAAAATACACGACAAATGGACGTCCACAACTCGGACACACGTAGAGAGTTATCAATTGGACACAAAGCAATTGGTCAGCCGAGCGAGCCGAGTCAAAGTAATTGTTTGTAAACAATATTTATACGGATATGAGAGCATCTAACCTCAGGCTTGTGCCATAACATTTAATTACGTGTGTAAAACAATTGCGGCTAAGGATGTAATACAGTGGATCAAGTAGAGGAGCACCTGTGGCCAGCTGAACGTTCGTTTGCAACAATAGACAACTTGAGGTGCATTTATGTATATATGTATGTGTGTTTGGTCATCAACCATACTGGGTTTGGGGCCGAGTGACACTATAACCCTCTAGTGCATATGCCTGCCTACAGAGGGGGTGTTTTCAAAATCAGATATAAAATATTTCTTTTAATATTAAAATTCGGTTTTTTTTTCAAAAGATCGCTTAAAGTTCAACTTACGTAATGGTTTTTTCAGATTGGCAATACTACTTCTAGTTTTGACGTACTGTCAATTTGAAGTGACAGATTAGCACTTTCCCGCCAATTTAATTATTTTTGCAATCAACAAAATTTTTCTGAACAACAAGAAATATAAATTCTTGTGTCGTTTCAAGTTAAAAAAAATACTTACGGGTGTGGAATTTTGTGCTCTTTATGATAGTGTTCGATTTATAATAAAAAAACTAATAGCAGGTGAGTAAATTCGAAAATATTGAACTCCGCCTTGAGGCGGACTCATGCATTGCGCTGCCTACCTTTTTCAAGTAAAATGAAATATTTGTGATACAATTGAAAATTTTTCTTATTTTATTATTGAATAATAATCAGATATGTCGCGTTATTCTAAGACCCATATGACGGATGAAGAAATTCGACAATATTTCGAAGAGTCGCAATTGGTAACTGATACTTCCGACAATGAATGCGATTTTGATAGTGACGATTCTGATATGGATCCAACCTACTCACTACCGGAAAATGATACGATCATTGATGCAATGCTAAACTCCTCAGAAATGATGCGAAACGCAATCGAATGCAGTTTGAATGTGACAGACTTTGAAGAAAATGCTGAAATAATTGAGCTGCCACCGATTCCTCCATTGCCTGTTTGTGACGTTACTTCTAGTGTATTCTTACCGTCGACAGTGACACGTTCTGTGCACAAAGCATTAGAATCGCAAGAAAAAATCGGAGTCCTACCAGCTGCAAGTGATTTGAGAAACGATATGAGTGCGATAAGATCGATTCTTTGGAAGAAGAAAAAACTTCAGCTGAGTGTTGCAGATTTGGCTTTTCAAGGCCAGGACATGCCGGATTTTTTAAAATGTTTAAAAACACCTTACGACTGCTTTGCATATTTTGTGACCGAAGACTTTCTGAAGGTAATTTCTAATATATAACAGTTTATTAAATTTTTAATAAAAATTTTGCAGGCAATAGCCTTACAGATGAACTTGTATGCCAAGCAAAAAGATATATCTTCAAAGTTTTGTATCGATCACCAAGAGCTGCGTAAGTTTTTGGGAATATTGTTGTTTACGTCTGTTTATCGCTTTCCTAACAGTCGCTCATATTGGGGACAATACGGATTAGATCCGATACGTTTATCCATGACATGCAATCGATTTGAAGAAATTAGAAACCACTTGCATTTCAATAATGATGCGTCTCGTATAGAGAAAGGTCAACCTGGTTATGACCTCTTGTATAAAATAAGGCCGCTAGTAAAACATTTCAACCAACGTTTTTCTTCAGTTCCAATGCGGCAGAGACTTTGCGTTGATGAGCAAATGTGTGCCACGAAAATGAGTGGAAACCCAGTGAGGCAATATATGCCAGCAAAACCTCACAAATGGGGAGCGAAACTATTCGTGATTTGCGATTCCTTTGGATATTCGTATTCCTTTGAAGTTTATTGTGGCGCCGGCGATAACAAAATTTTGCCAAATTGTCCAGATCTTGGTGCTGCATCCAATGTTGTAGTTAGGTTGTCACAAGTCATACCAAACAATGCCAATCATATTATTTACTTTGACAACTTTTATACCTCATTGGGATTGCTATTATATATGAGAAGTCGCGGAATTCACAGTTTAGGTACAGTGCGAGGAAATCGAGTACCAAATATAAAACTTTCCACAGACGCAGAGCTGCAATCAAAAAAAGTAGCACGTGGGTATAATGAAGAATACGTGGGAAGTGTTTTTGGAGTAGACATAAGCAGCGTTTTGTGGTACGACACAAGAGCAGTTCGTCTGTTATCCACCTACGTAGGAACAGATGCAATTGTACATAATGAAAGTTCATATTCCTTAAAGGCAAATCGTTGGGATCGAAAATTGAAACAAAATGTTGAGGTGGATTGTCCAGCTATTGTGAAAGAATACAACCAGCATATGGGTGGTGTGGATTTGGTTGACGGATTGATTGGTCGATACCACATAAAAATGAAAACCAGAAAATGGACAAATAAATTATTTTTCCACATGCTGGACGTGAGTATGGTGAATGCATATTGTCTTTATAACCGACTAAATAAGGACGTCCTAAAGTGTAAACTTCCTGACTTCAGATCAGAAGTGGCAGAAACACTTTGTTTGATTGGTTCGACAAAACCTGTAAAACGTGGTCGTCCATCGTCTTTAACACCTCCACCAAAAGCTAAAAAGACGTATCACCTATCAGAAAATATAAGATACGATCAAATAGGACACTGGTGTAAGTTTTTGGACCGCTCAGGCAAAAAAATGTGCAAATTTCGTGGATGCAAATCAGAAACTCAGGCATTTTGCATTAAATGTAAAATTAATTTATGCAATTCAACGGCAAAAGATTGTTTTTTCAAATATCACAATAAAGAAGAAATGAAAACATAAATTTATATGAACAATAAGGGTTAATGCATAGGTCCGCCTTGAGGCGGGATTTTTATTTTACCTGTAAAAGGTACACAAATTGACAAATCGAAAAACTAACATCAGATTCGTCTTCACAGACCTGAATATAGTCTAATATAAAAATCACAGTCGAAACAAAAATTCATGCATTAGAGGGATAATTAGCGGCGAAACAAATTATTTCTCGCACATTAACAAGTTTTTCAGTTGGCTGATTGTGGCCGCGGAATTGCATCAAATTGAAGAATTAATGCTTGGCAAGCATGCAATAGTCGGAGATGATGGAATTGTAAGTGTACAGTGAGAGAATTATTTTTCGAAATAATTTAGGAGAAGTTGGTTTAAATTTTCGAGTTTCGGAGTTTTCAAAACCGGATGAATCAAACCTATTAATTTCTTCATAGAACCCGATGTAACTGGGATTTTAATGGAATGGAGAGTAGTCAGCATGAAATACTTCGATATTTCATAATTGGAAAGATAAAGAAAAATTTGTCAGAATATACAGTAATGAAGGACGATCCATTTCGAAGTCCCCTACTTTTTTAAAGAAGAAACACAGAAATGTCAAATTTAATGGGGAAAGCTTATTATCATCCGAAGAACATTGACATTTAATTTTTGAAGATAATCTCTACCAAATGTTGGTCCCAGATGGTCTATCTGTAGAGTTCAATTTTCGATGACTCGTTCGAGTCTGGTAACTGGTGGATGACAAGCGTGATGTTTTGCTCCAAGACCTATTTCGAAGCGGACTTTATCTATCCTCACGGATAAAAGTGTAATGGTGTGATATCATTTGATCGCGTTGGTCAATTGACCGGCCCAAAACATGAAATTATCTGCTCACCGAAGGGTTCTCTCAATAAAACCATTAATTAATGCAATGTGTGTGAAGTGGCGTCGTCTTGTCAAAACCAAATAACGCCGCGATAACGAGCTTCAATTTCAAGTATCAAATAGTCGGTTATCATGGTGCGAAAACGGTTAGATCGGGGTTAGATCGCTGAAAGGACTGCCTTTGGTCGGATAAAATCCGAATTAATTCCGGTACGTAGAACCGGCAGTCGTGGGAATCGGGTGGGATAACGGTTACGTACTCAACGGTATCATTTTTAAATAAATGTGGACCGATGATTTCACTGCCAATTTTGCTTGTTTATATACCAATTGAGCGAAAATGAGAGAAATGAGCCTCGTCGCTGAACAAAGTTTGTCTCGAAGACGTCGAATCTTTTTGGATATATTCAAGAGCCAATAAATGTCGCTTGGGAAGGTCGAGCGGCTTGAGTTCTAGCTCAAACTGTATTTTGTACGGTTTCAATTCAAGATCTCGACATAAAATGCGTTAAGTCGTTCTATACGCTTATCCGAGTTGGTGCGAACGGCGCTGAATCGACCCTTCATGGCCTTCGTGTGCACTCTTAGCCACAGCTGCTATATTTTCTTCACTAAACCACTTTCTTTACATTCCTCTTTAGTTCGGAGTAACCGCTGATTTGGCCCTCAAGACGTTATTATAGGAATAAAATTAGAAAACCAGTTGATTGAATTTCCGATGACTGGGGAAGTCGAACGCTATCGGTAGCACAGAGTCACGTTGTTACCAGCTCAAACAAGTGTCGGGTGTATGATTTCTATGAAAGTGGGATGGTTCACATGTACGTAAGGCAGTCTTCGAGCCAATCTGAAGATTCTTCAACAGTACCATACCAAATTTTGTACAGTGTGCTTAAAAAGTACCCGACATAAAAAAATCTGTTTGCAAATACAATTCTTCGCGGCGATCATTTGTGTTAACAAGTTTTATCTTTTATTGCTGCATTTTTTTTTGGTCTCAAATATCAGCTTAGAGCCACAATAGTTGGTCAACTAAGTGGGCAGCGGAGAAGAAGCAGCAAAGTACGATTGTATTGAAATGTTAAATGAATTTTTGATTATATGCGCCTGCGCAGTAATTTATGTTGCATAAGCAAATAGCAACGAAAATGCAATACAAATAAATTCCAAATTGCCGTGTAGTTTCCTCGAGGTAAACCAAAAAAGGACAAAAGAAAAGACTGCAAAGCCAATGTGAAAGAGGAACGTTATACAAATCGTCAATGAGGTGCAAATCGCAAAATCACAATTTGCACAGCTTAAGGTACAAATTTAGCAGCACACATACAAATCAACACATACATATACATAACAGTAACCGCAAAAAATCATCATCATCAGCGGTAGAAAGCTGGCTGCCTCGTAGACACAGGTTCAGGTTCAATTTGCGACCGGCCCGTGAACCCTATCTGCATAATGTCCATAATGGTTGCAAGGTGCCAGACTCGTACCGCAAATTGCTTAAGCTCGGCCCAAGTACGAGTAGCAATGGGTTCAGGATCAATTCGACTGATGTCAGTTTGGTTGAACACATTTGATTGCCTGGCCTGGTGTGGCGGATCAGCGTAGGTTGATGCCGTCTGCTCAAATGTCGGAACATAGCGCCGCCACGATCACACTGCGATCAATATTTATGCTGCAAACTTTTTATTGCTGCCACATTGTTGCTGTTGTTGGTGGTGGCACAAATCATTTTGGGGCATATTTCTTCTGTGTAATTGCTTATTATTTGTTAAAGTGGCCAAAGTGCAAAACTGCAAATTGCTTTTTCACTTTGTTGATTTGTTTTTGCGGTTGCGCCCCCAACGCCCGGCCGAAAAGGGACTTGCAACAATCACATAGATCGCACACAAATCCAAAGTATAAATAATCAAAGTATTGACAGACAATTGTGGCGAGCGTCTCCTGTCCGGCGTACCCGTTTAGTCACGGTGGACGTTGGTAGCTACACGCCACGATCGTTACCGTTGTGTCAATGGGTGCAAGCACTCGTAGGCGCAAAATCAACAATCCATCGGTACGTGTGGTGCACAACGAATGGCCCAGTGAACGCTTGCCACCAATCTACTACACTCAATTCCCACCATTTTCCCCCGTTCTCACACAAATTCGCTGTCAGCGATCGGTGCGGTGATCGAGTGCCAGAAGGTGTCCTTAAAAATGTAAGATTGTAGCGCTTACCAGCTGTGGCTGTTATATTTTATGCAGTTTACTAGCGTAATTATGCTCAATGACTGCATTAATTTCCATCATTATCTAATGAGATCGGACAACGATCGCCGCGCGGAAGATCGACTCTTGTATAGAGCGCGGCTCATACTTCCGGTATATTGATTTGCTGTAGTACATATGTGTGTGTTTGTGTGCACGGAACTATGCTTCGTTTTTATGTTTTTCCTTCAGTTTTACCCACGAGAATTGTTTGTCTGCGATCGCAGTGGTTTTGGATTTAATGGGTTTAATTAGCATTAAATTAGCTTAATTTAAAGATTTCCATTAATCGAATGGGTGAAAGCAAAAGTGACCATGTGAACCGTTGCAAGAAGTGGTAAATATATAAGTACTGAATATACATTTGTATTTTTATAAAAAAAAACAACGAATATAAAAGTAAATAAATTTTTCAGTAAATCCAAAAGCAAATAGAAATATTCCTTCATTATAGGAGAATTCTTCCATTTTTTCTTCCGGTCGGAGAATACAAATTACAGCATACTAAAGGAATGAAGTTGGGTATTCGATATTTATTATTCGAATGCTAAAATTTCGATAAGCTACTACAAAAAGGAATTCGTTGAGACTACATATAGGGTTAATGGACCTAATACATTGGCTACATTATTTTTCCATCGAGATGACTTTAGTACTCTGTATCTAGCGTTGTATATTATAAGTGCGATCGATCGGGTTACGCTATATGGCGTTAAAAAAGACTTCATAGTCGAATCGGTATTGAGTCGGCCGCCCAAACGGTGTGCAAGCCAGAATTGAGGGTCAGGAAGGTTTTGCTGTGTTTGTTGGAATTTGTAGCTAATTATCTACTAAGAGCTAGGTTTCTTCGGCCAAACTTCTAAATCGAACCAATACCGAAGGAAGCAATCGACCAGAAGAGGACAGTTTTGGCAAAGAGGAGAGGAATAGTGTTCCATCAGGACAACGCTAGATCACACACAACGATTGTGACGCACCAAAAGCTTCGGATGCCTGAAATTGAAGCTTGTGATCTCGCCGACATTTGGACGGCGCCACTTCTCACACATCTCATCAATCAATGGATTTATTGAGAGAACACTTGGGTGAGCAGATGATTTTACGTTTTGGGCCGGTCGATTGGGTACAATGATCTTGTGATATCATACCGTTAGACTTTATCGTGTGGGGATATGTGTAGTCTAAGGTATATGCGAACAATACGCTTTGATTTAGGCGGTTGAGCGAACCAACACGCGTATCATTCGCAAGTTAACTGTCGAAATGCTCGAACGAGTTATCGAAAACTCCACTCAACAGATGGATCACCGGAGACGTAGCCACGGCCACTATTTGAAAGAGATGATCAAGCAAAAATTAATGGAATGTTCTTTCAAATCATAATAAACATTCTGTTTTAGCTTAATAAAAAGGAAAGGAACCTTTAACATATTAACATTTTCTAGTTGGTCATCGTTTTTAACACGGACTTATGGTCACGCACAAATCAAAAACCCTTTTGGGCCGAAACTCTCGAAATGAAATGGAGCTGGCTGGAGTATGTTCTGAGACGAAACCCTGATACAATTACCCATAACGGTTTCGACAGGAATCCATAAAGCAGTCGACGGAAAGGTCGACCCGCTCTAGTATAGGGAAGAAACTTCAAAATGTCTGAGGTCCAAATAATGACGATTATAGTAAAAGATCGAAATAAATAGAAGAGTTTCAATAACGCTTCAGACAGAAGAGGTTACCTGAGGTTCCATGTTGGGTGTAAGAATATCGGAAATAATTTGAATTGACTTTGGCACAGTTGTTTTAAAGCAAAGATTTGATACTTGACTAATTTTTGATACGAAAAAATACGAAGCAGCATGGTTAGGTCTACTAATTCTTCATCTTCTTTACTGGTGTAGACACCGTTTACGGGGTTAAAGCCGAGTCAACAACAGAGAGTTAATTATTGACTCGGTAGCGACGGATGCGATTTTTATAAAACCACAGTGATCGGTACTTAAAGATACAAAGTGAGCATAATGGATCTGCGGAGACTTCTTTCGACTCATTTATAGGACCTAGGATTTCTAAAAGTTACGGCAACGCCAAAACTCACAAATTTTATCCATATCTTCGCATATTTTTTTATTAAAAATCACACAATATTACACAGACATGGTCCCACACAGTTCATTAATGCCCGAAAGCAGTGAAAATTTCACCGAAAACAGCACGACTCTCAACGCCATTGGCTACCACAAGGAAGTCACTGCAAGCCGAAACATCAGCATGCCGATCGCGGCATAGATTCAATCGCAATAGGCATGCGATTTTGTTGCTTTTATGTTGTTTATTGCGGCTGCTGCTGCTAATCATTGTGGAGAAAATACGAAAATTGGCTAAAATAGTTAAAGCGGATCGCAAAAGATTACAGAGAAAATGCGCAGCCAAAGCAAAAGCAATGGGAAGAATTTCCAAAGATAAATAATGCATATCTCACGCACCTTCAGCGAGAAGCCGCTCGCACAACAACAACCACAACTAAAAAAGATAAAACAACAACAAAAGCGGTGAAAATAATAATAATGATGCCACATGAAGCCGCACAGTGATCGCGAGGAAATTGGAAAATCAAGAAGAAAATGCTCAATGAATGCCGTTATGGTGTGTACTCGTAGTATTTATTTCTTCTTCTTCTTCTTTACTGGCGTAGACACCGCTTACGCGATTATAGCCGAGTCAACAACAGCGCGCCAGTCGTTTCTTCTCTTCGCTACGTGGCGCCAATTGGATATTCCAAGCGAGGCCAGGTCCTTCTCTACTTGGTCCTTCCAACGGAGTGGAGGTCTTCCTCTTCCTCTGCTTCCCGCGGCGGGTACTGCGTCGAATACTTTCAGAGCTGGAGTGTTTTCATCCATCCGGACAACATGACCTAGCCAGCGTAGCCGCTGTCTTTTAATTCGCTGAACTACGTCAATGTCGTCGTATATCTCGTACAGCTCATCGTTCCATCGAATGCGATATTCGCCGTGGCCAACGCGCAAAGGACCATAAATCTTTCGCAGAACCTTTCTCTCGAAAACTCGCAACGTCAACTCATCGGTTGTTGTCATCGTCCAAGCCTCTGCACCATATAGGAGGACGGGAATTATGAGAGACTTATAGAGTTTGGTTTTTGTTTGTCGAGAGAGGACTTTGCTTCTCAATTGCCTACTTAGTCCGAAGTAGCACCTGTTGGCAAGAGTTATCCTGCGTTGGATTTCTAGGCTGACATTGTTGGTGGTGTTTACGCTGGTTCCAAGATAGACGAAATTATCTACAACTTCAAAGTTATGACTGTCAACAGTGACGTGAGTGCCAAGTCGCGAGTGCGACGACTGTTTGTTTGATGACAGGAGATATTTCGTCTTGCCCTCGTTCACTGCCAGACCCATTTCTTTTGCTTCCTTGTCCAGTCTGGAGAAAGCAGAACTAACGGCGCGGGTGTTGAGGCCGATGATATCAATATCATCGGCATACGCCAGCAGTTGTACACTCTTATAAAAGATAGTACCCTCTCTGTTAAGTTCTGCAGCTCGAACTATTTTCTCCAGAAGCAGGTTGAAAAAGTCGCACGATAGGGAATCGCCTTGTCTGAAACCTCGTTTGGTATCGAACGGCTCGGAGAGGTCCTTCCCGATTCTGACGGAGCTTTTTGTGTTTCTCAACGTCAGTTTACACAGCCGTATTAGTTTTGCGGGGATACCAAATTCAGACATCGCGGCATAAAGGCAGCTCCTTTTCGTGCTGTCGAAAGCAGCTTTGAAATCGACGAAGAGGTGGTGTGTGTCGATTCTCCTTTCACGGGTCTTTTCCAAGATTTGGCGCATCGTGAATATCTGGTCGGTTGTTGATTTACCAGGTCTAAAGCCACACTGATAAGGTCCAATCAGTTTGTTGACGGTGGGCTTTAATCTTTCACACAATACGCTCGACAGAACCTTATATGCGATATTGAGGAGGCTAATCCCACGGTAGTTGGCGCAGATTGTGGGGTCTCCTTTTTTGTGGATTGGGCATAGCACACTTAAATTCCAATCGTTGGGCATACTTTCGTCCGACCATATTTTGCAAAGAAGCTGATGCATGCACCTTATCAGCTCTTCGCCGCCGTGTTTGAATAGCTCGGCCGGCAATCCATCGGCCCCTGCCGCTTTGTTGTTTTTCAGGCGGGCAATTGCTATTCGAACTTCTTCATGGTCGGGCAATGGAACGTCTGCTCCATCGTCATCGATTGGGGTATCGGGTTCGCTTTCTCCTGGTGTTGTGCGTTCACTGCCATTCAGCAGGCTGGAGAAGTGTTCCCTCCATAATTTAAGTATGCTCTGGGCATCGGTAACTAGATCACCTTTGGGGGTTCTACAAGAGTATGCTCCGGTCTTGAAACCTTCTGTAAGCCGCCGCATCTTTTCGTAGAATTTTCGAGCATTACCCCTGTCGGCCAGCTTATCAAGCTCTTCGTACTCACGCATTTCGGCCTCTTTCTTTTTCTGTCTACAAATGCGTCTCGCTTCCCTCTTTAACTCTCGGTATCTATCCCATCCCGCACGTGTTGTGGTCGATCGTAACGTTGCGAGGTAGGCAGCCTGTTTTCTCTCCGCTGCGGCACGGCACTCCTCGTCGTACCAGCTGTTTTTTTGCACTTTCCGAAAACCAATGGTTTCGGTTGCAGCTGTACGTAAGGAGTTTGAAATGCCGTCCCACAGTTCCCTTATACCGAGTTGTTGACGAGTGCTCTCAGAGAGCAGGAGTGCAAGCCGAGTAGAAAAACGTTCGACTGTCTGTTGTGATTGCAGCTTCTCGACGTCGAACCATCCTTGTGTTTGTTGGCGTGCGTTTTTTGCTGCACAGAGGCGGGTGCGTATTTTGGCTGCAACAATATAGTGGTCCGAGTCGATGTTAGGACCTCGGAGCGCACGCACATCTAAAACACTGGAGACGTGTCTTCCGTCTATCACAACATGATCGATCTGGTTGGTGGTTTTTCGATCTGGAGACAGCCAGGTAGCTTGATGTATCTTCTTATGCTGGAATCTAGTGCTACAGATAACCATATTTCGGGCCCCGGCGAAGTCGATCAGCCTCAGCCCATTTGGGGATGTTTCCGCGTGGAGGCTGAATTTACCGACCGTAGTGCCAAAGATACCTTCTTTGCCCACCCTGGCATTGAAGTCGCCAAGCACGATTTTGACATCGTGGCGGGGGCATCTCTCATAAGTGCGCTCCAAGCACTCATAAAAGGCATCTTTGGTCACATCGTCCTTCTCTTCCGTCGGGGCGTGGGCGCAAATCAGCGATATGTTGAAGAACCTCGCTTTGATGCGGATTGTGGCTAGACGTTCATTCTCCGGAGTGAATGATAGTACTCGGCGACGGAGTCTCTCTCCCACCACGAATCCAACACCAAACTTGCGCTCCTTTATATGGCCACTGTAGTAAATGTCACAAGGACCTACTCGTCTCTGTCCTTGTCCCGTCCATCGCATTTCTTGGACGGCGGTGATGTCAGCCTTTATCTTTACGAGGACATCTACCAGCTGGGCAGCGGCACCTTCCCAATTAAGGGACCGGACATTCCAGGTGCATGCCCTCAAATCATAGTCCTTATTTCGTTTGCCATGGTCGTCATCAAAAGGGGGGTCACTCATCCGAGGCTTGTTGTTGTCTTTCATTGGGGGTGTTTTTTTACGTGGCGGGTCCCAAACCCAGCGCACAACCCTATGCAGGGGTGTTTCGCCTTCTCACTTTAGCTCGCCTTCAAACGGATGTTCTTAGGCTACCCAGAGGATACTTGGTCAAAGACCGGAAGTCGTGAGCTGCTTGAGTCATATGTAAAAGAATCGTTTCTGGCCACTCCCAAGTGAATGGCGATCAGAGAACTTTCCTCACTTGCGTGAACTTCTACACATGACTCCACCTTCCGCTGTATTTATTTACAGCGCGAATATTGCAGACGCGCCGCTGATAAATTTACAAGTTGAATAGCTGCTTTCGTCGGCGTAATGAGCGCAGATACCGAACGAACCATTATGGTATTGTACGACAGGAAGGTTGCCGGCTTGGCGTTGGTGGTTCCGTCGGCCCGTCAGGCGTGCGTTTGGTGGGTCGATCGGTTGGTTTGTCCAAAAGCATTGTTCAAATTTGTTGGCTGCAGTTAATTTAAGAGTACGAAAAGCGTTCATTAAAATTGAGTTGGCGGAGGCTTACACACATATGTGTGTGTGTATGTATGTAGTAAAAAGAAATCCATTATTTTTCCAACCGACGGTTTTAGTAATCGTTACCTCGCATTGGAGAAGTACGATCGGGTTACGCTATAAAGCGTTAGAAAGAGAAGACCGTCCTCGAATAGCAAACGGAACCGGACCGGAACGACGCAAACGGTATCTAGGCTAGGATAGATGGTCAGGAAGATTTTAAAATGTGTTGGATGTGATTAGCGGGGTAACATCTAACATGAGCTGCAAAACTCTTAATTCGAACCTTTACTGTTAACAACAGGCAGGACAGTCTGACGGAAACATTCATCAAGAAATGGCCAGCTTTGGCCCATGAGAGCGGAATTGTAATCAATTAGGACAGACCAGCCACTTGGTGAATGTCCCAGTTGTTTGCCAATATGGACGAGGGTTTCAAGCCTGAAACTGTCTCACTCTCGAGAGACCGTTTCCACAATAGTCGAAGTGACCGGAACTGACCCATATTTTTGCCGGATAAGCACTGTCAACTCGGTACCATTCTTCGAAATTACTTTAGGAATGTTTTCTGCCACTGCAACAGAGTTTCGAGAGCAAATTTAGCTTCGAAATGGCAACAAGTATCGAACAGTGCATGTTTGACCTAAATTAGAGCATTTAAACTATGTTAAAAAATTAGCATATAAACTCTTATCCCAGTAGTTTCGGATGGGGTGTTTTCGCAGAAATCAAGCGGAAGCGGTACCGCCTGCTAGGAGCATCAAGAGGTCCTTCCTAAACTACATACGTCGCCGACATAAGACAATACGCCGACCAAACTTTGGACGCAACTAACTTCAGATACGCACTGGCCGCCATTCACAGTGGTGCCATAAACAGCTTCACCGACTTCCTCTAAATGAATGACGTACTTGGAGTCAAATTCCCATCCATTGCAGACGTTGTGCTCGAGTTGCCGCGAGAATCGACAGTGACTCTTGCTCAGCTTCGGTCTGCAAACTGTAGCAGGTTAAACTCCTACTTATCCGGAATCGGACATCGACATATTCTATACTTGCATGTCCGGCATGAAACGAGTCCCCGCATGGCTCTAACCACTTCTTTGCATCCCCACACATCTGACACTAGTTGTTGTTGCTGCTATAGCGGCAGAATTATGCTGAGTTGAATGTCTTTGGCCGGATAAAAATCCGGGTCCGTTCCAGTTACGTAGACCCGACTGTCGTGGGAACGGACATTCCTCTGACATCTGTCTCTCTATGGTTACGTTTTTCACTTTAGCTAAGGTATCAATAGAATGTGAATGGATCGGAGATTCTTGATTGTCCTAGCTTAGCGAGATCAAGGCCTAAATATCTGAAAGCTGAAATTTTCAGAGTACCCGGTGAGCTAGTGGGAATAAAAATAAAATGTCTAAGCAGCTGTGAATTGGCTTCAATGCGTTTTGTGAACTTATACTACGCTGGACTGTGTTTAGTCGTCCAAGTGCGAACCCTGTCTTGAGGATCCGACATTGAACCGAACCTAATTAACTTTTGAACAAATCGTTGGATGACGTCGACAACTTATCCAATCCTTACCATCCTTACGGGATTAGGTACTCATTACAACAACAACAACTTATGTGGGAAAAACCCATTGGAAGCTCAATTTTAGAAGTTTTTCTAAATAAAAATCAGCAAACAAAGAGCATCTACTGATACCGTGCCAGGGATTGAGGATTTTTTTGCTGAAATTATTTTATTTTCATTTAAAACAACCAAATTAAATGCGAGTATTACTTTATTACTTCTTAATTATTTTTTACATTTTTATGCCTGCGTGTGCAGTTGCACATTTGTTAATTAAAATGCCATAATTCTCCGAGTTGTTAACCGCTAAGTTGCTGTGGCACGCAACATTAACACGAATTAACTGGCAACGGATCTCACATCTAGACTTACCGTGCGATTCTGTAACGTGAGACAGTATCAAGTCTCTAAATTTGAGATTTTGAGTTAGAGACAATTTTTGAGACTTGAGACGATTTTGCTATTCTGTAAGTGACAGTCTCAAAATCTATTACATTTCGTTATTCAGAGATGTTTTTACACTTGAATGATAATAAATATGTCGATAACAAATATTAACTTTTCTATAAAATAGTCAAAAAACATAATTATCAACAAAAATAAAAATATATGTTGACTTTGTTTCATAATATTTACGAAATTTATGTAAAATTTATTTATTTTTAACCTTTTCGTGTTTGAATTGCTTACAAAATGTAAAAAAACGACAATCGATTAATATCTTTGATGATCTCTATTCAGTACATTGAAAATGGCAGCAAGAGTTCTTTTTAGTTTTGTGACCAGCTAGCTACCTAGTCTCAATATTTTGAGACTAACGCTAGAGACTGTTTAGTGAATAGTAACTAGTATCAAATTGATACTTTGTCTCAAAATGTCTCAAATAGAGACTAGAGACTGGTTACAGAATCCCGCCATTAATCTAATCAAATTTTAAGCGCTTGTACAAATGCACTTAAAAATGTACATACATACATACATACATATGTACGTGTATAAGCAAAATGTGCCAGTGGTGTTGCAATAGACAATTCGAAGGTTGTGACTATTTACGTAGCAATGCAATGCAATTCTTACTTGAAATATGTATGTAGAAACATGCACGTACATACACACATACATATGCACAATGCATATTATTGCAAATAAATATGTATGTGACTCTCGCAGTGTCCACACAGAAGTCGACGCACTTACAAACTCTCTGCGCCTCTTGGTGACTATCATTAAAGGCAGTAGTTGTGCTGCAGCATGCATTTAACCCTATTTGTTGTTGTTGTAATAACTTTTTGGACTCCTTGCACCCCTTCGCGTCTTCAGCCACGTCTGTTTGTACGCATTTGAAGCGCTTTTAATTGCAGGTCATTTGTAAGCATTCAAGTGTTGAAATTACAAAACTACACACCATTACACACATACAAACGAGCAAATATATAAACACACAAGAAGATTTTAGCTGCACATAACTGTTTGCCGCGTTAATTTAATAATTTAATAAAAATTATCATCAAAAGCCATCATTGTGGCAATCAAAAAGGGATCTTGTTAGGGTGTCAACAACAGCAGAGTTGCACAAACACACACGCACATAACGTTTAAGCGCACACAAGCAAGTAATTGTCAGTCAACCTTTTTTCATATTTCGAGAAAAAGTTTTCAGTTTCTAATGGCTTAGAATGCAACTGCAAAGTGGCCTTTTATGTTTGTTATTATTGTTGTTTTTGTTGCGTTTGCAGTCAAATGCGCTCGACACCACACTAATTCGATCCAATTCATAGAATGCAAAGTGACAGCCGGCAACAACAAAAACCACATGGCATTTACTCAATGTGCCCGCATTCGTGTTGTTGTTGTAATGCGACGGCATCACACCCCTACATTTGGTGCGTGTTTGTGGTTGCGTTTGACCACGACCGATCATACGTATCTGACTGACTGGCTGTCGCATCAATTATGATTAGTGCATTGTTAGTGTGATTAATTGCGTGTTAATGCTCAATGAATTACTTGTTGCACAACTTGACATACACTAATATACCTACATACATACATATGTTAACAATTTGTGAAATTATGTTATTTACGAAATCCATTTGGGCGTGAAGAATTCGATCACTTAGAGCTTTATAATACTCTGAGCAAGCTGTATTAAATCTGCTACGTAGTTTGTAACAAACAGAAGGAAACGTTGGAGATCCTATAAGATATACATACATATGTACAGTAAATTTCCTCTTAACCGGACACCCACCGTCGCAGTGTTTTTTCCTACTACGTGAGCTGTCCACATGTGGTGGAGTGGCGTGGCAATAACAAGGGTTCTTAGAGTCAGAAACACCAGAACACCTGCTAATCGAACGCACAGCAGCCTTTAAAGGCCTTTGAATCCAGGAAAAGGATTACATCCCTTCAAAAGCACCTAGCAGTATAATGGAATTTATGAATTTCTTGAGGTTAGTTGAGACGTTGTGACTTAGGAGAGAGCACAATTGGCCCTTGGTCGCGGTGCAATCCTCATTTGCTTATCTAATTCGTCGAGCCACCGGCAATCAGATGGTGCCAGTGAAGGTTAATTTGTTAGCTGTGATCATTTTGAAAACACTCTTGCAAAACTCAACAAATTAGAAAACCAATGGAAATGGAAATGAAACGTTTTCGTGAAATTTGTTCAGTTATGGGAGCTATGCGGTTATGAAGAGTGTCCGTATTGGGAAATTTCACTGTGATTTAGCCATATTCGTCTGTATACTTATATTTGAAATTTCGCAAACGGACTCTACTTTCCAAAAATCTGTTCAATTGTGGGTTGATGACCGATCAAGTCTTTCATAAGTCTTCGTATTTTTTTTTTCATAAGATTTCGTATGTAAATTCTTGCTTTTGTTGCTGGTGCAATAAGTATTTAAATGTGTTGTACCCCTGGCGCGTGGATCCAAGTGACAATACGGTTTCAGCGCACATTGCATGCAATGCTGTTGGAGATGCAGCGTTAATATTATCTTTGTTAAGATATAAAGATAAACCTTTTTCAACAACTACTTAGGATTTCCCAAA
>CM050325.1:104562271-104581659 GCA_027475135.1 Bactrocera correcta
CCATAGGTAATACTACAGACCAAATTTCGAGAAGATATATTATCAAATGAAAAAGTTTTCTATATAAGGACTTGAGTTAGACCGATCAGTTTGTATGGCAACTAAATGCTATAGTGGTCCGATCTGAAGAATTTCTTCACAAATTGTATATGTATGTGTCTATCTACTTTACAGAATCTCCGACGTTCCCATCTGCTTATTGCAAACTTCCTGCCAAACTGCATACACCCCGTACAGGGTATAAAAAACTACAAAAATGCAACAGCCGAGCGGCAGCACGTGTCCACGTCCATACAACACATGCACCGGCTACTGCAGTACGTGTGCTCGCTGCTGGTGGTGTTGGTGTGCGAGCAGCGGTGTGACACAATGCCCACAGATTTGTGAAATTTCATCGCCACTTTTATTTGCATTCATTCAGTTTCCGCAATTTCCTCACAATTTTCCGCTCGTGACCTCAATACGACAAATATACCATGAAAAAAAAGCAGATGCTTTGCGCTGATAACGGTGAGAAGGCTGGAGGGGTGGCGGGTTGTGGCGATAGCGAAATGGCTTCTGATAGCTGATTGTGGTTCCACAATGCCAACCGCACACCACCAGCACCATCCACAAAGCGGTGCGCAAAACCAATTGCTGTTTGTAAGTGTCGGCTTGAGTCCGCGTTCAGCGCCCCACAAAAGCGAGAGAATTGACAAAAAATGATGCACTACAGCTTTTATCACTTTAATGCTTTCAATGAGCGCCTTCTTTTAACTGCCAAACTGCAAGTATGCAACTACCGACTGCTGCTACTTAGTGGTGCGACAGTACTTTGGTGGCTTTTGTTCGGCCGTTGCAATTGCTTTTGCCCATATTTAGACATCAGCGGCCTCTTTTCGACACCCCTCAAGTTTCTTGTATCCCTTTAGCCTATATGGCAATACTTTTCCAGTGCCTAGTTGCACAGTCAGTCGTTGCATCATATTGACAGCTGCATTGTTGTCATTAGCAACAACGTGGGTTTTGTCTGGTTAGCGCCAGCGATGCATTGGCACGTTCCGAAATGGCACTGGCGCTGGCACTGCGTTACTCTTCGTTCCGCACTCTGCTCCAGCAGTAAAGCTTAGTGCAAAGTGCGCGTCAGCTGGTGCATTTGTCAGTGGAATCTTTGAGAAGTATACAAACAGAGTTGTAGACTCTTATAGAGGGTGTTTCCACACGTACTTCGCTCATTTGCGTTAGGTCTACCATCACCGGTGCCACCTAACTTCGTAGAGATTAAACTCCTGAAAGGTCTTTTAGATAAAAAAAAGTGCTCTCAGGGAATTCTATGTGAAAAACTCTTAGAGACTCAAGGTCGTAATCCCCATCCCGAAGTTTATTGCCTTGTTTTACTGTCTTCTTGCTTCTTCAACTACCTTAAACATATTTCGGTACGAGCTTCTTAAGGTTTTTATCTTATTCTTCTATGGAAAGTTCTTGCAAAAAAAAAGCGACAACTGTCTTCAAAAACAAAAGCCATCATCATCAGCCATCCGGGCGATCATATAAATCGTCCACCCGGAAGTTTGACATCATATGGTCGGTGTAGGAACTTTATGAATCCTGCTCAGGAGTTCCTGATTTGAAACACTATAGCTCATCGAATTATAATCCTTTTTCAGAGCTTTTTCTTCGAAGTTAGCATACTCCCAAAGATATATTCGATTAGTTAGTTGAAGAGGATGGACTTGATAACTTTCCGTTCATTAAAATTTCGCCTTCTGGAAGACACAAATATTCGGACCGTGATCGACCAGGAGCCAAAATGAACTCCGTGTACTGGAAAAAAAAACTTTACGACCTCTGCGCAGTGATTATTTTTGGACTCACTTTTTTTTCAGACCAGTGGACAGTTTCAGCCTATAAAGACATACTGGAAATGTAGAGTCTGTTCAGCCTAACGGCCATAAAAGTTCCAAAACATAGATTTGAGTTGAGTCCCCGATAATCTCTCATCCTTTACCATAAAAATATAATGAATCGTTCTTAAAGCCGATATGGGCCGAAGTAAAACCTATTTATAGAGCCGAGTCAGAATTTAAGTTCTTCAGCATGAGATCATCATCCAAGTAATACCATACTTTTACCACTACAACCTATAGTACTAACTGATTGGAAACCACGAAATACTGAACTTTTGCGCCTAGTGAAGAAGCTTTTCGGGATCACTTCGGTTATCAGTTATGTCCACGAGTTCGGTCGAGGCAAGGCTTTCCTACCCAGTCGTCCCCTAACTCTAATTCGGTATCCGCTAGTTGGAATGTCAGCCACTGACAACTACGAATAGAACTAGCACGAATTGTGTCACCCTGTATGTATGGCTCCACGCACACGCCCACGCAAACCCAATTTTCCACTCGTCGCGCCTGAATAGCTCAAGAGTTTTTCAGCAGAACTTCAATTGAAATTCCGGAACACTTTTTTTCCGCTCAACAGTCTTCCTACTTCCTACCGACCTCCACTCCCGCTCGTCCACCGCTCCGCGCCACTTCCTTTCTTTGCGGCTGTGTGAAAAAGTCCATAGCTTTTCAAGTGCAACCGCATCTGCAACTATTTCCAAAAGCTTCATAGCTTTCGTAGCAATGCCTGCCGGCAGCTGGCGCACGCTACGCTTAACACGCTTCCTATTTCTCGCTTCCTCTTCGACTTGTGCTCTACTATGCTTGCCTGCATTCGTCGATTGCGTTGCCTTTTGCTTTTATTGTTGTATTTGCTTCACTTAAACTATGTGTTCTCGATTTTTTGTTTTTGTTTTTGGGTATTTTCTTTTTTTTTTGTGCCTTTTGTGTGCTGCCTTTGAAGCCATTGTCACTTTGTGGCTGATTGAGTTGATGCTCTAATAGCCTAACGGACTGCGTCCCAGTGCGCCCCACAATCGCTCGCACCCAGCCTCGCACCAAGCCTCGCACTCATCGCTCTTCGTCTCTTCGACGAAGAAAGCAATTGCGGCGCACGATGGCTTAACTTCTTGTCACGCCCTGCAAGCACTCCTTATGAGCGCACGACCGGTCTCTTATATACAGTTAGTTTGAGTCTGTAACTGTGTGCCCGGGTGGGGGTGTGTGAGTGTGTGTGTTTGTGGCTTCTCATTTTGTCCGCATCCGAAGTTGAAATGCCTTACGGCTTACTGTTGGTTGGCTTTTGTTCGCTTCAATTGTTGTTGATAGTGAAGCCATTAGATTGGGAATTAGCCTGAATCTAAAAATTCTTGCTATTGTTGTTGTTGTTGTTGTGTATGATGATGTTATTGTACATGAAATGAGAAGTGTCGAACAAAAGGTGAGAATAACAGCAAAATGACAGCGTCATTAACACCATTGGCTGTTACCAGCAATAACGACAATAACAATAACAATTAGAACTGCAACAACAAAAACAACAACGCTATAAGATTGCTGATCTGCAATGGAGATCCAATAGTGCTAAAGCAACAACAAAAATGCAATTGCAACAACTGCAATTTTGTTATTGAAAGTGGCAGCTGAAACAAAAACAACAACAACAAAAATACTACCAATAGTTCCAAGGCAACAACAAAGGAAATTGCAACAACAAATGCAATGGAATAACAACAAAAAGAGCATAAATGCAACCAATCGCGCCCAAGCAGCAACAACGTACAAATTACAAAAACAAAAATAAAAACAACAATGATATTAATAGTGCCAACAACAACAACCAGTTATTATGTAGGAAACTAACGTCAACACTATCGTCTTCAACATCTCCGCCATCATTCCAACACCACTCCAACATCTCTCATTGCCGCTCCCCTTCATCAGCGCCTTGCAAAGCGCCGCGCCTTCCTCGCTCCATCTCAACTCAACATAACGACCGTTTGCTGTCTCCTCGTCCTCCTCTTGCATTTCGCTGCAAATGCATCTTTGTGCGCGCGCTATTTGCTATCATTGATTGTTGCTGTTGTTTTTGTTGGCAACATTTTTATTATTACAGCTGGCGCTGTTGCAAGGCACTCCAAGGCACACACCACTTCTTCATAATCAAAACGTCCTGTTGACAGCCAATGTCTGTCGCGCCGACGACGACGATAGCAACGCATTCCACGCCAAATGATTCGGCAGTTATCGCTCTGCGAGCGGCACAGTGATTATATTCCATTAGCCGTTTAAGTAAAAATGTCGATTCGTAATCAAAGACAATGGCGAAATGCCATTTTTATAGACAAGCCAACATTTGGCGGCTATCAAAGTGACCTTAATGCAGATGTAAGTGGAAATTGGCAATATATTACCGTCAATTATTCGATTGAAACCAGTTCAGAGTTATTAATAAGCCTTTAAATAAGTTGACCGTGTGCCGAGGTCATTGAAACTCACGCAACATCGAGTTTTGCAGCTTCTTTAGAGGTTGGGAGTAACTTTTTGTTAGATTTAAGTTTTATTATGAACTGAATTTAAAAAAAAACTGTGGACTATGGACTAATCTGGAGGTGAAGTCTCATTTAATTATTCAGTGTGCAACATTTCGTGGTCTGTTCGTGAGCTATGGGACTTTCGGTTTTACTCAGCGAACACTAATTTGCTAGAATTACAGTTTATCCTATAAGAAAATAGAATCCGAGGGAAACATAGTGAGCTTATAGGAAATATGTGTATGTGGCCACAAATACTCCTGCAAAAGAAGAACTCTTAAGATTACTAGAACCTTTCCGCCGTAACATCCTAACGATGCAAGAACTCCCAGTATTACCAAACCCTTGGTTCATAAGATTTTAAGAAAACCGTCACGCATAGGATTACTAAAATTTGCCTGCAATAACCGCATTAGAAGCCAGTGGACAAACTTCTCAATCTCATTTGGTGTCCTCAGAGCATTAAACCGGGCAATTTAGGAGGATTTGCATAGTCCTGCACTTAGTATGATCCAGATAAGGCGGGTTAAGGTACAGTTTTTCCTCTCGTTCATTATTATTCGCTAAACTAAATTATAATTCATTTATAACTATTACTCTTTTCGTCTGAAAATCTTCCGGGCAAATCCTCGGTGTAAATTATATACAGTCATCATTCCTTTAATACTTTACCACTCGATATGTATCTTTCATATTTTTCTTACAAGTTTTCAAGCAAAAGTCGGAGCCCACCTACAGTAACATCAATCTTTTCAATGAAAGCTAGTCAGAAATATGGACAATCAGCATCTCTTCTTTATTAGCACTGGAGTTATTGCTAGATTTTTGCTAGGATAAGGTCCCTTTAGAAATAGACGATGCTAGAGGAGAAGCTCCCTCTACCAAAAGACGATTGAGATGTTTGGACCTCACTTCAAACTGTTAATATAAACCAAAGGTGAAAGAAGGTATCATTACATTCTTACACTTAGATCAGACCTATATTGCAAGAATGCTTTAGTTGATCTTAGTTTAAAAGATTTTTTACTCTAAACTATATAAGAGCTTTCCATTTCAACCAAGTTCTCATAAATTGACCTCAGTTCTTCGTAGGCTGAAGATTTCTTGTTCTTACTCAATCACACCACTTCATTTATCTTCCTGCACTATAGATCAAACAGGGAGCGCAAAAGAGAATCCCAACATAAAGAAATTTAATAGTTATATCTGACTAAATGCAGTAAATATAGACCCATAAACCCGCATATGAACCATTTCGATGCAGTAGGTTTCGTGCAAGAACGTAAGGATTCTAGGTTCTATGAATTGGTAAGAGACAAATCAATTCCAAAGTAGCGGACCACCACGTTTAAGGACATAAAAAGTATACGTATTGGGTTCCATCGCTTGTTAAAGTTTCAGTTTTACTGTCAATATTCGAATTTTGCTTCTTAGTCGGTTAATGTGCCGTCAATTAATCGGAAAATCGAGTTGATTATCTCTGAACGTCGCAATATCATTTTATACCCTGAAGAGGGTGAGAAGTAAAGTTCTCTCTCCATGAACAAAGACCAAACTCTATAAGTCACTCATCATTCCTGTTCTGCTATATGGTGCAGAGGCATTGACGGTGACAACATCTGATGAGTCAACGTTACGAGTTTTCGAGAGAAAGGTTCCGAGGAAGATTTCTGTTCTTTTGGGCATTGGCAATGACAAATACCGTAGGCGATACAACGAGGAGCTGTAAGAGATATACGACGACATTAACATAGTTCATGTCATCCGTATAGATGAAAACACCCCAGCTCTCAAAGTATTCGACGCAATACTCTCCCAGGGAAGCAGGGAAGAGAGACCTCCACTTCGTTGGAGAATCAGGTGGAGAAACGATCGGCGCACTGTTTTTAACTCGGCTATAACCCAGGAAGAGGTGTGTACGCCATTGGGGATGAAGGTGAAGGGCAGGGTATACTAAGCTTGCCACGATATTTGTAACAAACAATAGGAAATGTCAGAAACTCTAAAAAAAATATATATATGAATTATCAGCGTGACGAGCTAAGTCCATTTAGCTAAGCCCGTCAGTTCTGTCCGTCAGTCCGGTTATATATACACGAAATAGTCGTTCAGGTTTTGTGATAGAGATCTGAAATTTTGCAATCGTCCTTTTCGCAGCAAGAAGCTGCTCATTTGTTAGAACGGTCGATATCGGACCACTATAACATATAGCTGCCATACAAACTGAACAATCGGAGATATCTTCACAAAATTCGGCAACGGTGAAATCTCTGAAAAAAATAATCAGATCGATCACCTTAGCATATACATATGTATGTATGCATTTGCCTTACAAACCGACCGGCCCCAAGGACTTGGAAGGAATATTTTGTATTTGTGTAGAGCACTACAGCTTCGTTGCAAACGTAGTTAACGTTTTTTCTTGTTCTGCGACAGAACGACAGATAAGTAAGCACTCCGTTCGACTTGTCATATCTTCCTGTTGGTTGGAGAAACATACATATTCGAGATCCCTCAGCTCCTATTAGTTTTACGTAGCCAATCTTGTAAGAGGCACTTTTCTTTGTAAAAATACATTCATAACTTGGGTGTTGCCTTTCACAATGGTGGATCGATTTCGAAACCATGACCATGACCAGTAATAGTCACGTACTTCATCAAACTAAATCTGGCGATCAATCACACAAACTATTTGTTGCAACACAAATAAAAAGTTGCCAAAAGTAAACAAAATTTTCAATTTTGATTATTTAGAAGAGAATTGCATTCTTCGAGATTAAATCAAATAAACTCATGAAAGTCACTTGTGTAAAACCAGAATGCAGACAACAATGCAAGAATCTCAAGCAGCGCTCCGTGGCAACACGATGAAATTTTTTGGCAAACGCAGCATGCAACCAAATGAAAAGCATATTTGTCGACACACATTCCCGCGCACATATACATATGTATGTATGTATGTATGTGTAAGCGAGTACGTGTTTATAATGTGGAAAAACCCGGCTAGCTTCGCATGCTCCACTTGCCGCAACGCAACGCAGGCGTGGGGGCGCTTGCCACCAAGTGTGCCACAAACCATCAATTTTGTTCACCTATCAGAATCAGATATCAGAGATCGTTGTACGCCATCGCCCACATATAAAACACACAAAGTGTTATGTTAACGACAGCAACAACAGCAGCAACAATCGAGGAAAACTACCGGTGCGGCAGCCAGTAATGTCAACAACAGCAGCAACGTCAATATCAACATCAGCAACATTACCGGCGAAAACGAAAACTACTATTACTTGCAACATGTGTACATAGTAGCAGTTGCAACAACAACAAATTACAACAACAACTAGAGAACAGCAGGAATAAAAAAACACATCGCGACGATGCTGTGTGACAACAAATGCGGCCAATGCTCTTTTGAGCACGTTTTAACTAGCAAGAAACAAAAAGCGGGTGGCCGCGCTGCTGGAGCGTGCAACGTGCGGGGTGCGGGATGCTTACAGTGCAGATATTTGTTAACTCGTAAGTGGTTAGTGGTGCTGCGGCTGCGGCAGCGGCTGGTGTTAAGCGCAGATATACCTGGAGTAATCAGCAGTGAACCAAGCCAACCAGGCAGCCATGCGTTCCGAGAGCTAACTAGAGAAGCCGGAAACACACACATGAAAACTTAAAGGGGGTTTCAATTAATACAGCGTTATGTTGACAGATTGTGATAGCGGTAATTTATGGAAAACAAGATAAAGACTTTGAAAAAGTTCACTCCAGGTATACTTTGTTACTTGATATATCAAAGTCGGGCTTCTTTGGCTCTGATTCCTCGACTTGCACAAGAGCTTTGTCTTTCCCGAGCTTCAATTTTAAATCTGGAAGTTATAAATGATATGAAATTCAACTGTAGAATAGTTCAAAGCTCGGATCATGCTTCATAGTTTTGAATAGGGTTTTGGGCTTTTATCTTCTTCTTCCTTTAGATGAAATTATACCACCTTTTTATATGCAGTATGCAGTCATATCCCAAGAATCCGTTTATATTGGTCTCCCAGAGCTTTGACAGAACACTTGTCTCTAAATTTACGTTGGAAGTCATTTAAGGCCGAAGAAAAATTAAGTATTAGTTGAGGTTCCGACTAAATAATGGTCTTAACTCTCTTAAAGTGCAGATTTCTAAGAGATAGAGAACGAATTCAAGAGTAAATTCCTCTCAGCATGAACCATGAAGCTCCCAATTTGGTTAAAATCTGTGCTAAGGGCCATAACTTCTACGATTCAGACATTTATCTTCTCGAAACAGCCAAAATTTTCTAAAAAAAACCTCAGTTTTCATTTTAAAGAAGAAGATCTCTTTTAAAAGCTGATACTTTCCACTTCCTTCCCATCAATGATTTCGGTACTCGACGAACAAAGACCAAGCTCTACAAGTCACTCATAATCTCCGTCCCGCATGGAAGATGGGCAAAAATCTGACAATTAAAAAAGGTCCTTTGAACATTGGCAAAGGCGAATACCGTAGTCGATGAAATGATGGGCTGTATGAGATATTCGGCATTGACATAGTTTAGCGAATTAAGAGTGGCTACGCTGGCTAAGTCATGCCGTCCGAATGGATAAAAACAGTTCAGCTCTGAGAGTATTCGAAGCAGTGCCCGGCGGGGAAGGAGAGAAAGAGGACTCCGTTGGAAAGACCAGGTGGAGAAGGACCTGACTACACTTACAATCTACAATTGGCATTAAACAGCGAAAAGGAAGAAAGACTTACGCGCTTTTGTAATACCGCATAAGCAGTGTCTACGGCAATAAAGAAGAAGTAAGATTTCGGTGAACACAAGTTTCTGGAAAGCCTTTAGCTGTTAAGTTTGGAAAATCAAGCTCTGTAAATGTGAACGGCAAATGCTTCTATTGAACCAAAGCAACTTAAGACAAACGCCAAGCCATACCTAAGTAATTAGAGGTTCTGTAAATATTTAGAAGAGGTCACTGAATTCGAACTTTTTAGTGGAATTTTCAAACCCCGGCTATCCATGGCACTAAAGTGTATGTATGAGTCAGGCTCAGCATAATTGGGACTGTGCGAGCTTGAGAGTCTTTCGGGCAACGTGTTTGGCGAAGAAGGTTTTCACAGAGCTCTTACCATTATTTCGGTTGGCTCGAATCTATCCATTATTTTCAGTAGAGCCTATGACACGAGCGCAGAACTGTGCGACCTGGAGAGTCCATAGCCGGACTCATTCTTTACGAGCCAAGTACAGAGAAGAGCTCCAATTTTGTACTTAAAGCACCAACTCATCATTTTCGGATCTATGCGACCTTAACAGCGCCTTGACGATCTTTTGAGCGGTGAGCCAGTTCACGAAGCTCCGTTTATTACACTTTCGTCTTGTCTAATGTGGACCTTATTGCCAACCCCTTTATCTAATTGAGTATGCATATCCCATACTATCAGCGCCACGCCAACTACTCACCGGCATAGCTAAGCGAGCAGTCAGCTAAGCCGTCAACCAGCCAACCAAAGCAAGCGCAAAGGCGGTGAATAATGGCGCAGCACCGGCAGCCCACAGCTGCCAACGAGCAAACAGCAAACGTGCGTGCACGCAAAAATCATTCTAGCTAAAACGCATTTTTCTTTATTATATTTCCATTTTTTATTATTTTTTACTTTTTAATGTTTCGTTTTGTTTTTTGTTTTTGTTCACTTTGTTTTACTTTGGCAAATTTACAAGGAGGAGAGTCGGTTTTATTGCCTGGTACTTTGAAGTCGCAACGTCATCAGCGCAAAAACTTTTTAATATTTAATTTTAAATACTTCGTGAAATTAAATTAAATTAGAATTACGCGCGTACACGCATAAGCACACTTGCGCGCACATCACACAAACACACGTAGACGAACGCGCACACAACACACACATACGCAGCACCGACCAAGTGCTATAAAAAGGGAGCGCTGATAGGCAATGAAAAACTTGTAGGGCAAAATTCATGAAGGAATTCACGCGCAAGCTCACGCACTCACAAACACATACACGCGCGAGCGTTTTCACTAACACACATACGAATACAAATTTGTTCATTCACTCATTTAGTCATTCATTGATATAACTGACTAATGCAGCACACATTTTCCCAGCGCCACTTTACTTAGGCGCGTAAGTGGCGTGAATGAATGCTGCCAATGGTTGGGGGCGTACCACACGCAACGGCGGAAGGGGTTCAAAGCACACAGTGACTGGTCGCGCGACAGCAGCTGGTGCGCGCTGACGGTTGTTAGGCTGCGGGCTTGTTTTTTTTTTTGTTCTTGTGCTTGCTTTTTTGCGGTAAGTGCGTGCGCCCACGGCGCTGTCTATGGAATGAGTCTCGGTCGCCTAGAGGTTTTCTTAGTAGGGAGCTTAGTGTAGAGACATAGCGCATAGGTTAGCCTTAGCGCTGCTCGGAGGCGCAGTCAACGAAGCGGAAGGCATTGCGCGACGTAAGGAGCGCACGTAGTACTTAAAACAATGGCGCTGCGGCAAGTAAGCAAGGAAATGTTGGATTTGTGGAGGGAAGTGCGTGGTGCGCGACTGTGAAAAGCAGCGCGCTGGGTGATCTTTGGTAGATTTGAATGGCTCGGTTAAAACGGTAGCTTTATTATTGCTTTTCCTTAAGTACATATTGAAGGTGTACACACTGGCGCTCTTATAAATATTATGCTCATTTTTATTGCAACTTATATTTGTTGTTATTTTAAGAAACGCGCATATGTGCATTAGGGGTGGTCAGTAAAATTTTGTGTGAAAAAATTAATTAAAATTTTAAAACGTAAAATTTGTAATAGCAAGCGCTCTTTTTAAGCTGATTAAATTATTAATAATTTTTTATTATTTTTATCAAGCACTTACTATATGTTGCAGAGTCCAACATGGAATTTTAATCCAAAGCATGTTTGTCACCATAAAACTGAGTGAACATTTTTTCAGTTTGCTATGATGTTTGTAATGCCTATAAGATAATATCGGAATTCCTATAAAATATTTATCTAAATGACCAACGTGACGATGTAGCCATGATTGTCTTATGTACCTGAATAGTCCTTCAGTTTTTGAGATATGGATCTGAAAAAAGACTGTAGTCTCCTCCGATATTGTTGGTGTTTCTACCGAAATACCAAAATATATTAAAACATAGACTAGTCCGAAAATAACTAGTCGCTAACTAGTTGGTAAACATATTTTAATTGTTTTCTTAACACCTTTTCTACCTAAATACCAAAAAAATATTAACAAATAAACTCATCCGAAATAACTAGTCGGTAACTAGCTTGTAAAAATATTATAATTGCTTTCTTAACATATTTTCTACCTAAATACCAAATTATATTAACAAATAAACTCATCCGAAAGTAACTACACGGTAACTAGTTCATTAATTAGCACTTTTTCAACTAATAATTATTTACGAAAGTGTTTCTAATAATAAATATACCATAAAACATTTAACAACAAGTTCGAGAATAATATTCCAAAAAAGCATTTTTGAAAAATATTGCCTTAGTTTGTTGTTTTAACAAGTTCACTATAGTATATAGTATAGCTGTCCTACAAACCGAATGGTCTAGGTTAAGTGCTTATATGGAAAACTCTTTCATTTTATGAGGAATCTTCACAAAATTTTCGACGCAATTGTTCATATAGAGTCACCTTAGCTTATAGCTACCATACAAACCAAGCGAGCAACGTTTCTGTAATGAATTTGTGTAAGGTATTATATAGTAGCTTCGGTGCAACCGTTGTTCGTCTAATTCCCCTCACAATAGATTCAATTATATTTCGGACTTAAAACAGCTTTAAGTAAGATTTTTTGTTTCTTAAAAGACGACTGACATAATTTGAGAAGCTTTTTCATGGCCGTCAGAGCTTTGTCATCTTTCCAAAGATAACCGTAGCCTTAGGAAGAATGGATCCAATTCTTATCGCGTATAAAATTTCTTGAACAATATCCCTGTATCCGAGTATTGAATTCTCTCCACAACTTACCTTCAGTTATTCATGATAAACCTAGAACATTTTAAACTCTGGGACATACGCCAATCTCAGTTTCAATGCTCACGCGTACGCTTTCACAGATGTACAATACAAAACTACGAAATTCATTTGTTTCATTAAAAACAATTTTACCTCCTTCCTAACAATACAATGGTTACTGCGAGGCCTTATTAAAACATTTACTAAGTCAATAAATCACAGCGCGAAGTCCGCAACGTCAGCAAGCGCAAACAATACCCAAATATTTGACCGTTAATAATTGAAGTATGTGGATAAATATTGGTTTGCCCTACACTTGGGAGTGAGCAGCTCACCAACTTTCAGTTAACGCCAATTATCCTTTCATTATGAATACAAATCAAACCCCACCCACGCGATGTGATGGATGACCTATGCAGCAAGGCGGGTGTGAAAGCTAACGGAGCATGCCATTTATGTGTATAAATCATTTTTGTTTCTCAAAACGCTTAAATTGTACTTTTCTAAAAAGGGTTGACAAGTTCAATTTGCTCTCACTTCAAAATTACTGCAACTAGAAAAGTAATTTATTTTGATATTTTTTTAATGTGAGCTGCTTTGGTCTTGTTATTGCCATTTCTTAACTAGACATCAGCCATCAAAGCTTGATGAGAGTTCAGCTTTGGACCTAAACTTCGTTTTGACTATTTCGACGGGTATCGTGAATAATTCAATCGACAAATAACCGAATTTTCTCAACTTCAACATGCATAGAGTACAAACTTTTTTCATTACCATGAAAGCATCAGCAAGTCAACCGTTTATAGTTCCAAGATTGCTAGATTAAATATTATCGAGTTATTGAATGGTTCAATGTTAAAACCCACAATGATAGTCAATCACATGTTCAAACTTCGGTCACAAATGAAATTGCCTCATATGTCTCTAACAATGTTTTAAGGTTTCTCTACCTTTAACGATATTCTGCGATAGATAGATGATAGGCCAAAAGCAAAGTTTGAAATTTAGCAAAATTCGTTCCGGACGGACAAAATAGACTTGGCTTTCTTCATTCCAAAAGCTCAGTTAATGATTGAATTCCATTGTCAATAGTAATAGGCCAAGCTCCAATGAATATTTTCATTTCATTTTCGACTGATGACTGGTGGTAAGACGAGTTTTTCTTGTGATTTAACTCAGCAAGCACGCCGACTTAGATTAAAAAAAAGGATTACGCTGCGCCCTATGGTCTATTCCTATTACGGGGCAATCAAGGAATATTGATAATCGAAGTTAGATCTCCAGAACAGTTTTTCAATAAAAAATAAAACGTAAAATCCTACTTTATCTTCTTTAATAGCGTAGACACCGCTTACTCGGTTATAACCGAGTTTACAACAGCGCGCCATTCGCTCTTCTGTTTCGCTTTTTTGCGCCAATTGGAAATTCCTAGTGTAGCCAGGTCCTTCTCCTTCTGGTCTTTCTAACAGAGTGGAGGTCTTCCTCTTCCTCTACTTTCAGAGCTGGAGTGCTTTCGTCCATTCAGACGACATGATATATGGAAAGACAGGGATGACGAATGACTTATAAAGTTTGGACTTTGTTCGTCAAGAGTGGATTTTACTTCTCAATTGCCTACGCAGTCCGAAGTAGCACTTGTCGGGAAGATTTATTCTGGTTTGGCTTTGGGAGACTGACACTGCTGTTGGTGTTAAAGCTGGTTCCAAATAGACGAAATTATATACGACTTCGAAGTTATGACTGTGGGTCCTGACGTGGGAGCCAAGTCGCGAGTACGATGACTGTTTGTTTGATGAGAAGAGATATTTCGTTTTGCCCTCGTTCACTACCAGACCCATTTCCTTCGCTTCTTTGTCTAACGTGGAGAAAGCAGAACTAACGTAGCGAAGGTTATGACCAATGATATCGATACTATCCTGCTAACTGTCTTAATTTGCCCTCGAGTGAACAATCAGTTACTTGAACCTTTTACTATTGAACTCTCACAGTATCAGCTTGGAAGCCCCGGCACGTGCTGACAGTAGCGATTTCTATAAGCTTTTTCGTTCTCCCTTAGCGTATGGGGACGGCTCTGGTCTTATTGAGCTGGTTGCTTTTCGATAGAAAAAATGAGTTGCTACCCTTTATAAGTTTACTATTGCTGTTTAGGCGTTAATAACTATCGGATAAATAACTTATTTATTGGGTGATCCGGCTTTATATATTTGTAATGTGATCCAAACCTTGGTCGTGATAATTTTCAAACATCTCAGAAAACTCTGTCGAGAATAAAACAGCATTGATAGGATTCCTAAAATTAGGTCCCTTACACTATTGATATATTAATTTTGGTTTCGTTGTTGCTCTGGCGGCACAAACATTCTTCGAATAATTTTGAGGAACACCGAATTGTTTGTCTTTGTCCGGATAAAAATTCGGAAAACTTTTCGTCGTCCGTTACACTGACCTGACTTTCGGGAGATTGATTTGAAGTTGATTTTATGGGATTGAAAACTCAAGCCCGAAGTAAATAGCGCTCAGAGAACTTTCCTAACTTGCGTAAACTTCTGCATATGGCTCCATCTGGCAATAAAAAGAAGAGGCACTCAACCCCCGAGGACCATTCAGATTTTAAGAAATATTTTGCCGTCGTTCACAGAAGTCATGGATAAGTTTCACGACACTGTTGTTCCTTTCTCTATACTCCGCGCCTTCTTCCAAGAAGTCGTGACTGTATGAAATAAAGCTTCACAACGCTCTGATGAAACAATAAACTATAAACTTCAGCTCTCACGTACATAAGTGCCTGTAAAATGGCTTAAAATTAGCATTAACTGTATTCTAATAGCCTATATCCTTTAATGCCCTGAAAACGCAAGCTCACCAATTAAAATAAAAACCCTAAACAAACCCATTTGATCCGATCTGTGTGTGAATGAGGCGGAAATTTAGCCCGCGGTCATGCCATATGTAAATTGGCTGAAACATAGCGGATTTATTTCCGATAAAACGCTGTAAATTTACATAGTCCGCAAGTCAAGCGCCGTTAGCCCATTAGCTGAGCCAAATGTGTTGTTTGTGTAAACATTTTAACGCTTATGCGCAAATATTTTTTTTATTCTAAGAGGCCTTTAATTTTTATTTTTATTACATTTTTTTTTATTTTTTATACTTTTCTTTTTTGTTGAATTTTTTTTTATTTTTTTTTTAACATTTTTCCTCTGTTTTTTGCTTTTTGCTCGCTTCTCACGCCACCAGTGTCTTGTCGTGTCAGTATCGGCTTATCGATGCTGTCATAAACGAAGAGCCTAGTTGTTAACGCATTAAATGCGAAAATACGCCCGCACCAAAAATAACAGCAACACACATACAGACGCACGCAAACACATATGCTAAATGCCTAAAATAAAGCAAACACACATATATTTATGTGTGTGTGTGCGATTGTATGACTTTTTTTTTGGGCGCACTCTTACTGACTTTTACTGCTGCGGCGCGCACGAGAACCCACCCGCAGGCTTTGCATATGTATGTACTTAAAGGTCTAACCAACCTAGCAACCAAAACAGGCACTCATTCATTCAGCACCTCGTAAAATGGCCTTAGGCGCGTTAGAGTGGCCCAAGAAAGCCAGCTAGACAATGTAAGCCATTCAGCTTTGTTGATTGTGGAGCGCGGTGCAGGGAGCACAGAGCGTGGCGCGTGGAGTTGGGGGTATAAGCCAGACAAAACCGGCAGCTGGGCAGGCACTTAGACAACTGCACAGAGAGTTACTCAGTCAGTTGTCGAGTCGCTCACAGCCAGTCTGTCAGTCAGTCAGTCACTGTGTCAGTTTGACAGTCAACTACACACAGCATAAGTGGTCCACACCAGTCCCTCGAGCATATCTAATTTGCGGTCGATGCGCGTTTGTGCTTTGGTTTTCGCCTAAAATAACCCAAAAACGAAAAACCAAGAAAGACAAAAAAGACACCACACAATGATGCGACACAAAGATACCACGAAAAGACAAAGCAAAAGCGGCGTTCAATGCGGCAAGGCGTAGCGTGGCGTGACGTAGTGCTGTGTGGCGACTCAGTCGCTATAATTGTAAGTGCGAAGCTGGTCGAAAGCGTGCGCTGCGACGCAGAAACACAGCCAAACACGCAGGCATTGTGTGAGGCTTTCTCATTGTGGCTGTGCAGCGCGGCGATGACAGCATGGCAGGGGGGTGTGCCATTGAAGTGTTTGCCGTGCCGTGCCGTCCGCCCGTATTTAATTGAATCAATGCGTTAGCGCAAAGGCATATTTCGCTTTGACTTTTGCGACGCGTCAACCACAAACGCCAACCCAAAACCACCCACTGTAAGGCTTTAGTCAACAGCGCGAAAAAGCCAAAACCATAACCTCAACTAACATTGGTCGTGGAAATCACAGTCTCTTGGCTGGGCAGCCGCAGTCACGAACCATGCCAGCTGCTTAGTTGCGCTTATCGCAGTTTCTGTTGCTGTTGCTGTCGCTGTTGTCGGCGTCTTCGTCGTCGCGTTTGTCGCAGCTGCTCCTTGTAAAGAGTGACACACACATGTGGTGGCAGATTGGAAAAAATAACGCAATAAAGCAATGAGGCAAAAGAAATGCGCGCATATTTTGACACGCACACAGTCGTAAAATCGCATAAATACTCGCCTTTTGGCCACACTGGCAGCTGTTAGCCGTTAACTACTTCTGCTCTTGCTTTTAGCTGTCGATTGAGTTGCTGAGCTGTAGGTTGGTTCTACTGAAATAAGGCGCTATTGATATGTCAATGAAGTGGAAGTAAGTCCTTAGCGACCATGTTGTGATCTAATCGGCTTTAGCGATGAAATATGATTGAATGGTAGGTTGAAAAGAGAGGTGTGTGAGCACTGGAACTTAGTTGGTCGTACTTAAGTCAGAATAAGCGCCATTGTGCTCCCGAATGGTAACCAATTTAAGCCTTATCTAGCAACTCTCTGGATTTGGTAAAAGATCTGATTCTTTTGCACCCCAGCTACCCAATGTCTCTTAGGTTGGAGTATTGCGAGTCGTGGAATATGTCCCTTCTCATCCATCATTCATCAGAATTGATAAAATTCCAATTCATCATCCTCCGCGCGTGCCCTACTTTCCGCTGTATCCAGTTTTTCCATTTTCTGAAGGTGGGATCTTAAAACTAGTTACCGTTTTGCCTAGAAGTAAGAATTTTTTTTGTCTGTCCACCATCAACACTACCCCAAAGTAACTTTATGGTTGGACCTGTGTTGCTTATGTTTCAATACCCGAGGTGTTCCTCTAAGGTCCATTGCTTCAAACAACCCCTGAAAGTGCTGAATGGGCTGGGGTAGCTTAGGGAATTATGTCTCGAGCTGCCAACAAGCGAGCCAACTCATCAGCCTTTTCATTTTCTTTTATTATTATAAGGCCAGGTACCTAGATGAAAATAACCGAGTTACCTACTCAGGGTCTAGCTATTGTCTCGGTACTATCGATCAGAGAATCTTTGGTCCAGTCTTCTCTACTAGGTATTGAAAACGGTGAAAACGGACCCGCGGGAGTCTCCATTTCTCGGTCGCATTGATAGCTTCATCCGAGTTCATTAACAAGGTCGAGTATGATTCCACGCCCGTAGCGCCAGGATCAGGCTAGACCAACAGACTAGTAGACAATGTCCAGTGTGGTTAACGTGGGTACCTGCTGACGACAACCTTAACTTCAAAAGCACAGCGGATCAAATAAATGCGTTGATCAGCGCCCTGAGAATGCTAGGCATTTTCAGTGTGGAATGGACACGCTAACCACCTTGGTTCGAGCCCAACTAAAACCTCTGCCGTGCTTTGAGTGGCACCCGGTTGCGATGCAACTCCACAGTTCTTTGTCTAGTGGACAAAAAAAAAAACCTCTCGAAAGGAAGTGATAAAAGTGGTTTTGGAGCCATTAAGTGAACCATTTCAAGAGAAATCGTACCAAAGTAAGCCAAGTAGGGTCTCGAGAGTAAACTGCCTCTGTGTACAACCTCTACAATAGAAAAACTGATATAATCGTAGGAGATTTCTGTGAACAAAGGAACAAAAAAGACACAATTTTTTTAGAACTTTCAAAACATTGTTGTCTGGAAACCCATGGAAGTATAATTAACGGCATTTCTGATCGAAAAAATAACTTATTCAAAAACCGACTAGATTTATCTAGCGCTCCCTTTCGACATATAAATATGAACTGCCATACTACAGTAGACCGTATGCTTTCAATGTGCCCATGTGATTGTGTGCGTGCACTCGTGCGCACAAAGTGAGTGCCACTCGAGTACGTATACGCCAGAGTGACCGCACGACCGAGTGACCGAGCAACACGGATGTGTCGATGGCAATCAATTTGAATGCGCCAAATTGTTGAGAAAGTAGCACCGCAGTTGATTAACTTCCACCACTCGTAGACGCACACACACATACATGCATACATATAAATGTGAAGCACTAAGGCAACATAAGGCAGTTGGTGCCGTTAACGGTCTACTAAGGCACATAAACGAGCCCGAGCACGAGCACGAGCATATAATCATAAATATAAAAGAATAAATAAATTTAACACTTACGCACACAAGCGCAATAAATGCAAAAGCGATGAGTGTACGTGTAAATTTAAGGGTCCGCCATAAAGTGTTCAGAGATTATAACTGCATTTTGCATTTATGGTTATTTTCAGGTTAAGTTATGCCTTTGGATAAGGAGATCGAAGGTCAAAGAAAAAATGTTTATATATAGATTTATATATAGATTTATCATCGCTATCCGAGATGTTGGAGTATCTCTTTCTTAGGGATATACGAGTATGGGTGTTCTCCATATAGAGTGAATAAAAAAATACTCCCTTGAGGGTATGCTCGTATGAGTTTTAATAATATATCTCATCTCTTTTACCAATTCATGGTAGTTCTAGCAGATACTCTTATACTTTAAAGCCTTACCGAGCCCCTACTTTCAGTGAAATAATACCCCAGCCGGTCTAAAAAAATCCTTTCCAATCCAT
>CM050325.1:104582159-104601546 GCA_027475135.1 Bactrocera correcta
CTAGAACGAGCGTGTTGAATTCCTGTATATCAGGAGCAATACCATCGATTTCAAATTAATACTTACTTTCACTTTGTAAAATGTAAATCAAGCACCGAAGAAGACATCGATTACTTTGACATTCGGAGACTGACAACGAATCCGGCATAAATGGGGTATATGCTGATACGAAAGCTTCTTCAGAACAACATTGAAATAAGCTCACTTCACTTTTAAGTTGTGGTTTTTAGCTAGCAAATTAGTTAGTTTAAAAATCACTTAACACACTTTTAGCTGAAAAGCTTAGAGTGTTAATAATTATAAGGAAAACGAGCGTTGCCACATCTTAAAAACCCAAAATATGAAGGATTTTTCAAAGACATCGCTTTCTTTTTTGTAATTTCGCATGATCTGTATTCTGCGTTGGCGATCTTCGGCCGCGCTTTATGAAAAAAAAACCTGGTCGAGTCAAAACCCGGGGTCACTGAAGTATTTTCGCGTAATACTACTTTCTGTGAAAGAACTAAGATTACTGAATAATGAAAGAGGAAAGAAATTTTAAAATCATATGGAGCAACAGAACCGATTACACAAAAATTTTTCATATTTTTTTAAAGTTTTTTTTTTTTAATGTATTACAAATTAGTCTAAAAGACAACAAAGCGGCGGCGGCCCATGAATTACCGCCCGAGAATTCAAATATGGTGGCGAAGAACTGATAAAGAGCACGTATCCACTTGTTTGTAGAATATGGTCGGAACGCACAGCTGACGATTCGAATTTAAGTATGCTCTGCCCAACCCCCAAAAAAGAGAGACCCCATAATCTGCGCCAACTACCTTTGGACAAGCTTCCACAAGGTCGCATATAAGGTTCTATCGAGCCTACTGTGTGAAACATTTAGACCTGGGAAATCAAAAACCGACCAGATATTCAGCATGCGCCAAATCTTGGAAAAGACCCGTGAGAAGAGAATTGACACACACCTCCTCTTCGTCGATTTCAAAGCTGCTATCGACAGAACGAAAAGGAGCTGCTTTATGCCGCTGTGTCTGAATTTGGTATCCTCGCATAATTAATACGGCTGTGTAAATTAACGTTGAGCAACACCAAAAACTCCGTCAGGATCGAGAAGGACCTCTCCGAACCGTTCGATACCAAAAGAGGTTTTAGAGAAGGCAACTTCCTTCGGTGCGACTTCTTCAATCTTCTCTTGGAGTAAATAATTCGAATTGCGAAACTGAATCGAGAAGGTACAATCTTCTATAAGAGTGTACAGCTGCTGGCGTATGCCGATGATATTGATATCATCCTTTAAGATTCTTTCACATATCTAAAAAAATTAGATTTTTTCAATTTCCAGACTTGAACACCCCTTTAAAATGTGCAGCAAGTAAATGCTCATTCATTGAAAAACTATTTGTTTGCACTTCTGGATCGTGTATCTCCGACAACAACTGATTTTGCGATTGAAAATCAATTAGCTACACATATATAATATATATGTATATATATGGCATTACGAGTATGTACTATTTTCTTTCGTGTCGCTCTGTGATAGTTTATAAGTGTCGCGGCAGCTCGAGTCAAGGTTTCAGTTTTGTCTTGGTCTGTTAACTCTTTAGTTCCATACAATTTGTTAAATTGAGGTCGTAAGATCTCATACTTACAGTTATACCGACGGATTGCCGTGTTTAAAAAAAAAATTTTAATTTTGAAAAAAATTATGGGATTTCCGAGTGTAATTATTTCGGTTTTAGTGTGCTTAAACGCTTTCCAAGTACACAGTGATAAGGTTACGGCGGCAGAGGAAAACAATAATTCAACGGTATTTCCGAAAATAAATAAGAATGCAATTCCATATATCTTAATATGTCATGTCAAGGGTGTATTTTAGTGTAAAACAAGAAAAAACGTTAACTTCGGTTGCACCGAAGCTAAATACCCTTCACAGGTGCATTTCTATTGGTAACTATGTGTCCAGTTTGTATGGAAGCTATATGTTATAGTTAACCGATCTGAACAATTTCTTCAGAGATTACATTGTTGCCTTAGAAAATAATATATACCAAATTTCGTGAATATATCTTGTCAAATGTGAAAGTTGTCCATACAAGAACTTGATTCCGATCGTTCAGTTTGTATGGCAGCTATATGCTATAGTTAACCGATCTGAACAAATTCTTCAGAGATTACATTGTTGCCTTAGAAAATAATATATACCAAATTTCGTGAATATATCTTGTCAAATGTGAAAGTTGTCCATACAAGAACTTGATTCCGATCGTTCAGTTTGTATGGCAGCTATATGCTATAGTTAACCGATCTGAACAAATTCTTCAGAGATTACATTGTTGCCTTAGAAAATAATATATACCAAATTTCGTGAATATATCTTGTCAAATGTGAAAGTTGTCCATACAAGAACTTGATTCCGATCGTTCAGTTTGTATGGCAGCTATATGTTATAGTTAACCGATCTGAACAATTTTCTCAGATATTACATTTTTGCCCTAGAACATAATCTATACCAAATTTGGTGATGATACATTGTCAAATGCGAAAGTTTTCCATATGAGAACTTGATTCCGATCGTTCAGTTTATATGGCAGCTATATGTTATAGTGGTCCGATATCGGCCGTTCCGACAAATGAGCAGCTTCTTGAAGAGAAAATGACGTTTGCAAAATTTCAAAAGGATATCTTAAAAAACTGAGGGACTAGTTCGTATATATACAGACAGACGGACAGACGGACAGACAGAGGGACATGGCTAAATCGACTCAGCTCAACATACTGATCATTTATATATATACTTTATAGGGTCTCCGACGCTTCCTTCTGGGTGTTACAAACATCGTGACAAAGTTAATATACCCTGTTCAGGGTATAAAAAGGATGCCTTTCCGTCTTACAGTGCAACACTGACATTTCGTGAAGTAACTTAGAAGAAGTCACAAAAAATTTTCCCTCGTTGAAGGAAAATTAAAAAAAGTTAAGATTTACTATTCCTCGAGCTGTTATCATATCAACTAGTTTCCAAAATATTCATCGGTGTTCAAAATTGATACTATACCATAAACATATGTATATGTATATAAAAATTTTCTTTGCGATCAAGAGCCCAAAAAACTCGAAAGTGGTACTACCAAATTTAATCTTTTTCTCTGAGCCAATAGCTATATTGTACATTTAGTTTGGACAAATGCAAAGGTAAACAGATGTAAGAAAGACCAATCTTGAGATATCCCAATCTTAAACTGTTCCAAATTATCCAGCCGATCTCATGTCCATCTTATTCTCAAGTTCGCCACAACTTATATGATCCCTTCGTTGTTTCTGAACAACTAATTTGAATATGTTTTTTTTATATATCTACGAAAAGTTGTTTATATAAAACCAATGCCGTTAATCATCGATGAATAACAGCAACAAATTACAGTTGAGGCTCTCATAAACATCGGGTTTTGAAAGGTTAAGCCGATAAGCCAGACAAGTTGTAATATTACAATTACATTGTCTTAAAAAAAAATAATGCCAATGCACCAATATACATACATATAGTATATATAAATAAAGATAAGGCTTATTTTGCCCAGCTATTTTTGAAATACTGTATACTCAATGAAGCTATATTCTCCTAAATGCCGGGAAAAACACAAAAATATATCAGATTTTTTAATAATTATATCTTCCAAACATAGCTGCATTACCAAATCGAACCTTTGCCCGACTCATATGCGCACCTTGGTGAAGGTCCCCATTGGGATATTGAGACGCAGAGTCTCTACTATGTTTCTCTTGATTCTGGCTGGATACTGCGCTACGACTACCAGGAGGATACGGTGTACCGTAGCAAAGTTGAGAATCTCCAATTCACCTCCTTCATTGTTCCGATCGCAGGACAAAAGGATAAATTTGTTGTTGGATCTAGTCGTCGTGTACTGGTCGTCACATGGGATGGTGTTTCGCCGACAAGCAAGGTAGATCGTGTACTCTTCGAAGTGCAACAAGACGAGCAGTACATTGTTAATCGTTTTAACGATGCCAAAGCTGATCCACGTGGACGTCTCTTTGCCGGCACGATGCGTTATGTCGGTGATGCATACAAAGATCGCTGGGGTGAATTGTATAAATATGATAATGGCACAGTAACGGTAGTGAAGACCGATGTCGGCATCTCCAATGGTTTGGCTTGGAACGAGAAGACAAATAAGTTCTATTTTATAGATACCGCTGACTATGAAGTGAAGGAATACGATTATGATCTTGAATCTGGTGTACCAAGTAAGCACGTGCTTGCTGTGATTTAAGAAAGTCTTTACTAGAAATAAATTTGTTATACTTTCATTAATTCAGCTAAACCGAAGGTCGTTTTTGATGTGCGTCGACCGAGTCCAGAAAGCAATTTGTTGCCCGATGGTATGACCATAGACACTGATGGTAATATTTATGTGGCCACTTACAATGGCTACACCTTATACAAGGTTAATCCAAGGTTAGTCTTCATATATATGCTTTATTGGATCACCCAGATAGCAAATTTTTATCGTCTTTTTTAATTTTTTTCTATTTAGAACCGGGGAAGTTCTCTTGGAAATCAAGTTTCCCTGCAAGCAAATCACATCTACTGCCTGGGGTGGTCCCAATCTCGATATCTTATATGTAACAACATCAGCCGAATTCGATCAACCACCACCGGCTGGCACCACTTACAAGATTACCGGCTTGGGCGCTAAAGGTTTACCTATGACAAAGGTTCGACTATAATCATACACTGTTGCATTATGGAGCTATTCTACTCTAGAAATCAAATTTTGGGCAGGTTTTTGAGTTTTTTTAAAAAAAAAAACTGAAAATATTTTTACTATCCATTTTTATGGTGTTTTTATTGATATCTTAAGAATTAAAAAAAAAAAAATTTACAAAAAAATATTAAAAATTAAAATAATTAAAGATAGGAGTGAGACAGGTGTAAAAAAATGACGCATCCTGGTGACATTGATCCTGACTCTCCTGGTGGTCTGAAAAAAAAAAAATCAAAAGAAATTCTTAATCAATAAGGATGCTGTTATAGTCCGGGAACACGAAAAAAAATTTTGAAAAATGGCGACTGCCTGAAAATCATTTTTTACGCTTTTTTTGATATTCCTGAATTTTTTTAAAATATTAAAAACAAAAATTTTGACACGATGCTGGTAGGAACGATAAAGGATTATATAAGGAAAGTTCACACAAAATTTCAAGTAAATCGGTTGTATAGAACTAGAGATAATGCCGGTACCGTGTGGAAAAAAGTAGTTTCGAGAAAAACGCGTTTAAAGTTTAGGAGACAATTCTAGTGAACACGGACGCCACCTGACAAAATCGGCTGTATCTCCGATAATAAGTCGAATTTTGAAAAATCCTTCCAATATCATATTTTTGAAAGTCTAAACTTTAAATATATGAAAAAAAATCGAATTTTTCAAAATTCTAGAGTAGAATACCCCCTTATGTGAAGAATTTCATATCAGAATTACTGGAAAAATACAAGAGTACATTTTAATTTTGTTGAAGGTCAAGTGTTTTCTTTTATACGTAACGGTATATTGGGATGAGAGTCTTCATGTAAAGGGGCGACATATCGAGTCGAAATTATATCTTTTCTGAACTTCGATGAAAATTTGTCTGTCTTCGTACTTTGAATGTTTCGGCCAGCCAAAAAAAGTCGACATATTCTAATTTTTCAAAATACCAACAATTTTATCGATAATGCCTTTTATTTACGATAGTGGCATGGGCTACTAAGATAGCAATTGAGAAATATAATTTCACATCGACAAATGAAAATCTCACTTTAAGTCCATGATAATTTTCTTGAGTTACGAGAGCTCGGAAGACAAATGGTACTCAAAATTTGAAATTTATCCCAATCTCAAAGTATGTAGTCAAGCGATTGCTCATCGCAACCCCGATGTAAAGTAGAATTATTATACTGACTGCCGCTTTGGGATAGAAAGTTGAGTCATTATCATGACGAGGCTTCAGTTTCTTGTATCTGTGTTTAAATAAAGATGAGACAGACAAAATAAAGCTCTGCTCGAAAATATGAAAAGCTTTTGAAAAATTGTGACTGAAATTGAAAAAAGAATAAGCGACTATTGTACGAGCTTGAGGAGAATACAAGTGTTTTGAAATCAATTCAAAACGGGAAGGTCAAGTGTGAAATTACAAAAAAAAAAAAAATGTTACAGTGTCATTTTCGGTTTTCACATTTCCGAAAAGTATAAATAGACATCTGATGGCTTTTGAAATTTAGTATGTGACTGCTTAAAAAGTGTGGAACTATTAAAATATGCTGACGATTTAGTCTGAAATTTTTGGAAAATGTCTCAAACAGTGAGCTGCTGCTTTATTTTTATAGGTAAGCTTTAAAAGAATCCATTAAAATTAACTAACATACAAAATCAATCTTTTTAAAGGGACACTGATATTTCGTCTATATGTCTGTAGCGATGCGGTAAGTTTTCACTAAACCTAATAAAAATATCAAGACCTTTACTTTCATTAACGAACCACAGGCTAACTACGAGGTCGAAGCATTGAAAGGTACTCGAGTGAGTATGGGAGAAGGACCACATTGGAAGTACCCGAATTTATACTATGTCGATATGGGTACTGGTGAAGTGGCGCGTTATGATTCCATAACCGGAAGGACCCACAAATGTCAAATAAGTAGGTATTGTATAATAACCAAACTAACCTAACCTAAGTAACCTTAAAAGTAAGTCGCGATTATTGTCGAATTAATAATAGCGCCCACTCGTTGCATATTCTCATAGTATGACGACAGTTGGAAATGGCGAAATCACATCACTGTCCACGGAGCTCTCTTTCTGACAGAGTAGAGGTCTTCTCCTTCCACCAGCGTGTACCGCATCGAACACCCTCAAAGCTGGATTTTGTATAACTCATACAGCTCATCATTACATCGTCTGCGGTATTCACCATCTCTTATGTTTAAAGGGTCAAAAATCTGCCGAAAAATCTCTTTTCTCGAAAATTTCTAGTCGCGTCCCATCAAATGTCGTCATCGTTTACGCTTCGACGAGAATAATGAACGATTTAAAGAGTTTCGCTTTGTCCGTCGTCGAGAGAGGACTTTCCCCTAAGGTGGAGCTCTCATGGCCTTCCAATTTTAGCACATCTCCAAACGGATGTTTGTACGCTACCCATGCTTGGTAAAAGATCAGAAGTGGTGAGGTTCTTAACCTGAATTTCTGAAGAATTTCTGGCCACTCCCAGCAGAAAAGTAACAGATAAAAAAAAATATCTACTCTAGGTTAGAATAGGTGAATGATTCCTTAGTAGGGCGGAGGAGTCACCCTTAGGCTGTTATGTTTAGACCTTACCTTATATTACCTATCGACAAAGCATCCTGAACCTATCACAAATCGGCTTAGGTGTTTTATTTCTACTTTGGTCATTTCACCTGGTGTTCGATGGTGGTGTGTAGTTAGGACTCTTATAACCATTGAAAGGTAACCCTTGCTGAAAGCGAAGAGTTCCCTAGACCTCGTGTGATTTACCCTAGGTCAGAAGGATTTTGCGACTGCACAGCTGCTAGTAGTTGACTAACGCTTGCTGAGCTGGTCTGAAGCCCAACAGTCCAGCAGTGAACGGGAGCTCCTACCCAATTCCAAAGTTATTGAGACTGCAGTAGCTGTCATAGAAAGCTCATCAGCCTAACAGTTTCCCGCAAATCAGGTATGTATGCTGTGGTAACAAGTTTTGAAGGTGTCTTGAGTATAGAGGTTAGGTTCGCGGAATAGATATGTTTTAGAAAGTCCCTCATAAAAAGTCCACTCCACCACATAAGATTACTTCCAGTATTTCATTTCCCACTATTAAGTTTTCCAATCCACAGCAAATCACCGACGAGTTTCCTTTATTATACCATATAAAAACTCCGACAATCTATTTGCTGTTGGACTCAATCGACTTGCCGCACAAATTCACTGGGATGGCTACGCCACGAAGTGTCACGTCGTTAAGAGGTTGTTTGAAGTTGAGACAGAGAATCCAAGTGGCAACAATAAATGCCTAAACGATGCGAAATGTGATGCCAAAGGACACCTCTTTACCGGCACAGTTAATTGTGATTTCGTCACTACGGGTGTTAGTGATCGTAATTTGTATAAATTCTCTGACGGTAAACTAGAACGGATTTTGGCCAATGTAAATCTCTCGAATGGCATGGCATGGAATTATAAACGCAAAGAGTACTATTATGTTGATAGTGGCCGAAATGATATCATACGATTCGATTACGATTTGAAAGCTGGGAGTACAGGTAGGCCCGGAAATATACTAGTTCGGAGGTAATCAAGATCTCTATATTATTATGTAATATATCTTTTTCTTGCAGTGAATCCAAAAGTCGTTTTTCATCTCGATGTAAGTGAGTTCCCACCCAATAACAGCGGTTGGATTGTCATGGACGGCATGACTATAGACACATCTGGTTATCTCTATGTTGTTGTACACGGTAGCAACAAAATATTGAAAATTTGCACCAGGTAATAATTCTCGCTGTTCAATAAATATTTACACAGTTATTTGCACCCGTATTTACATATTTTCACACACTCCACTTGAACTTATCTTTCCATTTCACCTCAGGAAATGGAGAATAGTCGAACGCTTTGAAATACCTTGCAGTTCAATATCGTCTGCGACCTTTGGCGGCGCCCAGTACAATGAACTTTATGTGACATCTGTAGATTCGGATAATGCAACAACATCTTGTGGCGAGATTTTTCGAATTAAGGGTCTCAACGCACGCGGAGAGCGCAATGAACCGATAAATTTGTAATGCACAAAAAATTTAACTTATTACGAGATTAATAAAGAAATACAAAAGTATGGTTGACTGTTTACATTATGTACTAGATATAGGGAAAGCTCTTTCACTGCTGTAGAGTTCACGATCAACACAGCTTTAACGTACTCTCGTATTGACGAAACCGCAGAAGAGCAATTCGTGGTTTTTTACCCTGAACTATATCATTTGAGTTTGTCATGAAGTTTACAACATCCAGAAAGAAAAGTCGGTGACCTTATAAAGTACATGCAGATACATATAAATGATCAGTATGATGAACAGACTCGATTTAGCTATGTACGTCTGTCCGTTTTTTATATACACGACTTTGTTCCGAAGTTTTTGAGAATTGATCTGAAATTTTGTAAACGTCCTTTGTCGTCGATCAACTACTCCTTTGTCGGAACCGGATATAGAGCCACTATAAGATGGATCAGTCATACAATCTGAGCAATCAAACTCAAGTCCTTGTGTGGGAGAACTTTTTTATTTGACAAGATATTTGCTGTTCTGTTGATTGACTGTTCAGATCGGACCACAGTAGCAATTAACCGCCATTAAAAATCGAGCAAAATCAAGATATAGATCTTATACACTTTTTTGCTATAAAAAATGTAGCTGTAAAGGGTATTCAAGCTTCGGTGCAATTCAACTTTATATATTTTTTTCGTCATTAAATTGCTCAGAGGATCGCTTAGAGTCACATTAGGTAAGTAAATGAGGATTGCACCGCGATCTAGGATCTATTGTGCCCTCAGAGTTACATTAACAGGTGGTTATTGTTTTTCGAAAGAAGGTCAATATGGACTTACAATTTTTTGATAAAAACTAATTTTAGATATTCCAAACTATTTTTTGGGATATCTTGTAATTATTCAGTAGCCAAAAAAATCGACATAAGTATTATGTATTTAGAGGCCAGTGAAAGGTTTAAACCGATGTCACATATATAAAAAAAATAAAAAATAAATAAAAAAAAATGGAAAAAATAGAAATAAAAAAATTTATTTTTGACACCTAAGCCTCCTTTTCGTAGACCCGGTCACATATAAGGATAGAATCTCTAGCCAAATTTTCTCGACAGATCTTTTGAAATTATTGCGTACGACGATTCTGGTCGTCAAGCGGCTTCTAATCTGTTCTGTCTCTGTTTGTGAGTATGTAGGCCGACGTGAGAACGACGTGTGAGAGACTGATTTGGGTCTTCCTCAATTGATGCGCCAGCGACAGCAATACTCTCATCACTACGGGCACTTCTTTAACTCACTGACACGGGAACATTTTGTACTATGACTGTAAATTCAAATATTTCCACCAGACGCTCAATCGTTGATTTGACAGGACGATTATGATGACCATAAATTGGACTGAGGCCACTGACTCCGAATTTTAGTAGTAAATTTTAATATTTTTGACTCGTTGCTGGATCGTATATCTCTCCATGATGAAATGGCAAAAGAGCGGGAAAAAATATGGCGTCGTTTAATGTCTTCAACGGTCTACTTTTGTGGCGTCCTTATTGAAAATTCCGTTGCTTGGTTACATCAAATAATCTTCTGAAAATCAAGTAGCGTAGTCATGGTTCGATTTCGTCCATTTTTTGACTGAACTAAGATTCGGTTATATCATGTTTTGCACCACAACTTATTGGCTATTTTAAAACAAAATTACTTTTGGGGTTCCTCGCACATAATTTTCGTACTGATCCATATCATCTATCACTCACTCCCCCTAATTTTATGTTAGTACTCTTATTCTTTTAATTAGTTCAACAGCTCTTGCCAATGCTTTTCCATGTTTCTACCAGTTTCGTATAGACCGAGTAGTTTTTTTTTTCAAGAATGATTAAACCACACACTTATGTGTCTGCACATTATGTGGATCCGAATGAAAGCATTCTTTGTGCCTTGCCTTCTATTTAAAGCGTACCAAAATTCTTATCTAAAAACCACAAAAAACCACCTAATTTTTTCATGCGTAATCGCTACCACGGACGGAAATCTGATATCAGTAAACCAATTCGTCATTCTGATCGAATTCGTATAAAGGGTGCTTTTTTAGATAATAGACTTTTTATTTCAAATAATTGTTATTGGCTTCAAACAAAGCTCCTCAGGCAATACAAGCATGCTAACGCTTAATCAAAATTTTCCATACATTAGTTAAAAGCTTCGACGAGAATGGCATTCAGCGTCTTCAGCGAATTTGGTTTTTACTGTTTGGGCTCATTTTTGTAGCGCCATTCGCAAGGTTAGGTTAGGTTAGATGGCTGATCAGAGATCAAACGTGGACTAATAATGTAGTCCTTTGTAAGTCATTGAAGAAAGAACTCCCGTGTTCGGATTTTCTGATTGGTGAAACGCTTTGTAGCCAATACATAATTACAAAGGCGCTTCAACACCCGCCAGTTCGGTGGGATTTCCGAAGGTATGCGCCCTCAAGTGTCTAAAGACAGTCAAGAAGGAAGTGCTGGCTTATTTCTACCGCATCTTCTTCCAAACAACTTCTACAGTCGGCATCCGGTAAGATTCCCATTCTTACCGCATGTATGGCAATAGAGCAGTGCCCTCTTAAGAATCCCACTACTACTCAGAGGTTAGCCTTACTGAGCGCAAAGAGATCACTAGATCTCCTGCGATCTATCTTGGGCCAAAAGACTTTTGAGACCGCGCAAGTACCGATACTGGCCCGGCGTTGGCCAAGCATCCGCAAGGCCCAGCTATTTAGTAGTAGAACACAAGAGGATGCAGGAGCACCAACCCGTTCCCATTCCTACGATAATGATTCTAGGGTGCCCTTCCTTGCTAGCTCATCAGCCTTGCAATTACCTGCGATTCCGCTGTGACCCGGCACCCATACCAGTCTAATCACAAAAACTTTCGCTGCTAGAGATATCAACGTTAGACATTCTTCGATCAACCGCACTGACTGAACGCACTGTAAATGAGTTCAAGGCTAGTATTTTCACTCTGCTATCTAAAGCTACCATAGCATGTTGACGTAATTTCTCCAGATCTTGTGCTGGAATCTAGTATTTACACGCTTCATATCCAAAAGATTAACCAATATTTATTGATTGGATCGAAAAGAGGTGTTGAGGTCCTCTGCTATCTCTCTGATGCCAATACTTTAATTTTCCAGCACAAATTTTTGTTAACTTTTCTGATGTTGTAATTACTAATAGAGGTGGATAGGCGACTCGTATGGGGCAAGTTTTCGATGATTTCCCGACATTCACTGAATTCTTGGCAACAATACTTCTCTTCGTGAGAAAGTAGGCTCTCCAAAACACTTCTGCAATGTTTCCAACGATTCTATAGCTATGTTTCCATTAAATTCCACAAAATTATCAAGCCCACTCGCTGTTCAATTCTATTGCATGGTAAAAATCGCCAGATATTTTTTCGTATCGTAAACCGAAATGGGGTAAACAGAAAATGGGCAAGACGAATTATATTCTGTCATCAAAAAAACAATCTTCGCACTCGTGGCTTGGCACCCAAGTCACTGTTGAGAGTCATAACTCCGAACTCGTAGAAAATTTCGATAACCTTGGAACCAGCATTAACACCAACAACAACATTAGTCTCGAAATCCAACTCAGATTAACTCTAGCCAACATGTACTAGTTCGGCCTGAGTAGGGAACTGAGAAGTAAAGTCCTCTTTCGACGAACAAAGACTGAATTCTATAAATCACTCATCATTCCCGTCCTGCTATGCAGAGGCATGGACGATCACAACATCTGATGAAACGGCGTTACGAGTTTTCAAGAGAAAGAAAAGAGAAATCTTCCTCAGAGATTTATGGTCCTTTGCGCATTAGAAACGGCGAATATCACATTCGATGGAACGATAAGCTGTAAGAGATATACGACGACATTGACATAGTTCAGCGAATTAAGAGACAACGGCTACGTTGGCTAGGTCATGTCGTCCAAATGGATGAAAACACTCCATCTCTGAAAGTATTTGACGCAATACCCGCCGGGGGAAGCAGAGAAAGAGACTCCATTGGAAAGACCAGGTGGAGAAGAACCTGACTACACTGAACGAAGATGGCTGAAGGCTTTGTTTACAACTGCTATGCAAGTTTGGCAGCTCGTTTCATTCGTGGCTCTAAATAAACACCCTATATGTCAAACTAGGCGTTCTCAAATATTTTTAGGTGGGGTAGATAACACTATTTTACTGCTTAAGCACCAACTTTATGCGCAACTGTGGTGTGCTTTACTTATGTATGTATGTACAACATTAAATCAAATAAATTGAGTTTGGGCCTTACAGTTATGAGTAGTTCTTATCTGTACCGTCGTGGTTGATAAAATTACTAACACTCAAACGGCAAAAAGTGAGAATTGTCGATCAGTGCAGCGTGCTTCTAACAACATGTGGACAGACACTCGAAGATATAACAAATACAAATTTATAAATATATATATATAGTACATATGTAGTCTCATACAGGCGTGTCAATAACCAATAAGGGTTTACTACCTGATAACTTTACCAATATTGGAATATCTGTGATAAGCGTTTCTAACGGTGGTCTTTAGTTCTCATTGTCGCGCAGAGAAATTGGGTTTAGGCATACTACGTGAGTTTGATCTAAAAATATTTAAAAAAGTCATGAGCTTTTATTTAAATGATTAATGCTGCAGTATTAAAAGTCTTGATATGTTAATAAAAGTTGATTAATAAAAGTAAATATAAACAGAAAATAAAAAAAACATATATATACATACATATATATTTCAAAGCACTGTGTTTACAAATTATCAAAAATATATATTATATATACATACATATATATACTACTGTGGGCAAAAAATAGTAAGACTTTTTAATTTCAATTTCGCGCGAAAACCCATTCGTCGAAATATTTGGTTTCTAGGTTGGTATAACCGTCAGTGACATCTCAAAGCGGGTCTAAAACGCGTTGACGAATAACCACGTCCAGAACGACCATCAACAACAACTGACTATCAACACGTCAATAAAATAAAGAAATTGGTGCTTAAGTATCGACGATTGACAGTCAGAGCTATTGCTGGCATCGTTGAAATATCGGAAGGATCAGTGAAACCGATTTTGAAAGTTCATTTGGACCTAAGAAAAGTGAAAGCACGGTTGTTTCCAATATCACTCAATTATTTTGAAAATCAGCATCGCGTTAACGTCTGTGAAACAATGCTTTCCGACTACCAGACCGTCATGAAACGTATTATTCTTCTATTCGTATTAGTCTTGGAAATATGCTTACGACCCGGAAACAGACGTTTGATCGGCCGAATATCGTGACAAAGGTAAGCCGAAGCCGAAACACCACCTCAAAGCAAGTCAAAAATCAAAATTATGTGAAAAGTTTTCTTCCATTATTGGTGTGTAGCGCACTCCGAGTTCCTTTTGACCGGCCGAGCTGTCAACAAGGAGTACTATTTTAGTGTTATGCGTCGTTTGCGCAAAGCTATTAGTAAAAAGAGACCGGAATTAGCGGAATTTTTAATAAGAACGTTTTTTTTTAAATTCAACGAAAACTGCTCAGGTATTAATAAAATGCTTTATCCCTGTGAAAGCACATTCGATGAAATTATGTATGGAACGCGATCTCTTTTGCATGGCCACCAGGGACACGCTTGCAGAAGTCCAGACGCTGAGCCCATTTTTCGACGGTTTTCAAGCATAAATCGTCCGATACTGCGCAAATATCACATTTGATATTGGTACGAAGTTTATCAATCGTCACTGACTTGTTGGATAAAGCGTAGACTTGACGTAGCCCCACAGAAAATAGTCTAACGGTGTCAAATCACATGACCGAGGCGACCAATTGACCGGGCCATTTCGGAGATAACACGTTCATCAAACTTGGTTTTCAATAAATCGATTGTAATATTCGCTGTGTGGCTTGTGCCGCCGACGTGTTGGAACCACATATTGTTCAAATCCATATCATCCAATTCGAGCCACAAACATTCGGTTATCATTGAGCGGTAGCGATTCCCATTCACAGTAACGTGCCGGTATTGATCATCTCCACACGGAAGAAGTACGACCCAATGACGCCGCCGGCTCATAAACAGCACTAAACCGTGATTTTATTGGGATGCAATGGTGACTCATGAAGTACGTGTGGATTGCTGCCTGATCAATAACGCATATTTTGCTTATTGACGAAGCCATTCAGCCAGTAATGATCCTCTTCGATGAAGATGATTTTTCATTGAAAATTTGGATAATTTTCAAGTTGTTGCTCAACTCAATTCTTGAACATACGACGATTCTGGTGGACAAGCGGATTTAGTTCTTGAGTTAATTTGATCTTGTAAGGATGTAGGCCAAGTTCTTTCCGTAAAATTGGCCACAACGACGTCTGAGCGGTGCCCAACAATTGAGAACGAATTGTGAGATATTGATTTGGGTCTTCCTCCATTGATGCGCCAGCGACAGCAATATTCTCGATTCAGAGATTTCTTTATCTCACTGGCACGGGAACATTTTGTACTATGACTGTAGATTCAATTTTTTCCACTAAACACTCAATTGTTGATCAGACAGGACGTTTATGATGACCATAAATTGCACCTAGCGTTCTTAAAGTTGAAGCCACTGACTCCGTTTTCGGTAGTAAATTTTAATAATTTTGACTCGTTGTTGGATAGCATATCTTTTTATAACGAAATGGCAAATCTTACTGAAGGGAAATGTCAGAAGAGCGGGAGAAAATATGGCGTCGTTTGCTGTCCCTATTGATCTACTTTTCCAGCGTTCCTGTTGAAATCCCCGTTATGTGCCGACAACTCTTGGTTCTTGCACCACGATAATGCACCGTCGCATACTGCATTGATTCTTCATATATTTTTTCGCCAACGAATTTCAGACCGCAACCAACGTATTCGCCGGAATTAGCTCTGTGTGACTTCTGGCTTATCAGCAAACTCAAACGTCTGACGCATTGACGGCTATTTTGGAAATTGAACTTTAAGAAGCTCGGAGGATTGGAGAAAACGTTGACACAAGTCTATGGATTTTGAAGAATAAATTAAGAATTTTAAAATTATGAACAAAGTCTTACTATTTTCTGCTCATAGTAGTGTATATATTTATATTTTTTTCAAATTAAAATCCGTGAGCGAAAGTCTAATTGTAGCGGGTGAATTCTAACAGAAGCTTAAACCCCGACCAGTTGGCCTAAAGCGAGCAGTGAGTAATACCTGAAGTTCGTGTTCGAGAAATAAAACTTAAGCACGTGGAAATTAGTGCACGAAACCATTTAAATAGCTTTTTAAATAGTTCAAGTAATAAAAATAACAAAAAGTAGCAATCGTCTTACACAGTGCAAAACCAGTCATTTATAAAACCCCCAAAAAAAAAACTACAGTTACTTATGCACTACGCAAATATATCTACAAAGTGGGCGTGATGTCCTTCAACACATCCAAGCAGATGTACAGTAAAACGCGCTGCCTAAAAATGGCTTTGCGCACCATCATCTGCATCATATTCTTACTGACGCTCATCATTTTGGTGATCTCTACGCGCAACAATGCACGAAATACAGCCCTGCGCATGTCGAAGTTGTCGGCACCGCACGGCAGCGTTGTGCTCTTCTGGAATGGCTTCTTCGACGACAAGCGCTGGACCTTGCCGGCGGACACGCTGCATGCGCAGTGTCCACAAGTCAATTGCATCTTCACCAATCAGCACGACTTTTTGCCCTCCGTCGTCGATTATGCAGCGATCGTTTTTCATACGGCGCGTAAATTTTCGCCTTTTAAAGGCACACCACCACAACGTGCGCCCAATCAGTCGTATGTGTTCGCACAATTAGAATCGCCGGAGCACACCTGGCACAATTTCCAGGCCGAGAGGAATTTCTACAACCTCACGTTGAGTTATCGCCTCGACTCGGACGTGGTGTGGAGCTACAATGTGGTAAGAACGATTGCAACGCGTCAAATTATTGCCCCGGCGCTAGATCCAATATGGCCGGCGGTGGAGATGGCTTGGACGCAAAACGATGCGGATTTGTTATCGTTAATTGAAGGAAAGCGTAAAATGGCCGCTTGGTTTGTGTCCAACTGTGAGGTGGCCTCGCGGCGGGAGCGCTTAGTGAAGGCGCTGCAGGCGCACGTGCAAGTGGATGTGTATGGCAAGTGTGGAACCTTGAGGTAAATTGTTTGTTGTGTTTGCAATGTGTCGAATAGTGTCGGTGTGTTCGACAATGTCGTACACCCATAGGTACTCAAAGATAATAGAAACAATTGTAGAAGATGTGAAATATGTTTACAACAAGATAACGGCAAAGTTTTGATGAACTTCACTTATTTATAGTACGGTTAGTTTACGGAGGGTTCTGATTTTATTTTAAAGCTCTAGCTTATATCAAACATTGTACAGTTATGGCAGGTTAGGTATATACAGGGTTTGTCCGGAGAGTAATAGGACTGAGTCGATTTAAAAAAATTTATTGAACCAATCGTTACAATTCTGTAAATACTTTCAAAATAGGCTCCTTCTGCGTCGAAGCAGCTCTGCCGCGATTTCCAAGCATTGAAGGCGCACGGAAGGCATTCTTCGGAATAACCGTGAGAGCCGAGGTGCATGCTGCTTGGATCCCCTCCGTCGTCTCAAAAATGCTTGCCATTCGGGCAAGGAAAAAAAGTCCCGAGGCCACAGCTGGGCTGTAGGGCGGTTGGTTAGGTAGTTGTTCACAAGAAAGGCGGTGTGAGCCAAGGCGTTATCGTGGTGCAACATCCAATCGGAGTCGATTGACCTTTCGTTTCAGTCTCTTGAGGACTTCCACGTAAAACTTGGCGTTGACGGTTTGTCCAGGAGGATCAAATTCATGGTGGACGAAGCCTTTGATGTCAAAAAAGACAATGAGCATCGTTTTCCCTCTGGATTTGCTCATTCTTCCCTCTACCGAATCCAGTCGCGTCGGAAAAAATCAGACCTATTACTTTCCGGGCAAACCCTGTATGTTGATATTTTGTGAGATCACGAATAATCAAACTTGGACAGTTAGATACGCCTGTCTGTTGTGGTGTCTACAAGTCCCAGGCATGCATCGTCACATACCGATAGAAGGTCCAAGGCCTGGCACAATTTTATTGAGGTGGCTAATATCGATTCCAGCCAATTCGGAGGGTTCTTAGAAAGTATGGCAGCCAAGATGCTTCAAACTTGGCCTAGCGAAAGCTGCACAGTGGAGAGAAAGTATCTAGATATATTCACTTCATCTTCCTCATTATATTTTTGACAAGTTGCGTCATTAGCCCCACCGCGTGAGTGCCAAAGTGTCAAGTTAAGGCACCTCTCATCATTGCGGCGATGTTTGTCATGCTAAGAACTAGCAGTTAAATGGAACTTTTAAGTTGCACTCTGTGTCAGAAGATGTCTGCAACCCCATAAGTGCTACTTGCTTATCAACGTTTGTCCAGCTCTCGCCAGACCCATAGATCCGAATGCACGAAAGCAGGGGAACTTTATTTATTTACATCCTGATAGAATCAGAATGAGGGTGCACTTTGTTGCTGCAAGCTCATGGGCTTTACAATTTCCGACGATTCCACTGTGGCCAGGCATCCAGGCAAGTTTAATATGGAAGGATTGATGCTACTGCTATGCACGAGGTTATGCACCCCTTGACTAGCTTTGAGTTCACTATTAGCTAGTTCAAAGCCCGCTTAGCAGCGCTACTGTCGGAGTGAATGCATGCATACCTCACTAAAAGAAGCCGCACTTCGAAGGAGTACATTTGATACTACCTTGATGGCGCCCATTTCTGTTTGAAAAACACTACAGCGGACTGGCGGTCGGAAACATGAGTTGATTGACAGCTCCCGACAGAAGACTCCTCCATCAACCTTAACCTTGATCTTCGATCCATCTCATACAGCTCATCATTCCATCGACTGCGGTATTCGCCGTTGCCAATGCGCAAAGGACCATAAATCTTCTTCAGAACCTTTCTATCGTAAACTTGTAACGTCGCTCACCAGATGTCACCGTCCAAGCCTCTGCACCATATAGCAGGACGGGAATTATAAGTGACTTATAGAGTTTGGTTTTTGTTTGTCGAGAGAGGACTTTACTTTTCAATTGCCTACTCAGTCCGAAGTAGCACCTGTTGGCAAGAGTAATCCTGCGTTAGATTTCCAGGCTGACATTGTTGGTGGTGTTTACGCTGCTTCCAAGATAGACGAAATTATCTAGAACTTCAAAGCTATGACTGTCAACAGTGACAACAGTGACGTGAGTGCCAAGTCGCGAGTGCGACGACTGTTTGTTTGATGACAGGAGATATTTCGTCTTACCCTCGTTCACTGCCAGACCCATTTGCTTTGCTTCCTTGTCCAGCCTGGAGAAAGCAGAACTAACGGCGTGGTTGTTGAGGCTCATGATATCAATATTATCGGCGTTCACCAACAGCTGTACACTCGTATAAAAGATTGTACCTGCTCGATTAAGTTCTGCAGCTCGAATAATTTTCACCAGCAGCAGATTGAAGAAGTCGCACGATAGGGAGTCACTTTGTCTG
>CM050325.1:104602046-104621418 GCA_027475135.1 Bactrocera correcta
GGAATCAAGTTCTTGTATGGAAAACTTTCACATTTGACAGATATATTCACGAAACTTGGTTATATTATTTACTAAGGCAACAATGTAATCTCCGAAGAAATTGTTCAGAACGGATTACTATAGCATATAGCTTCCATACAAACTGGACACATAGTTACTAACAGAAATGCACCTGTGAAGGGTATTTAGCTTCGGTGCAACCGAAGTTAACGTTTTTTCTTGTTTTGAGTTAAGTTTTATTGGAACACTGAATAAAAAAGTTGTCAAATATTTAAGGTGGTGTCAAGGAGTTATACTCATGTATATGTATATGGATATTCAAGTCATTACATAAAGGGCTGCAATTATTCTCCAAGAAAGTACCCATCCACAAAATAATATTCTCCGCCGTACTTGATAAGACTCAGTTAATATTAAGTACAAACTGGCATATTCCCTTACATCATTGCGCAATTGATGGAAGACACAGTAGCATACAATAAATATTAAACTAAATAAATTATATAAGAGCGAAGTAGGGAAAAGTGCATTATACCGGATGCAGTTGATTCATTGCTCACAGTCTTGGGTTTGTACTTGAAATTGCGCTCGTTGCAAAATAAAGCTGAAAGTAAAACAATCACGCTAGCGTAGAGGCCGTTTAGAGCGTCAACAAATAGTTAGAGAATAAATAAATATAACGAAAAGAAAATGCGCCGTAAGTGGAAAAAGAGGCGATTAAATAACATACTTCTATATTTATATTAAATAATTAATTGAAATATGTATATAAAAATATTTAAAGCTATTAATACTCATATGGCCTCTTAGGGCATATGTGAATGTGTGGTTGTATGTGATTAAGTCATTTTGACAGTTGGCAACTCAGTCGCCTCTAACCATGCCGCGTCGCCCATTTTCGTGTTATCACGTGCCCATGTCGACGCTCATGTGATTTTATGCCATAAGGTTTGAGACCGCAGAGCAAGAGATAAGCGAAAAGCGCACTTGTTCGCAACATACAATCAATGCAAGCTTCAAAAGCAGTATGTTTACAAATATACATATGCATTTAGTCTGCTTAAAACAATGAGGAAACATGCGGCAGCGCATTGAAGATGAAGATCGATTTTATTTATTTATGGACACACTTTTAAAAATGAGACAAAATGCGCCAAATAATTCCAGAACTTCAACATTTTTCAGATGTTTTAATATATTGCATTGCATTTTTTACAGCCGCAGATGTTATAGAATTGAAATACCCAAAACCATTGTAAAAATATGTAGAAAGCAATTTTGAGTCTTTTATTTATCATTTCTTGCGAAGACTCTACCGCTATCACCCCTGTGCCAAGCTATTTACTTCTTAAGAAGTTACTCAGTTCAAAATGGCGCTTAGTAATTCAATTGGGATTCAAAATTTTTGAACGGTGATACAAATTGTTAAAAAAAAAATATACATTTAAAAAAATTAGCAACTATCTTTTTGATTACGGTTCGAATATGACACCACCATGTTTCCTTATAAATAGTGACAAATATTTCGACTTGCCTTTGACAAGGATATTTAATTCCTCTCTTAAACAAGACACATTCTCCTCTAAATGGAAACAGTCACTTTTAATCCTTTGGTATAAAAATTGATTTATTCAGCAATACTTACATTTTCTTAGATAATATCGTAGACCAAATACCTTTTTTGATTGCTACATGATTTTCTTGTTCTCAGCAACAATTTCGTAAGGGGAATCTACTCCAACAAATTTTCTTTAATTTGTGTTCCATGTGGTATTGGGTTTTATGGAACATAAACATACGGGAAGAACTTATTCAAAAAACATATATTTTCTTTAAAACAGAACATAGTAATGATACTTTCTCAGTCACAATTATTGTCCCTTTAAGAGTTCCGCAAGACACATTCTGCAGGTTAGACCGATTTCAATCTTTTTATTTTTTATACGATAAATATTCTTTAACAGAATACTCAAAAAATTATTAAATGCCGACGACGCACAGTGGCGTTTCGGCGGAAAAAATAGGATTTTTCCACTTTCCAATTTCAACACTTTAATGATTTTGTTTTGTAAAGAAATGTTTGGATAAGAAAAATTCAACAATGTTTTTTATAAAAAGTGAAATTTTATAGTTAAAAAAACTAACAGAAGTCGACGGAAAGTTATGCAATAAAATCAAATTAAAATTATTGTCCAAATAAAGAATTTTTTTTGTATGTAAGTTTATGGCTATGGCTTTTCTTTTATTTTTTAGTGAAAATATAGCACCTACTTGTTTATAAAAAAAAAAAAATTTATTGAAATTGGCAAAGTAAGCTAATTTGTATAATGTTTCAAAAATTATACTACAAAATATCAACTTTTCATTTTTTGATGGAAAAAAACTTTATGTGCTTTGCCTTGCTTAGCCCTCTTACTATAAAAAAATGAAAGTTCCTAGTCTGTACTTTCAATTAAAAAAAAAAAAAACAACCGCCAATTCCGTCCCTTTTAGTAACATCGATTTTAATTTCCAAAAATATTGATGTCTTCAACAGACTTCTTATAACTTCGGATCCTTACAAAAGTAGCTTAAGGCGTCATTCGAACAAAATTTCCTTAGAACTAGATCCCATTGTTAAAGATATGGTGCTTGCACAATATTACAAATAAAAACTGACACAATTTTTCGCCTGTTACATATTCAACTAAAACATTGCATATTATATTAGATTTTTATCAAGGTAAAGGTATAAAATAACGTCACTTTGCGTTTAAGTTTAATTTTTTTTTTTTTTATCAGGAGAACTCAATTAAGAAGTGTCCCGAATTTCAAGTCCCTAGGTCCAAAAATAAAAATATTGTCAATTGCAGTTATATGGGAGGTGGGTGTGGCAGTGGGCGGTTTTCCAAGATTTTTTCAAAATTTCTTAATTTAGTCCAGAGAAGTGTTTCTGCAAAGTTTCATTGTTGTACGACCACTCCTTCTATTTTTTTCCAAGAAATGTATGGAGCGGTGCCACTGTGCGACGTATGAAAGTTTTTTTAAATCATTTACTTTAACCGATGAAAGGTGTCTCTTACAAACAGACTTAAACAATTTAGTTGCTTGGTGGAATTAAAACGAATGAATCTCAAACATTTCAAACGATGTGATTTTACCGTAGATCTCTGTACCTTATTCCTTACGTTTTAAGAAACTATAGACCAGAGCAAGTTTTTAATTTGGTTGGTATGTGGTTTACTATGAAGCTTAAGCTTAATTGACTTCTACAAATTGACACCATTGTTTTGTTAAGCTCTAATCTAAAGAACTTAGAGATCCGAATGTTACTAAAACTATTTTTACTTATTTGAATAGGCCTATGTTGGAATGTGGCGCTATAGTATGAAACCGTAACCAGGATCAAGTTAGATTTTGTTCCAAAACAGTTTTTATACTCTTGCAACCAGTTGCAACAGAGTATGATAGTTTTGTTTACCTAACGGTTGTACGTTTCACCTAAAACTAAAGGAAATAGATATAGGGTTATATATATATAAATGATCAGGATGACGAGAAAAGTTGAAATCCGGTTGACTGTCTGTATGTCTATCTATTTAATCTGTAACTTGAGTAAAAATTGGGGTAACTCGTCGAAACTTGGTATGTGGGTTTCTTTTTACAAAGACGGACGTAATCGGATCACTGCCACGCCAACAAATCGCCATTAACCGAAAACATATAAAGTTCCATAACAAAGCACTAAATTAAGTTATGTAATTTGGTACGAAGGATTGCCATAGTAAGGGGCACCTGTGTGCAAAAATTTTTGAAAAAGGGGGGCGTGGCTCCGCCTTCTACAATTTTAATGTAGATGTCTCGTAAACCACATAAGTTACAACAACCAAATTGGCTGAGCACAAATCTTATAAGAACTTCTATCGACGATGTGAAAATGAAATCGGAGGATAACTTCGCTCACTCCCCATACAACGGTTCTCGGTAATAAAAGCTCGATAAATTAACAACTAAATACACCAGAAGCATTAAATTTTGCCACCGAGATGGTATAAGAGAGCTTTATGGGAGCTGGTTTGAATTGGACGATAGGCGTGGCACCGCCCACTTTTTGGTGAAATCCCATACCTCAGGACCCGACCAACCGATTTTTGTAAAATTTGGTGTGTTCTTAGTCACATTATGAAAAAAGCATAAAGCACAATTTTAATTTCCACTTAACTCGTTCAGTTTCTAGTACACAAATCAAGAAGACATTTTTATAACGGGATAAAACTTTGCATGAATAATGTGTTTAGTGTGTGACACCTTATGACCAAAAATTTTTTAAATCCAATACCATAATATAAAGATTTTCGAAATTCGGGGAGACTTAGTACTCTCAATAAATAAAAAAGCGTATTTTTCCCATAATAGTGTCTTTATGCCTAAAATAGATAAATTCGATCGAAAACTTCTCTTAGCCCCTTATATACTTTAAATCAGGATTTTCGAATATTCCGCTGATTTTACTCTATATGATTGGCTTTACACTTTAAAGTATTTTCCTGGCTTTAATTCTTGCAAGTTCCAAGAGGATTCATTAAAATGATTTGAAACTGATCCACGCAAAATTTCTCTGTGCGACTCTGTTTTTGAGCCATCTACTTGTCAGCATTGGAAATCTGTTACGTTATCACAGCTGATTTAGATACTACAAAGAGAAAAAAATGTAAACAAACAAATTTTTTTAAAGCAATGAATCTAATTTCACTTGAAAATGTAATCTAATCTTTTAAATTTTTGGTCTGAACATGGTATTACGCCATTTCCGATGGGACTCTAAGTTCAGTCTAGCTCCAAACATTATTGCCCAAGTAACGGTACAACCTCTGAATAAATTGGTCAGATCAGATCACTATGACATATTCAAGTACATACTTATGTAGCTGCCTTACAAACTGTCCGATTTTGTGTTGTCTTTTAGGCCTTTAATCTCGAATATTTAAACAAAATCAAAAATGCAATAATTCTCTCATACTTTCAGCAGTGATTCAGAATGAAAGAGAGCGTCACTCAAATGAAAACAAAATTAAGTCTTGTTAAAGTGGGGATAGAAAAAAACTATTCAATAGTAAGTCTATATGTTTGTATGCAAATCGAGCAGCGAAAAGCGATAGGCAAGTGACGAGTTGGAAATACGTTCACTAACACTTGACCGACTATTTTACATACACACAAACATATGTTCATCAATTGCTGTTGTTGTGTAATAACAAACAACAAAGTAATTGAGTTTTATTGTGTTGTCATCCATTCCACAGTGTGCTTGGTCACATCATTATCTTCGCGACTATTAATACCGCCAGCAATTTGAACAACCATTTAACCTCAAACAATGCCAAGCGAATGTGATGAATAACCTTGCTGGAGATCGCGCGTTTTTAGTTTGAGAAAATAATAGCTTGCAATCGAGTAATCTTTATGTGAGAGTCAAATACACACACAACAAGGTTGAGAAAGACACTTGCAATTTCTAAATTACATCTAAATGCTGCAGCCAGAATGCAGGGTTTCCCAAATACACAGCGCTTTTTTATGCTTTTGCGTTACTTGTTGCTCAGTGCATTAGAGTTATGATAAGTACTAAAGCCGTTATCTTGCACGAAGAAACGATTGAAGAGAATACTCGCTAGAAAAAGTAATGTCTTTAAAGATACAAAACAAAGTAGACGAGTTTATCGAGCTAGCTAGCTAGAAAATTTAAGAACATATTTTTCTCAAATAAAAACCTTCATACCGCATTACTAGTAAAAGCAACAACAAAGTTATTGAGTTGAATTCGTACAAGAGAGTACATTCAAGTGATATAACACCGTCTTCAATACTGCCAATTTTTGTGTCTCATAGTTTTGTTAAGTTTTACTGTTGTGAATGGCTCAAATGACAAATGAAAATACAATTTCCTGTTTTTAGATTGTTTGAACATCTGTTACAGTTTGTTCGATTCGCCCCTTTTTAAAGCTTGGCAAATATATAATACAGCTAATATTAGGTATAAGGAGTTAAAGGGTTAGAAGCATTTCATACATTTTTATTACTTATTCATTGATATTTCGAGTATAAAGTTTGTATTAATACGGAGGTCTCTTCTTCGTTACTCGGTTAATATAGTTAGGGAATCATCAATAAAACAAATAAATCTCCCGATTGCACTGAAGCTTAATACTTTTCACAAATACAAGACTTTCCATACTAGAAATTGATTCAGTTTGTATTTCTTCGGAACTTGAACCGGTCCCTGGAACAATTCCAAAACAAAATTTCGTGAATACACATAGTTAAGTAAAACATTTTTACAGGAACTTGAACTTATTGGGAAAAGAACCTTTGCAAAATTTCATATTTATATGTATATCAAAAACTGAGGGTATAGTTGACTATATGCTTTGTATTATATAGATTTTATAGTTTTCACCGATGTCCCCTTATAAATGTTTCTGAGGAAATTTTCTTGCAATTTTTCTTAATTCATAATGTTATTTTTTCTATACAGTTTTAAATTATAAAATATTTTTTTTTTTTAACAACTGTATTTACAATCTATCTACATTAACTGAATATCTTAATAATAAATTACATCTAGTAGGTAATGGCAGAGGTAGATTTGTCCTTGAGCAAATCTACATAAAGGATTACATTATTTTTTTTTTAAATATACATAAGTAAAATATAATTAACTTAAGTTATTATATACATCCATCAAAAATTCATTTTAATTTTTTTTTGCCAGACTTAAATCTAAGAGGGTTTGAGAGAAATGGTAAATCTAAGATATGAGGACTTTTTAGCGGTATAGTTTCATAAGTTGTATCTAACAGACAAACAGCAATAGGGTTTATATTTTTTGAGAGACGTGCAAGATATCTAGCACTGTATTTTGGGATCTCATGTTTTATAAAGGGAATACCTAGGTCGTTATGGATAGCTTCATTGGTAACAAACCATGGGGCGTTAATAAGTGACCGCAATGTTTTTGATTGATAATGTTGCAAAATCTCCACATTGGACTTACTGGCAGTACCCCAAAGCTGTATGCCGTATGTCCATATGGGTTTGAGAATAGCTTTGTAGAGCCGTATTTTATTTTCTATGCTAAGTTGAGACTTGCGACCGAGCAACCAGTACATGCGTTTAGTTTTGATTTTTAATTGTTTTTGTTTAGCCTGAATATGACTTTTCCACGTAAGACGTCGATCTAGATGCATTCCTAAATATTTAACTTTGTCCCTAGTAGGAATCTGCTTATCATTTTAAAAATACAGCAGGACACTCCTCTTTTCATGCAAATATTCTTTCGAATATTTTCGAAAATGTTACCAGTAAGCTAATAGGACGATATGACGTAAGACAGCTTTCAGGCTGGTTTGGGACCATGACCACAGTAGGACATTTCCACTGTGTGGGGTAATGATTTATTTTTAAAATAGCATTGTATATTAATGTTAGAAACTTATAAAGTAGTAAGGAGAATTATGGAGAAAAAAAGTGGAACTTTCAATATCAGAAGAGTGGTACTGGAATGTGGGTCACTGTATATTCCCATTATTTTTCTTCTATATTGACGTAGACACGTCGTTATAGCCGAGTTTATGACAACGCGCCAGTCGTTGTTCCGTTTTTTCACTTTGTTGCCAGTTAGAGTTTCCATGTCATTCCATACCTGGTCCTTCTCCCTGGTCTTTCCAACGAACTGGAGTCCTTCCTCTGATTCCTCCGCTTTAGTACTGCGTCAGAGCTGGAGTGCTCTCATCCATTCGGATGACATGACCTAGCCAGTGTTGCCGCTGGCTCTTAATTCGCTGATGTATGTGAATGGGGATGTTGATTGCCTTGCAGAGTTTGATATTTGTTTGACGAAAAGGTGATGTGTGTCGGTTTTATTTTCACGGATATTTTCCAAGATTTGGCCTAAGGTGAATATATGATCGGTTGTTGAATTTTCACGCCTGTGGCCATTGATAAAGTCAAATCAGTTTGTTTTTGTTGTTCACTGCGACACGGCACTCCTCTTCGTACTAGCTGTTCTTTTGCCTTATTTATTTCATTAATAAGCAGGAAGTCTGAGTTTGCAATTTGTGAGTCAGGCCAGAAGTTAGGAGTTCTTATTTATATTTTCTTACAAGAGTAAATCGTAGATAGTTCCCAGAGCAAAGGGTTATGTGGATCACTGCTATCTTATTATTTGAATTTCTAATCATTAGTTAGAACGTAGTGTTTTTGTTTTAGTGCGTATTTAGCGCAATTTGTTGGGTTTATATATAAATATCTATATATATTGTATATAAGCTCACATATAGTATATGTAGTATACTACGTACGTCTAGATTGCCTCATTTAAATCATTAACTGCGTCTTAGATTTACATTCCCCCACATTTTTCATAATTACCCAATAACGAAAGTGACTTCTTGCCAGCTAACTGTAACCTCTTATTAATTATTTTGCTCTATTACACAAATTCTACGACCACTAATTCCTGGAAAAATATTATAGTATTTTGCTTATCAATTTCACTTTTTCTTGTTTACATATTTGCATATTTAATTATATATACGAGGAAGGTACGATAATGTACGGAGATGGATCGGTCGGCGATTCATTTCCTGTTTTTGGCAACTCTACTGACAAGTCATTAAGGAAACGGTTCTAAGTCCTTATATTAGCATTATATAGAAGTTGAGAAAGAGAAAAGGATACTCTCCAAAGGCTAAGGATCAGTCGGGAAAGTGGATTTCGCCTCGTGTGACTTCGTTTTGTTTGTGTCGAACGGCGAGATTATCGTCAGGGGATATACTCTGACGACCTCCAGGAAACTTCTTGCAGTTGTCGAATCGCTGATACACATACACCGTTTTTCTACTGCAAAATAAATAATTATTTGACCACCCTCTTATAAGTATTAATTATGTACATACATATGTATTTTTCAATGTGATTCACGTCATTTACTCAGACGACTTAATTCTTTCTATTAAGCTGAAATAATTTCATTTTGAGTTATTTTCAAAAAAGATTGTTTACCAAAACGTTGCGACGGAAATGTTTGAATTAAAAAAAAGGTATGTATGTACATTTTATATAGCATTAGAGCAGATCCTATGCGGGAATCTACGGATCTAAACAAGATGCTATATCATATGAAAGCAGTAAGAAGCTCGACTTAAAGTCGTTAGCTCCACATCGATTTTAGACTTCTTCTTCTTTACTGGCTACTAGAAGTTACGGGTAACATAAAGGACGAATTTCTGTCCAGGTGAGATTCATCGATTTTGGATCAATCCCACGACCTCAGAGTTAGGACCTTCTTCTTCTTAATTGGCGTAGACACCGCTTACGCGATTATAGCCGAGTTAACAACAGCGCGCCAGCCGTTTTTTTTTCGCACGGTGGCGCCAATTGGAGATTCCAAACGAAGTCAGGTCCTTCTCCACATGGTCTTTCCAAAGGTGTGGAGGTATTTTTCTCACTTTACTTCCCGCGGCGGCGTCGAATACTCTCAGAGCTGGAGTGTTTTCTCATACAGCTTATCTTTTCTCGAAAACTCGTTGAGAGAAGACTTTACTTCTCAATTGTGTACTTAGTCCGAAGTAGCACCTGTTTGCAAGATATATTCTGCGTTGAATTTCGAGGCGGTCGTTATTGTTGGTGTTGATGCTGGCTCCAAGAAAAGAAAGACTTCAAAATTATGATTGTCAACAGTGACGTTTGTGTCTACATAGTCGCGAGCGCGACGACTGTTTTTTTTTTGATTATAGGAGATATTTCTTCTTCCCTACTTCACCACCAGATCCATTTGCTTTGCTGCCTTATCCACTCTGGAAAAAACAGAACTAACGGCGCATTGTTAAGGCCAATGATATCAATATCATCGGCATACGCCGCCAGCTGTACACTCTTATAGAAAATGGTACCTTTCTGTTTAGTTTTGCAGCTCGAATTATATTCTCCAACAGTAGATTGGGAGCTTTTGGTGTTGCTAAACGTCAGAAGTGGAGGATGGAGAAATGTGTAGTGAGGATGGAGTCATGTGTAGAAGTTCACGCAAGTGAGGAAAGTTCTCTGATCGCCATTCACTTGGGAGTGGCCTGAAACGAATCTTTTACATATGACTTAAGCAGCTCATGACTTCCGGTCTCCGACCAAGTATCCTCTAGGTAGCCTAAGAACATCAGTTTGAAGGCGAGCTAAAGTGAGAAGGCGAAACATCCCCTGCGTAAGGTTGTGTGCTGGGTTTGGGACCCGCCACGTAAAAAAACACCCCCAATGAAAAATCAACAACAGTGGAATTCAGACATCGCGGCATAATTGTATGGCGTGCTGTCGAAAGCAGCTTTAAGTCATCGGAAATAGACTTTTCGAAGAAAAGATGATGTCTTTATAGCATCACTTAAAATGAAAAACGACGTGTTTAAGTTAAAACCTTAATGGATTTTTCCAGTAAAATTAAATTTCAGTGAAAATTTCCGATAAATTTTTAAGTAGTATCGCAATGGCCAAGTTTAAAATATTTTAAAATTTCAGGATTTCTTTGTTTGTATGTTTGTGACAATAAAAAATTCTAATAAAATATTTCATTTTTGTATGAGAAAAAAATTTTGTCAAAAAAGCTGTTGGAAGCCAATGTAATCCCTCAAGCGTGAGGTATTTCTCTTTTTCCTTATTTGGATATGTTTTTCAATCCTAAACTTTTTACTTTAAGTATAGTTTTTATAATAAAAAGGCTTAAAATAAATATATATTTTATAAACAAGTATTAAACTTCAAAATAAACTATTGAAAGATAGCGAAATATACTTTCGAAAGTAAAAAAATAACTTGTTAATTTGCAAAATTTAGTTCACACATGCCAACCAGGAAGCATGTCAAAATCGAAAACTAACTTTATTATGGTACGAAAGCATTTTAAGGTGGTTACATAAAGTTTCAGATATTCAACAAATAAAACGTCGCATAATTAAAATAACAATAAACTACATAATCATACTATAAATTTTACCACCTTCAGTCTTTCCCAATTAAAAAAACAACAGTAACAACACTACCCAACAAGGTGCAGCGCTGATGAAGATGAACGAGCTAACCATGTACGACGTGCGTCAACTTGGCGCGAACTAATGCTCATGCAGTGCGAATGATTTCCGCAACACGCCCGCAATAAAACAAAAGCGCTGGAGCATTCGCATCAATTTGCCTCTCTCCTCTCCAGCTTCCAGCGCTTTATGCCAGTGCAGCGCCATGCGATCGGTGACAGTCGATCAAACACCTGCGTCTTCTCCACCCGAAACAACAATTTGCAATAACATCCGTGACACCTAACATATCTCAAATGATCGCTACTTTATTATTGTTATTTTTATTGTTGTTGCTGATGATGCTAGCATTGCTGCTGCTGTTGTTGCTGTTCGTTTGGTCTCCTACACTCGAAGGTGTGTTACTTTTATTATTATTTTAATATGTTGATGAGTGTTATTTTTCGTGCATGGCTTATTCATCGTTTCTTCGTATGTTTGTTGTTTTAGCCAACAGAAAGCAATAACAAAATCTGTGATTTGATGAAACATGCCTTTAAAGTGTTGCTGACGTGCTCACTTTAATGCCGTTGACGTTGATGTTTAGACATGTGGCTGCTGGTGTTGTTGTTGGGCTCATGGCAACGTTTGAAGCGAATTTGTTTTTGTTTTTGCTTAAATTTTTATGTTTTTCATTTGCAAAACGCGCGTGCTCTCTCTCAACACTTGTTTAAAGGCGTTTAAGTAATAATAAAATTTATTTAAATACTTTGGCATCACCTTTTTCGTTGTATGCTTCAATTCGTCGCACAGTGGGTTGTTTTGAAAGATTATTTTGTAAAAAAATTGTATATGTGTCTTTATTCTTACACAAAAATAATTTATTGGGTTTAATAGACCTTACACATATTGCCAATACCAAATCCTCTCTCTTAGAGGACCTAACCTCAAAACTGATATATTCACTCTTGGGATCAAAAGGTGGTTAGGCTTCCTTACGGGCACACCTAGTGTCAAATTACAGGAAAAATGTTTTTTTTAATATATTGTACCTTCAAAATATACCATACTGAAATTAAAATCGATGTCTCGAATAGTTTTTGAGTTCTTGTCCGTGAAGTGCACTCAGATAATCAGTTTAACTTTAAACACAATTTCTTCAAAGTGTGTCAATAGACTGAAATTTGAAATACTCAGCCTGCAGTGACCTGTATAAAAACTCACAAGCTGCCTGAATTTGTTTCTGGGGAGAATGATCCGAACTCTTTCAGAAACAGTTACTTTAGTAGAAACCCGGACACTTCTTGCCACAAGCGATTTCTACTGACCTTTCACCATTTCCGTAGCTCCTTTCGCAAAGTGTGGGCACCCACAGCAAAGAACGTTGCCGGTCATGTCGGTGGGATTCCGCAACTCTTTCCCGTACAGAATTATTCATCGAGTAACCAGTGATATTCTCTCGAACTTATTGATTTAATCAAACATCGAATTTTGGCAGTCTAAAAACAACTATAATTTGGGTTAATATGTTTGAAACTGTCAGAAACACGTCAATCAAAAAGAAAGTCCATAATTCTATGACTGCGTCGAAACGAAAAAATGTCGTGGATGTTTCCTAGAATATTCTCTCGAATTTAATTCTTGCATTGTCATTAAATATTTCCTCGGAAAGTTTTGTGTTTTTTTTTATAAACTAGTTTAAAAACTCTTTATGAAAGATTACCACGAAATATAAAGCAATTTTCCAAAGAGGCTTAGCCCGGTTTTGGCAAAATAACTACAAAGAATCATATGTTGTTGCCTTGAAGACATGAACCTTAGAACTCACATCTAATTATTCATCAAGACTGTAGTCACAATTCCGCATTTTCTCAAACCTTCCGAATTTTCATTATATTTTATTTAAATTTCTGTTAAAATATTTATATCAAAATCAATATTTTATATTTTATTTTCATATGAAATTTTTTTGTCTCTCAGCTTAAACTCAAAATCCACCACTGTGCGCGCTGGCAGCTACCGCCTTTTGTTACTTTAATTAAGTGTTGCTTTTTTTTTTTATTAATTTCTCTACTTGTTGGTGTTGTTGCACTTGCTGAATTTTTATCATAAAGCAAAAAAAATCGTGTCGAATTTTTGTAAAACTTTGCCTTTTCATATAGGAATATGATGCGAGGCGATATAAAGTCTAAGCGACTGCGAGGCACAGACTTTAGTTAATTTAGCTGATCAGCCTAGTCGTGAGCGGACAAGTGTGTGTTGGTTACACGAAAAGTTCGAAAAGTTGCCCTTTGTGAAAGTAAAAACTGTGAATTTCGGCGACAAGTTATTAGAATATTAAAAAGCCACAGGATTATCAAAGGATCATCATGTTTAGGGTAACGGAATATTAGATAACGAAAATTTAAAACAATACAATAAAAATAGAGTGAAAATGAAGTGAAACATGAATGAAAAAAAAATGAACTTAATGAAAAAATTACGAAATATAAAAATAGTATATACTTATTCAATAAAAGTGTGAATTAAATAATCGAAATAATTATCAATATCAAAAATGAAAAAAATATGAGAAGGACATATTATTGTTAAATTAATAAAAAATAATCTTGTGGGAATATTGTAGTTTATTCCGTCATTCTTATATAAGTACATCAACTTATGAAATCTGGTGTTTCATCAAGCCTTCTTCAAACTTAAGGACTATAAACACCGCAGACCCTAAAAATATTCACTACTATGAATGACAACGAAGAAACATGTTACAGGCCTAGTTTGTGGTCCTGATTCTTGAACAGAAGGCTATGTGCCTAAATGTTGCTTTTTTGAGCATTCCAGTTCCAGTTCTTAGTCTGGTTAATTTCGTCAACAATGGTGGTGCTCTCAATCTACAAAAACAATTTTTACGATTGTTACAGATTTTTGATACGAAACGACTCAAAGTTTTTGGTCGATTTACACGACTTCACAAAGGGCTGTACCATATATTATTGCTGTATATTTTATTGTGTATATTGGATCCGCAAATAATGTCCTGCTGTTTGTCAATAGATAGCAACAGCTGTTAGGGATGATCTATTTTTATATAACCAAAGCGTAATAAATTTAACATAGGCATTTGAGAAGGAAAGTGCATTTCCACATTAGTGACTGTCATATGCCTTTTGTTATGCAAATATGTCCGAATTGGTGAATTAGAGATGTTGCTCGATGAGGATCTTTGTCAAATGCAAGAACAGCTTGGTCCAGCATTAGAAGAAACCCGCCAGGCCACAATACCAGGAGAGGCACAAAAAGTAATTTTGGGGCGTGGCAATGCTCGGCCTTACGTCGCCAAATCCGCACGAGTGGAAGGTTCTACCCCACCCACTATATTGCCCACCCACTATATTGCCTATATATTGTAGCGCCCGATTAATATTTATTCCGTTCGATGTCACTTGATTTGGTTTAGAAGCAGTTCCACTAACAAGACGACATCGAAAAATTACTTTATTCTTGGCCACAATCTCTAGAGATCACAATGAATATTCCCAATAATTCATTTGTAATCATTTCCTTACCATAAAATTGCATTTTCATTGAAAAATAGCAAGAAGTTGGTTCTGTGACAATAGTCAAAGTGTCATCCACATCTTGAGGATCAATCATAGAACTTAATCTATCCTGTACTTCTGTGTGTGTTTAATATCGTGTCGATATGGTTAGCTTTAAAAGGAAATTATTCTCCTACCATGGACTAGTGCTTCGACCCCTGCTTTTTATACCATATGATCAATATTGACCCGGAGTGATAAAAAATTTAAACAAAAATCTCCAAACCCACGTCTTCTCACCAGTAATGATGCTTGATGAATATAGGGTTCGCCAATAAGTTGTCAAGCATATTTTTGGCTTTCACTAGTTTGGTACAAACTAGGAGTGGCGCGCTTTATACCCAAATTTCTAACCATAATATGTTAAGTCAATCTATAAGAAATGTTGAAATATTCAACTGAATAGTTTCTTTAACTGTTTCGATGTCATCGCCGTTAACAGCGGTGGATGGACGAAGCTCATGAGGAAAATTTTCGATGACTTCACTGAACTTCTCTGTCTGCTTTGTGCCCTTTAAACTTTTCTCTACTCTTCGTTATGAAGTAGACTACCAAAAACACTTCTGGAACATTTTCAACGGTATCGTAGCCGTGGTTCCATTAGAAATTTCATGAGAGAAAATGCCAGGACAGACAGCTACCAAACACACACTAATTGATATATGGAGATGAAACTTCACACGCTCATAAAGAAAGGGTTGCACCAACCTCCAAAAACAAAAAAAAAATTTTTTCGACCTGCGTGTGCAGTTCATATGGACCAGTCCATGACAAATGGTACAAACTATTACCATAAACAAAGATCAAAATGTATTGAACCTGTCAGTATATGTGTAAACAATTTAATAATTTATTATAACCAGACAAAGTATTAATTAAAAATAATAACCAGTTTTAACAAAAGCTGAGCATTTTTTTAATACCAAAGCGAATTTGTTAGACACACTGATAATTTTAGAATATTGTAATTATGGTTTCGTTACGGACTTAAACTTAATTAAATATTAATGCTATAAATAGAAAGAACAGATTGAAATCAAAAGAAATTAATATTGTAAATAATTTAACTAGAAAATAAATTGCTTGCAACAGCGCCATAAATACACTGCCGCATTAAATTTCGCAACAGAAAAACTAATTATCTGCCGAATCGCTTAAGAAGCTTTTGAAGTTATACAAATTACTTTCAATACAACAAAAACAATAAATTAAATTACACTCTTCAGCCATCAAGCTTAAATAATCCCTACGGCTGTTATTTGCACTCAGCGCCGAAGAAGCTGATTGAAGTACTTAGACAAGCGATAGCCTTAAATTCAATTTGCGTTTAGTCATTAAAATGATTTTCTATATTTAATCCAATATGGAAATTTATTTTAGCATATTTTACGTATTTTACAGCGCAACAACAACAATCACAATAACAACAGCGTACACCTACAAATTTGGCTGCTCTGCTTCATCGCAGTACTTATCAGCAGCAACACCAGCATGGCGCTGCCCATCAGGCCGGACTCACCCATACAGACAATAATTGTGCCCTATCAGCGGCATACCGTTAGCGGTCATCCCTATCAATATCCGAAGTTGACGAGCGAAACGCGACAGGTGTTGGTGCCCGCTGTGATGGAGGTGGTGCCGCGCTTCAACCTCAATCAAGGTGAAATGGCCATGGGCAGCCAGAAAGGTACGCCCGTGAACTTCGTGGACGGCGCCTACCCAGTCTACTATATGCCGAGCAATGTGAATGGTAAATTTAATGGGCAAATTTCACTGCTGGAGGGCGCGGTGCAGGAGTAGTGACGGAAAGCTTCGACACTAATTTAGTGCATACATAAATACTTAATTTGTAATTTAAATAGTTTAGTTAATGTAGAAAAGTTCTATTTTATTTCCACCCAACAAATACACTGTGATACGGCACGTGCGCAATAGTCCCATTAATGGAAATAGTTTTAGTTATGTATTTGTATATTTTAAAGAGAATATGTAATAAAGATGTGACTAAACAGCTTTAACACACTGCAAATTATTTCATATTAAATTTGTGTTGGTAAAAATTGAGTGAAAACTCATCTGCTTTAGAAATTTGTGAAAGCTTTCATCTTTAATTTCAATTGTGGTTTAACTTGTTGTCCAGCAATCGCAGCCAAATAGGCGTCGTCTTACTTCTTCTGGCTGGCATAATATTTGCATATCATTTGAATTTAATAAGCTATTTTCTTTTCCAAATCATCTAATTTGCTTTGACTATATTCATCAACCAAATTTGTGCTTGGTCAATCGGTTTTCATTCTTTCCAATTGATGGATGAGTTTTATGGAATTGACACACTTACATTTTTAATATTAGCTGCTGGGGCTTTTGAAAGCTATTCACTACCGATCAATCTCCGATTTGGAGCATATTAATACTATTTTCACATATAGTACAAATATTCGCGCATAATTTAAAAGAAACTTTAAGCATAAATTAAGGGATTTTGTTTATTCAAGCTTTGTATGAGAAAGTTTACAATAAATACTACTTTTTACTAAACCAAAAGTTATCGGCATCGATGAATTTACATTGTGACAAAATATTTAATCATTCATCAATATTTGTTTGAATGTTTTCAAAGAAATCCCCACCAAATGTAACACACATATGACAACGAGTTTTTCAGTCCTCAAAACACTTTTCATAAGCACTTTTTGGGATGGCCTTCAGCTTTTTAAGCGAATTTTGTTTTACTTCTTCGATCGACGGGTTCCACGGAGCGGCAATTTCAGTGTAGGGAACAAGAAAAAATCACGCGGAGTCAAATCTTATGAATACGGTGGTTGATCGTTGGTATTCACTGCGTTCTTGGCTTTAAATTCGATCAGAATTGTGGCTCGTTACGATCGTACGTTATCATTATGTAAAATCCATGAATTGTTCTTCTACAATTTCGACCGTATTCGACGGATGTTCTTACGCAAATGCCTCAATACAGCTTTACTACTTCTACTTCTTGACCATCAGGAGTTTTAAGTAGAAAAACACACCAGCATTTTAAACTGTCTAAATTAGAGACCTCTAAGGATCGTCCTCTTACTCTAAACTCCTGAATTATTTAAGTTTAGCGCAGTCAACTGTGATGACGGTTATGTTAACTTTAAATTTGCCTTTGGTTCTACAAGTTAGTGATTATGGGTTCTTACTCTAGGCATGATGTTTTTTATATCAATTATTTTCCTCAGTTCTCATAAGACTATCAGCTACCTCTGGTATTATTTTTAGCCTTAGTTAAGACGTTACAACAATTTGGAATACTTGCTAAAATTGGCTCTCTCCCTCTCTCTAGCACTGGTGTTACACAGCTATCGTAAAACCAAATCTGCTTTGCCGGTCAATAGTATGGTTTACAGGCGTATGGAAATCTGTCTGCAGGAAACCTATGAAAAGGTTTCAGAGGCTCCCTGCGCTGTGCAACGGCGGTTATTTAACTGGTTCTAAGCCTGCCACCTGAAAACTGGGTAGCAAAATCGATGGAACGACTACTGGCTGCAGGATAATTTACATATAGAAGTACTTAGGTTCGGCAAGCACTTACTGTATGATCCCACTTTTTAACTAGGGAAGAAGATTCAAGGTTAACATAAAAAAGATGGTTGGCGCGCAACACGAACAACTTAAGGAACGGAACGATGGAGTTGTTGGAGGGATATTCTGTCCTGAATTAGGCATAAGGCAGTCTTTAAAGTTGCCGTACCACTGCAATATATTTCAAGCTGAGCTCTTTGCTATTTGCTAACCGCGGAGCTGGCCTCTAATTAACCTACAGACAACTCCAAAGTCAACATCTACCTAGACAGCCAAGCAGCAATCAAGGCAGTAAGGCAAGTATCAGATATCGGCCAGAAGTGTCTGGGAAAGCAGAGCAGCAGTGAAACTTGTTGCCATATGTAAGCAACTTCACTTCTACCAGGTCACAAAGGTATCGAGGGCAATGAAATAGCGGACGAGATTGCCAAGATTTGTGTACGTCTAACACCCGAAGACATGATCAACACTATCAAACCCATATATCAACTAGACAACGATCTGAACAGAATCATGGTAAAGAAATCAACCCCGAAGGAACGAGCTACCTTCGCGAAAAACTGCAAAATTTATGTGTAATTGGTATTACACAAAATTTCTATTAGATAAAAGAGACGGTAAGAACATGATCGGAATACCAACTGGTCAATGTCTAGGCTAACAGATCTACAGGACTGCAGGAAACGTCTACTGGAAACTGAGACTACAGAGTCTCCTCATGGACGTAGTAACTGAATTCCGTCTAGTATATGCATGGCTTATTGATAGCTCAAAAGCAAATTATTGCTCATTTCTGTTAAAAATGAGGTTTTAGTAGAAATTTAGGCTCGTTCAAAGACACTTTATTAAAGTCGACGGCGTTTGCTTGAATATCTGGGAACCCTAGACAGGAAATTTTAAATTTGCCACGAAGTTTGAAACACGCAGAAGAAAACGTCGGAGACGGAGATTTATATAGCATATAAATACTCGGCGTAACGATCTAAGTCGATTTAGCCGTGCCCGTCCGCATGTTTATCTTTCCGCTTGTATATAGGCGAACTAATTCCTTAGTTTTTGAGATATCGATCAGAGATTGTGCTTACGTCGTTTTCTTTTCAAGATACTGCTCATTTGTCGGGAAAACCCTTTTTTTTTTTCACAAGTTATTTTCACGAAATTTAGTACAGATTGCATATA
>CM050325.1:104621918-104641276 GCA_027475135.1 Bactrocera correcta
ATTGTTCAGATCGGACCACTATAACATAAAGGGGCCTTACAAACTGTCCGGTCAAAATCAAATTTTTGTATGGCAAATTGTATTTGTGCAGAATATTATAGTTTCGGTGCAAGCGAATTTAACTTTTTTACTTATTTTAATAATTTTTAAGTAAATTAAATTTGTATTTTACTTCTTTCTCTTGTTTAATAGTTACTTAACAAAGCCAGGCTTATTTACCCTTTACTTGGCAGTTTCAAAACATTAAAAAATACCTGAATGCATATGTCTGTATGTAAGTTAATGTTTAAGTTTCACATGTGGGCATATATCGTTGCGACTCCATAAATATTCATTATCTTGCAAAGTAATATGTTTGTGCTAAATTTAGCGCTTTTCAATGTCTCACCACAAAAGAGTCGTTTCGGCGATTCGATAAGCACTTAAAAACAAACTACTTTTGAATGCCGACTTTTAATTGACTCCGTTGCGCGCTGAAGTATGCGCGCACACACACATACACCATTCACGTGTTGTGTATGTATGTACATATGTCTCGTTTCAGGTTTCCATGCATGCAGCATAATGAAAATGAGGCTAAGGATTAAAGCTAAATAAAATAAGAAACCGCCGAAAAAAGAAAACAAAACAAAAGCAAAAACTTCGCCGCGACCACTAAGTTGTGGTTCTAGTTATTGCAGCTGTCAATATATGAACGCCACAACAACAACAGCAGCAACATAAAATTTACTTACACAAATTATACACTTGCGCATGCGCAATACGTTGCCGCAAAACCGCCACCATCACGAGCCGTTTGCAACAGCTTCCCTCCGCTCCACTCGCTTCTCTCCTTTTCTCTGCAATGCAAACTTGTTGCTATCCTTCAGTTTATGCGCCACGACCGCCGTCTACCGACCGCTTTAGGCGGTGCGTGGGCTACACACGAAGGCTGCTGCAATTTGCGTAGCGTTGAAAATTTTCAGTTAATAAATATTTTTCATATTTACGCGCATACTATATACACATGTATGTTTATATGTCTATATTCTGTCTACATTTTCGTTTCAATTGTCATATGCTTGACATTTCGTTGATTAAATACAAAAACAAATATGCATTACTTGATTAAATTCGAGGACATTGTTTAGTGCGAATTTCGCGCCTTTGTTGTACTTGTAGTGCGGACAAGCCCCTTTTAGCATAGCTATAAGGCGTGGTCTCTACTACATGCATTTTAATAGTCGTAATTTACATACTATCTGTACAACAACAACAATGTCTGGGTCTCACCAAAAAGGTAGATTTCATATCAATTCAGTATTAGTCATTGTCTGGCATGTCAAGACTGTAAATTCTGAATTGATTAGCTGAAGGTAGAATATTGAAATTAAAATTTTTGGTTACCGTTTAGTTTTCCATATTTGCTATAGAGAACAAATACGTCTGAAACACATTTTGTAATATTTAGTTAAGTTATATTTTTCGGTAGGTGGCAACTTTATGCCAAAATAAAAGTAAACAAATTATTATTCGTATACATTTCTGAATCAACTTTTACTTAATACAATTTTATTTAATATTTACATTGTTAATATTTCGAAAGGTGACAACTCTATTCCAAAAGCTATCTAATTTATTAATTTCCAATTTTATTACTGAATGTCTTCATATTTAATAAAAAATCAAAATATTTACACTGTTAATTTTTCGAAAGATGGCAACTCTATTCCAAAATATGTATATTTTACAGCTATACGAATATTTTTTGAAAAAAAGTTCCTAAACATTTCATATTATGCACACATTTTATAAAATAATATATATAATATATTTTTTGATCGCAACTCTATTCCTAAATTTGCCTAATTTATTACTTTCCGATTGGATTACTGAGTGACTTCATATTTAGTAAAAAAAATCAAAATATTTGAGCAGTTAATTTTTCGAAAGGTGGCGACTCTATTCAAAAATATGTATGTATATATAATTTATTACTATACGAATATTTACTGAATGAATTTTTTAAACGACATTTGTTGCACTTTTCTTATTTTGTCTTGGTGGCAACTCTATTCCATACTATTGAGACTGTTATCTTTTTATAGTGGCAACTCAATTTTAATGTAAGTACATATGTCTAACTGAGTACTATCGGCATAGGTTATCTAATAATTTGCAAAATGTTTAAAAGTTAGCACAAATTCTGTATTATCTTCCCGATAGCCATAGGCGAAGCCGCTGTCTCTTAATTCGCTGGACTATGCCAGTGTGTTCGTATATCTCGTACAGCATCGTTTCATCCACTGCGGTATTCGACGTTGCGAATGCGCAAATTGTGCTTGTAGATTGAAGAAGTCGCTAAATAGGTAGTTGCCTTGTCCGAAACCTCCTTTGGTATCGAACGGCTCGGAGAGGTCTGTCCCGATCCTGACGGAGCTTCTGGTACAGCTCAACGTCAGTTTACACAGCCGTATTAGTTTTGCGGGGAAACCAAATTCAGATATCGCCGCATAAAAACAGCTCCTTTTCGCGCTGTCAAAAGCTGCTTTGACATCGACGAAGATGTGATGTGTCGATTCGCACTTCTCAATGAATATCTGATCAGCTGTTGATTTTCCAGTCCAATCTAATCTTCACACAGTATGCTCGATAAAACCTTATATGCGATGCTGAGGAGATTTATCCCACGATAGTTAGGGTAGATTGTGGTGTCTCCTTTTTTGTGGATTGGGCAGAGCACAAGTATATTGCAATGGTCGGGCATGCTTTCGTCCAATCCATCGGCTGGAGAACCGTACCTTCCATAATGTTAGTACGCTCTAGGCGTCTCTCTGTCATGAGATCACCTCTGGGGGTTCTTTAAGAGTAGTTTTAAGATTATAGAAGAAAAATTATTATAAAATAATTTATATAAATTGTGAAAACAATTAATTAACAACTCAAAATAACAATATTGGCAATTTTTTTCAATTTTTAAAGTGTTTTTTTTTTTTTGTGTTACGGTTCTGTTGTGAGTACCCTTGCAAATTTTTCGCTACTCCCAAGATCTATAAAACTCAATGAACATTTATTGATTTTGCTTCGCGTCCACCCTCTCCAGCTCGTAACACGCAATCGTGGTGAAGTGGGCGTAAAGAACAGCAGTGCAAAAAGGGGTTAACCTTCACATTCCGTCAACGCTTTGTAATGACAGCCACAAAGAACAAAAGCGAACGCAAGAAATACGAGTATAGCAAACAAAAAAAATCCACAATCATAAATAATAATAACAACAACAAGTAACATAATGACTCCATTATGCATATGAGTAAATTATATACAGCTAGAAAACAAAGCAACTGGAAAGCTTTGACAAACGACTGACTAGCCACAGACCTTGGAGGGGCAGTTACACCGTTATTTGCATAATTGGCCGGGGGATGAAGCGAGTAAAAGTGTGAGTTTGCGCGTTAGCAAATTACTTTACTTTCATATAACAAAAGAATGTTAAACAAAAACAACAACAATAAACATAACCACCAAGTATGTATATGCGTTGTTGTTATGGGTGACGAGAGAGGGCTGGCGCAGCGAGGTGAATCGTTTTGAATGAATCCGTACTTCAATGGAGTGGGTGTACGGATGTCTAACACGTGTATATATGCATGTGTATGTATCACCACCCCATCAATGCCACCAAAAGCTAGCGCGCACTCACCGCTTACACACGCGTGCAGCAGCAGGGCGCCTGTAAAGGAGTCACTAAGTTCATGCTCGTAGGAATACTTGGTTGCCGGCAATTGCCGACACATGGGCGACATTACTGCTTTAGTTTGTTGTTGTTGTTTTTTATAATATATACGCATATTTATAATTGTGTGAATGAACGTTTCTTTCGGAAATCGATGTCAATAACACCCATGACATTGACATCTCAATGCTACGAGCGTGTTAACAGCGAAAGCGTCTTTTCCATGCCAAACAAGGCGAAAGTACACGCAACCACAATTTTACTTTCCAGTTAGTCACCCATTAGTGGGGGTTACATTTATTTAGGGCGGTGGTGCGCTAAGCTCAAAGCAATTGTTTCGGTCGAACTTTGGTGGGACAAGACGCACACGCGTGATTTTTTGCAGGCGGAACATTTTAAATACTTATCAGCTCGCTTTTTTTTGAGTTCACCAAAAATAGCCGGACTCAAGTGTAGGAACCGGCGAAAACATCTCAAAACACCAACGACAAACCCTAATACCAGTTTTATTTTTCTGAGTTAAGTGTTCTGCAGAAGGCGTCTGGTAAGATTCCAACGACAGCGCATGTACCGTTGGTTGCCCGGCGCTGTCCAAGCTTCCGCGAAGTTCAGCTATATAGTTTTTACAATTTCCCGCGAATGCTGCTGTGGCCTGGTAGTTGATAGAGAGGTTAAACTCTTCCTGACCAACCCTGAACGCTCTCTTAATGAGTTCAAGGCTAGTGTCGCCGCTCTGCAATCTGAGTTGATGGCTACTTCTCTGAAGGAGGATGCACTCCGAAACAGTAAATCTACTGCTATCTTAATAGCTGGAACCTCAGCTTGGAAAACACTGCAATCGTCAGGAAGTCTGAAGCTGGAGTTGATAGAGAGCTCCTTGACATAGATTATCTCGGCAAGATTATCTCGTGAAGGTCGCTAAAATCAGCTGTTGCGAAAATTATTAAGGTTGTGTGCAAACTAATATCGGTATCGTCATCATACCGTCAACATTGCATGAACTTTTGATGGTTAAAATTTTACTTTCACGTGGGATTCCACACAAATTGTCGAACGTTCAAAAAAATAATGCTATCTATTGGTCTGAAGTTCTTGCATGAAGCACTTTCTATTGTCTTTAGAATGATTGGATCTCTTCCAGTAAGCTTATTATAAAGACCTTTTGTCTGAAGCAATTTGGAAGAACGCTGTTGATTTACAGTCTGGTTATGTAGTTCTAACTGTAGTGAGAACAAAAGGGCCAATCTTAACCAATTAGTCCTAACATGGTACCGATTCCGATCAATATCTAAATATACTCTGATTGAGAGATTTTCGGTTGATTAAGACTGCTGCTCAATTTTTGCATGACATGGTTCATTTCAGGCCCTCACTTACTGAATTTACTGAATTTTTAGGTCCTACCAATAATAAATGTAAAAAAAAATTTCAATTCACAACATTTCTTCGAAAGTAAATACCACCTATCGTTTACTACTTACTACGGGTATGCTTTTTTTTTGCCATCTTGTTTTATATTGCACTGTATGTTTGCATTATTTACTTATCACCTTCATGAATTTGCACACCTTTCTTCAAATTTGAAGCATTTTTTTTTTCTTGCTTAGCAACTTCTGCGGTGAAGTTCGTTTTTATCTTATTTTTGTATGTACATTCTTCATTTCTTTTGCTGCCTCTGAACTTCAAAGCTTTTCGCCTCTGTAATTGGTTTTTTTTTTTTTTTTTTTTTTTTTTTAGACAAAAAAGTTTGTTTGTATTTGTATGAGTGGTTTGAAATTTTTTCATATCTTCCCCCTAGTAATTTGGACTTTAAACCACATTGTTTCCTTCGACCTTCCCAAGGTGTTCGGTCTTATCTTTATTTGTTCTTTCGTTCTTACTTGCTTATTTACTTTTTCATATGTCTATAGTATTTCAAGAAATGTGTTTAGATATTTAGATACCATTGATACTTAGGTACATATGTACATATATGTATATACCATATTGGTAAACATTTAAAGCTGAGAAGCTGAAATTTGTCTGCAAACCTCAATTTTTCTTCACACTTTAAGTGACTATAACATATTTTCTCAAAATCGTTTTCTTTTTCAAGTCAATTCAATCATTAATCTGGTCAAGAGACATTCCAAGCTGTATACATTTTAAATAATTTGAAATTGAGTGAATTGTAGTGTTCAAAAATGAATTAAAAGTAATTTACTTCAACTCTACTGCCACACTGCCCACTTAACTACGGTCCACTGCCTCCGAATAGGAGCGAATCTCTTGTGAGTCGTTGTAGTTTTTTGCCACAGCTTTCCAAACATATATTTTACCCGAAAGGTTATCAATACAATGGAGTTCATGAAATCGAGCTGCTCATATTCTCAATTCCACTAACCCGTAACCATGTTGTTGTTGTAGCGGCTAAAACACAAAAATCGACGGAACGGACCCGGTTACTTAAATGTACAAGTACAGGTACAAGTATGTACCGTTATACTTGACCCATCATGCTTAAAAGTTTTGTAATGAATCTTGGATCATGTATTAGTCGACGTCTGTCTCTCCTACCCTCGAGACCCTTCCCTTCCATCAAGAGAATTGCTCATTTGTCCAAGGTACAATATGTTTCTTCAGCTTTTTTTTGTCTAAGTCAAGATGCTCATGCGAAATTTCTTTATTAAAGGAACCTTATGAGCATATAAATAATCTTCTTGCAGTATGCGGTCATCATACCTTAATTTACTTCATCTCTGATCTCTGCAGCAAACATTCGTGGAGTTTAGGCGTAACAGATAATAGTTCGTCAGGTTATCTCTATAAGAATCCGGCTGCGAATTCTGTTCATCTTTTGCTTTTTACCCCTAAAAAGGGTGTCGAAACCGACCCCCCGTTATCACACCACTTGGAATGAATCTTTTTTTTTCAGGCAAGACATCTTCACAACATTTTCTATTCCCTTCGTTACAGCCGTGGTTATGTTCCTTTTCTGTTTTTTGTGTGTTCATTCACGTTATGATTAAATAATAAAAAATTTTAATGTGTTCCTTAAAAACATCAATAAAATGTCTCACAAGAAGTTAATTCCCAATTGTACCGAAATAAATTTGTCTACATCGTTTCATTTTTGCAGATTTGCCATATTTTTCTACGCATTTGCTTTCCCACACTTTTCTCACCAAGCCCATTTTTTCTGCCCGGCTTTTATGTATGTATTTCATCAATTCACCTTGGCCGCTATCGCTAGCCATTGCTGGCTGACACAACGACTCAATACATACAAACCAACCTTAGTAGATACCAACAACAATGTACGACGTACATGCCGCTTTTTACAACTTATCTTGCTGCCTCCACACACTACCCATCGGCACATCTTCATTGAAATGTCACACACCGTCCCACACACTTTTCGAGAACAAGAGCAAAAACAGAGAACAAAAAAAATCATTTTTTATTTACGCTATTTGCCTCTTTCTTGTGCATTCGTCACAAAGGCGCAACAACCTTTACATTAATTTCCGCACTCATTCACATATCGCTTACACGATTTGCATACATATGAATGTACGAGATGTAAGGGAGTTTATAGTAGCTTATATACTACACATGCTGGAAATACGCCACCATCAGCGTGCTCAGCGTTCTAACATCCCCCAATTTCTCCAAAGAAGTAAAATAAAACAAAAAATCTTCAATGTTTCCTACTACGACGTGACGACCTTTCGTTGTTCGATTTCGGTTTCGGCATTTTGCTGCTTCACCTCTTTTCGTGGCATTTTGTTTGTTTCTCTCTCTTTTCGTTGTTATCTTTCGTAACTGCTGCCTGCTATTGTGTTCTTAAGCTCTCTCGTCTTCTTTTTCTTCTACTTCTATACGAATCGTCTCTCGCGTTTAGTATTTTCTTTTCTTTTCTTTCTTTTCCCTTTTTGACTACAGCATTGTTGTGTTGCTTGCTATCTCTTGCTCGTCTGCTGTTTCATTATACTATGACTGTAGGCCTGTTGGCTGCTGTTGTTTTTATTGTAGTATTTGTTGTTGCTGTCGTGTATGCAAGGTCGTTTGCGTACAAAATTCAACATTACTTGAAGGTCGTCCTTTTGTATGTACGCTGCTGTTCTTTGTATGCGAGTATTTGTGCGCTTGAGTGGCGTAACTGCTGACAGCGCTGCTTGCGTCGTCATATGCGCTTAGCCCATACCCTTTATGAATTTGGTGTCAACCTACACACAGCACAGCAGTCATTTAAATACGTGCATTTGTATTGTGCTCTCATCTCTGCTCTGTAGTTTAAGGTCGTCTTCCCGCTACTCGTTAGCTATGCTGGTTGCTTTGGCTGCACTGACGTTGACTGTAGCGACGTTGGCTGCAGTGCTTGGGCTGGCGCTGCGCTGCTTCTACTTGACTTATCGTTGTCATCGCGCTTGGCATCGGCTGTTGACTGTAGACTCGACTCTTGATGTGCCGTTTGTTGTTGTGCTTTTATTTTTTTGCCTGCTCGTTTGTTCTTATTGTTTTTTTTTCGTCTGTATATGCATATAAAAAGCATTGTTACTGCTCTGCTCTGCTGGTGCTTTGTACTCGGCAGCGTTGTAGCTGTTGTTGCTGATAAAAATGATAATATGTATTTTGCTCATTTTGCCGGCCTGGCCTGGCCTTGCCGTTGCGGACATTGTTGTTGTTGCAAATTTAATCTGCAATCACAAGATCTCTAACTTGTGCATGTATTAATACCCTGAACAGGGTATATTAAGCTTGCCAGAGTTTATAACACCCGGAAGAAAACGAAAATGTTTACGGAAATTGAGGGACTACAATTTTTGAGATATCAATTTAAGATTTTGCACATGACCTTTTTACTACTGATCACTTGCCGGAATCGCCAATATCGCACATACAGGGTAGGCCATTTAAAGTTGACCCATTTGTTTCTAAAAAAAAAGAACAAAAGAAAACAATGTTTTTTGTTCATTTCAAAAATAATTTATTTTGGTCCAAGGGGATTTGTTTCAGCTAATATTTAAAAATTAGATCGCGTAAATGGGCACCTTTAGCTTTGACAGCTAAATGCACTCTTTTTTCGACATTTTCCATGACTTTGGCCAATGTTTCGGATGATATGGCGGCTGTTTCACGTCGAATGTTGGCTTTCAGTTGAGCTAAGGTCTTTGGCTTATTAGCGTATACCTTGGATTTCAAATAACCCCACAAATAAAAGTCTGGTGGCGTCAAATCTGGTGATCTCGGTGGCCAGTCAACATCACCATTTTTCGATATCAATCGCCCGGGGAAAAATGGTCGCAATAAATTGATTGTTGGTCGAGCTGTATGGCATGTAGCCCCGTCCTGTTGAAACCAGAAGTTATCCATGTCATTTTCGCGAATAATGGGTATCACAAAATCCGTTATCATGGCTCGATAACGCTCACCATTGACTGTTGTCGTGGCTCCATCATCGTCTTCGAAAAAATACGGTCCGATGATCATATTCGCGCAAACACCGCACCAAACTGTTACTTTTTGGTCGTAAAGAGGCTGTTCTTCAATTAATTGAGGATTTTCGGTGGCATAAAATCGGCAATTTTGCTTGTATACGCCTCCATTCAACTAGAAATGTGCCTCGTCTGACATGATGAGTTTTCGCCAAAAATCAAGTTCGTTTTCAACCATTTCGATGGCCCATTTGCCAAAATTAAGGCGTCGCGGATAATCAGCTGGGTTTAGTTTTTGTGCTATTTGAATTTTATATGGAAACATCTTCAAATCTTTATGAATTATGCGTCGGAGAGTGGTGCGAGAGATGTCTAATTCCTGAGAGCGGCGATAACTCGATGTCGATGGAGTCTCCTCAATACTGGCTCGTACAGCTTCGATATTTTCATCAGAACGTCTTGTGCGTTGTCTGGATGCATGACTGGCATTACTGAGATTACCGGTGTTCACAAATTTTGCGTATAAAGACTTAATTGTGTTCTTAACACACTTTTCACTTTATTTTTTTTGCGAAACGCACGTTGAGTTAACACAATTGAAAAGTTATTTTGAATATAAAGCTGAACAATTTCAGCGCGTTCTTTTGGAGTGTACTGTTCCATGGTATAAATTGTCTTCGAATGACGCTTCTAACGCGGTATGACATTAGCCGATTTGTCAGCGCTGTTAAAAGTTATGTATGTAGCTGTCATACAAACTGATCGATCAAACTCAAGTCCTTGTATGTAAAACTTTTTTTTATTTGCCAAGTTATATTCACGAAATTTGGGATAGAGTATTGTCCAAGGCAACGTCATAACATCCGAAAAAATTTGCAAGATTATACTACTATAGCATATACATAGCTGAAATTTTTTAGCTTAACAATTAGGATGTTTCCCACTATAATTTTTTTTTTGATCCTTCAGTTTGTATGACAGCTACATATGTACATATGTATGTATGGGAAACATCCTAATTGTTAAGCTAAAAAATTTCACCTATGTATGAGTGGTATTTTAGCGTCGGTGCAGCGGAAATTATCAGTCTTTCTTGTGGTTGTGATTGCAAAGCTTAATTTGTAGTTATTCTTTTATTATTGCAGCGTTTAGCGTTTGCATAGTACACATACATAGCTGTTGCAGTGTTTAAATTACATCGTTTCGTTTGCGCCATTAGCGCTGCCTGCGCATCCACTGACCATACGACCGCCCTTTCATCTTCTTCACTGTTTTTTCTGTTAATCTTTTTCTTGGCCGTTCTTGGCCTCGCGCTGCAAGAATTTTTATGGTACTTTTGCCCATCAAATATTTCCATTGTTTTCTGCCATCATTCTCTTGTAATTGCAGCAGCTTTATGCTTTGTTGTTTTTTTTTTTTGTTTTTGTATTGTTAATTTTTATTGTGTCTCTCTGTTGTGTTTTGTAGTCCAAGGTTGTTGCACCAATATGCGGTGGCGTTTGCCGTGGTCGTTGGTACTTCTATTTTTCAACGTTTATTGACTTCGCTAGTGTTGATATTCAAAGCAGTGCATTGTTCGAGATGTAAACATTTAAAGTGTCTGCCAGTTTATATTTGATTTTTTTTTTAATAAATGGACCTTGAATGTTGCCCCTTACTTGTCTTGTTGGTAATTGATTTGAAGAACATTTTTAATAGGTTTAAAATAAATTAATTATGGCAACTTTAAATGCTACTTGTCAGAAGGCATAAAGTGAAACTGATTTTTGACATTTAAAGCGGCTAGCGTATTTTTTCTTTTAATTCGTTTGCTTAAATTGGATTCTATAAAAGCAATTATGTGGATCTTTGGTAAATTTACATAAAACAAGGGCGATTTGTGAACCAATTTTCCTCCTATTGTGGTAAAGGTGCATTCAGAACAAAGTTAGCATGCCGATTTCAAATATACTATATGTATTAAAAGGGACCATTTGATTGAAATTTTCCGACGTGACCTTTAAGGGTACTAATTTTACGGAATTTTCGAAAAATTTGTCAAAATAGTAATTTGTTTGGAAAATCTACCTTAACGACAACATAAGTAACAAGAATCAAATACACACTAGCTAGAATTGTGCGATCATTCACTCCCGTCAAAAAGGGTTAGATCGACGAAAATAGGCTCAATGCATCTGATATGAATTGGTCCAAAATATTTCTACAAATGCTAATATTTTAAAGAAAATATATACCAATTAAAAAGTGATCTAAATTAATAAACATATTTCTACTTGATACTGCTTACATAATGATGCACCGCCGCCGACATGCTCGTAACGGAAGTCTCTTTTACGAAGCTACCTGATAACTTTCCTTCCCCCAGAATATATGACACTTGAGACCTTGCCACTCCCTGACTTTATGCGCCATCCTAGGAAGTCACCAATACACAACATCACCACAGAATACAATGCTATAAACGCCCAGATAAATCATAGCCTTAATCATAAACCACTCTGTAATAGCACCATCCTATTCAAGTCTTACTTGTCAGAAGCTTTTGACACTGTCAATTAATCTCACTTGACCAGATAGTCGTTCTTTGCGCTACTCATAAAAATTACTCATCTAAAAACTAGAGTGAACAATCTCAAAATTTTGGAGTTACGTTCGATATTCTGTCCTACGTCACTATGGATGTCAGCGCAATCATTACCAAGGCGCAGAGTCGCAACAAGATCCTCATTCGTTCAAAAAAACGTTGCTAGAAACATATAGTAGAAGACAGTCGGTGGTCGGTTTTTAATTACGCAGCACCATTATGGTCCTGGATGTAGCAGAACGCAGGTGCAGAACTTACAGACAAGTCAGAACACTGTCATAGGACCCTTGCCTTACTTCTTAGCATAGTAGGTTTAACATAAAAGACAAGGCCCGTGGTGAAATATTATTTAAAATGCTATTATCATAATTTAAATTCTTTGCTGTTATATGTTTTATTTTTTTAAACATATTTTTCGTATAACAAATGTAAGGGCCTTATTTGGTCATCAACAGCCAAAAACTGTCTTCTAATTTTACTTGCCACCTGCCAACTACAAAAATTATTTATTTATATCTATTGTTCCTCGGAAAACGGTCTTTGTTCTATGTTAATCTGTGCATACAAATGTCAGCCATTCAAAAAGAGTCAAGAGAACAAATTGGCATTTTTCAACGATCAAAAGATAAATCATCAATTTACATTTAGTCAGCCAACCCACTGCTTAGCTACATATGCCAGGTACTTAATGTTTATATTATTTCAAACAAAGTTGCTCACTTTTGGCACACAAAGCCCAAAAACGAGGAAATATTAATTTATTTTATCCGTCGCCTAACTTTCAAGTACTGATCAGCTGAACTGTCAAATTGTCATATGTTTTGTGCATACATACAAATATGGATAAGCAGCTACTTGTTGTATGTAGTGTTGCATTCATAATTGTGGCAGTTCAAAACTTAGTATGCCATAATTTTTGGATTGGTCTACAAATTGGTGGTATTTTGATTGTTTTTTGAGTGGTTTAGATATTGTTTGATTTACAATAAATTATATAGATATTTTTTTATTTGAAAGTAAATTTGATTTTCATTGGAATTCAAACAATTAATCGAAAATTTAATTATAATAATTGAATTAATTAATTTTTTGTTTTAGAGTAAGGGATTGAGGTACTTTTGGTTATATATTATTCTTTTTTTTGTATTTAGAGTAAAGGATTGAAATACGTTTTCGAATTATTTTAATATTTTTATTTATTTATTTTCTTATTTAGTATTAATAAAAAATTAAACATTCGGTTTCAGGGATTGAGAAAATATGTGAATTATTTTTTATTCCAGTGCATAGGGGTTTGTACATTATTTTTAATATTTTTTATTGTTTATTTAACACTAATAAAAAATTAAAATTTTTATTTTTTTTTTTATTGTACCATTATTTCTTTTATTTTTATTTTATTATATAGTTATTTATTTTTATTTTAGTGATAGGGATGGAAAACAATTTTTAATTATTTTTATTTATTTATTATTTTTTTATCGTATCGTTATTTTTTTAAATTTTATTTTATTGTCTTATTATTTATTTTTATTTTAGTGCAATGGAAAGAGAAAATTTCTTAAAAAAAAAAAAATTATTTTATTCAATTGTAAATTTTTTAATATTTTTTTTTTTTTAATATTTAGGTATTTAATATGAAAACAAAATTTAAATGTTCTGGTGTATGGAATTGAGAAGAAATGATTTATTTTTTTATTACAATTTTTATTTATTTAGTGTTAATAAAAATTTAAATATTTCGATATGAGGGATTGAGAAAAATTTTTAATTTATTTTTTTACATTAATATATATTTTTCTTAGTAATTTCTTAGAAAAAAAATTAAATATTCTAGTCTAAGGGATGAAAAACATTTCAGTTATTATTTATAATTTTTTTTATTTAAATAAATAATTATGTTGAATAATCTTTTATATTTTTTTATAATGTAATATTCTTTTTTTTTTAAACAAAAACTTATTTCGTTTTAAGCATAAGTATATGAATTTCCTCTCAACAAGCTTTCCAAAATAGACTATTTTTTCAGCACTCTAATATCAAGTCTTTGACAATAAATATTTATATATTTTTTAAATGTTTTTACTTTTTTATATTTAATATTTTTTAAATGTTATTTTTTTTTATTTGAAAACCAAAACTGTATTACTTTTTAAGCATATAATTCTTTCCAACCATCAGCTGTCCAAAATAGACTACTCTGTAATCCAATATTAAGTCGCTGACAGTATGTGGTTATCAACACCGTTATGAGTACGCTAAATGATGCATTGAGCGCCCATCTAACCAACCATGATGTATTTTTTACCATACTAGTGGCAGATGAGATCTCTAATCTGCATACAAACAACAATTCGTTTAACATTTTTCAGCTTCGAGCAGCGAATTCGTTGAATTTAAGAGCATTCTCAGCTGGTTTGATGTACTTTGGTCGCGTTGGTTTCGTTGACTTAACTTGCTTATTGTTGCTGCTCGATGTAATTTTTGACACCAGTTTACTATTTGTTCATAATTATTGTTGTTTATTTGTTCTATTATGCTTTTTGTTTACCCCTATCATTTTGCTTTTCTATTAGCGTTGGTTGGTTATTATGATCCGCAGCACTTATTCAATTGCCTACTTAGCAGAGATTTAAAAAATAATATTCGGTAGTGAATTCTGTTGGTTTTTTTGTTTTGGTGATTCTGGAATATATATAATTTTTTTTTTTGTTTTTACTAATATAATGTGAGTATTTGGATATATTTTTTAAAAATATTGTTTTTGTTTTGATCCGGTCAATCTAGATATTCCAAGATACATAAATTTGCTGAATGAATAACTCGTTTAACATTTCAACATAAATTTTCGATTGAATTCAAGTCCAGCTCTATCCAGGACATATTACGTCGATCCTTTCTGATGCAAACCACGCCTTAACTAGTTTGGTCTTATGTTTTAAGTCGTTATCCTGACAAATGATAATATGACACCTCTTCAACAGGTTTACATATCCTGTTCGGTTTATGATGCTATAGAGTATATCAAATATGTGGGATCAACACCATAGTACGAAAAGCAAGCCCATATCATAGTGCGTGCTCAGACCACTATGTATAAAAATTTTGGTAGTGTACCTGGCATGATATTATAAGTTTAGCGTCGGATATACTTTCTAGATTCTGTTCCTCCAAAAAGAAGCAAAGATGGCTAATTGAAATGCTCTTTCGCGAACTTTATTTCTTGGTCAAAAGAGTTACTTTCGGGGAACTTATTATCATTAAATTGTCATTTTTGAGGATGGTTTTTAAATATCGTATAATCTGTCTGCCCTATATTATGGATTTTTGTACCCACCATGATTCTTTGCGGAGATGTATGTATCTCAATATAGCATCGACTCCCTACAGGATCTGTTTTGTTTCCTTGTTTTCAATTTAACATCTTCTTCCTCTATCCACAAAAAATGAACGAGCACTCTGATTTCAAAAAAATATCAAAATGCGTCTTAGAAAAGGCAGTGGAAAAAAATGTAAGATTTTTTCTAATCTCTATAGTGGCCTTTGGTTTGAGACACACAGGCCACAGCTGCAGATTCCTGACGGGTGGTCTTGAGTGCCTCGCAAAAGCTGGCTTTTGTAGTATTCCCCTTCTCCGACTCTAATAGTAGCGCCCCGGCTCTTGTTTTGCGGATCCCTTTGGTTTTAACCTCTGTTTCTTTGAAATTTACCTTACTTCGAATATTCTTGAGGACTTCTGCGTAGCTATTGCCTTCTGCTGTCTTAATGATCACCGCTTCTGATTGTCGCTTGGCCTATTATATGATCTATGACTTGCAGTTGTATTCTTCCCTTGTTGTCTTTCTTCTGTGTTTTTAAGTGCTTCCGCCAGCTTTCCTGCTTCTGTGTGGGATTTCTTTGTTCTTTTAGGCAAAACTTTTTGCTACTGACCGTCGTTTTCGTTGCGTGGTCGTACTGTTTCTCGAGGTTCCACAGGGCTTGTCGCGCGCCGCTTTAACTCAATTGGTTCAGGGGTAGTGGCACGCCTGCTTAATTGTCCCCGCCTTTTCTCGCTTTCTGCGGTAAGCCAGTTTCTACGGTAACTCCTGATTACGTTCGTGTAGCTGTGCCGCTCCGTTCTTAACTTCCATGCTGACGTTATTTTTGTTTTGACATCGTCATCTTCATTACTTGCACGACATCCTCTTGTTTCGGTGAGTTTTGAGTAGCCCGGGATTCTTCGGTGATGGCAGCTGGGGTGCCCTTCCCTTCTCATTACGGATCGTGCTTGTGTAGCTGGTGTTTCTGTTATTATTTCTCCAGTTTGGTCCGGTTGTTTTGGAATAGTAGTTAGTACAGAGGATCTAATTATCCAACTACTCCTACGGAAGTCGGTTCCATATTCCTCATCTTGACCGCTTTGGTTGTATTGTATTTTCTCTTTGTTGCTCTTTCTGTTGTTATTGTGGTGTGTTCATGTTTGATCTAATGGGTCTCCACTTCAGGTATCTCCGCGCATTTTAACAGTTGCCCTATATGAACCCCGTGGTTGTCTATGCAAGCAGGGAGGCCACGCGAGGTTGACATAAGCTCTTATGAGAGCTTATGTTCAGAGCCAAGTTCGGGCAGTAATCAGGAGTTTGTCTCAACCGAACCTATACGGCAAAAAATATGTACTAACTTGAAGACCTGTTAGGGTTATTGAGACGGGGATGAGAATAGTATTAGCCACCAGCCATTTCCGTGAGAGTCACTCTTACCTATTGAGTGTCAAAATACTACTCTCACTAGCCTTTTGTCATGACTGATTCATTTTGGGTTTCCAGTAAAGCATAACCAGAATCATATTGGCTTCGATTCTGATGGGCCCTCGCCCAGGGTTTGTGTCGACGTAGGTGCACGTGCACTGTTCTGTTGGCTGCTTAATCCCACGTCGCTTGGTTGCCTCCCTCTCGTGAATAGGTTCTCCCTCGATGCTTGCCTTTTCGGCAGAGGTTCATTGAGGCATTTAGAACAAGCCCTCCTCTCCTGCAGATCTTGTTCGAGCTACGTTTTAATATTCGCAGCTAACCTACTTAGCGTAGACCGTCCGCCATCTGTGACCCCGGTAGCAGCCTGAGCTCAGCCTTATCACTACACCATAGAGCTGTCATACAAACTGACAGATCAAAATCTTTTTATACCCTTTTAGATTGTAATAAATGTGCATGTGAAGGGTATTATACCTTTGACGTTTTATCTTATTTATTAATAATTTTATACTCGTAGCCAGCTCAAACCGTTCTTCCTTCTTCCTCATTTACAAAAAATGAAAATTTTTACAAACTCTTTAAGCTCACCACTATTCATCCACCAACTGTTGCGTGGTTGTCGCTTTGTCCACTATCCATCGAATTCATCACATACTGCTTCCTCGGCTTCTTTCTTCATGCTTTTGCTGTGGCCCGCTTTAGTGTCGTTGTTGAAGGTTAATGTACCTTAAATTTATTTGAAACAACATTTTGTTGGCCTGCTTGCGCCATCTTCTTTACATACTTTCTTTTCTATGTATGTGCGTGTGTGTATTTCTGAACTTGCCACTTCCACCTTTTTCTGTTATTTTTTTTTTTTGTCTGTAAATGGCTTATTTACGAAGCGCAGGTTCAGCATATACAGTTCTGTGGCTGGCACCCATGTGATGCGTTATTTAATTTGTTTTTGTTCTCTTATAAATATTGCTTTTGGGTCGTTGACACTTTTTTCAACTGCTCGTCGCTGCTCTAGCGGCTTTGTTGCCAACGCGCTTACTGCAGTACATGCTTCTTCTTATTGTTGTTGTTATTGTTATTGTTGTAGTGTCATGTTGTAGAATCATCAGTTTTTTTAATATTTTCAGCATGCCATTTATTCGCCACTTTTGTCTTGTAAAGCTGAAGTTGTTGTTACCGTGTTTTTGTTGTTTCAAAACATATTTGCTCTGATTGCGGCTAACAAAGGTCGCAACGCGACGCGTGTTTTTGACACGTTTATTTTCGCCGATGACACCGCCGCGATAGCAGACGCCCAGCTAGCTAGCCACCTTTCCTTCGAAAACAATGGGCGATGAGCTTGGATGAAACAAAGCGAAAAATCATAAAAAAACGCTGTTTTTGAGCAAATCTAATATTCATAACACAGATCTTTATTTACCTCTTTTGTTTTTGGTTTTGCCTTATGGTTATCTTGTTTGGAGAAATTTTCGTCAAAACTCCAACGAAGTGGTGAAAGCGTCGCGGAAGTGTCAATACTCGTTTACTCTTACTTCTTGGAATCTTGAAAATATTTACATACATACATAAATTGATGTACTCATGTGATACTTAAGCGTAGAGTCTATGCATAAATTTTAAAGATATTATATCTTAGGTGAAAAAAATGGTAACTTTTCTGGATGAAATGGCAGCTCTTGAATCTTTTCAGGTTGCTCTTCGTCCCAAATTCAGCAATTTTGTTTGTTTACATACGCATTGAATTAGAAATGGGCCTCATCGCTGAACAAAATTTGGCTCGAAAACGTCGGATCTTCTTGGAACTTTGCAAAAGCCGATAGAGCGAAGCGATGTTCCCTCGGAGGGTCGAGCGGCTTCGGTTCTTGCACAAGCTGTATTTTGTACGTATTCAATTTAATATCCCAACGTAAAATGCGCAAAGTCCTTCCATATATCGTGTATACTCTCAACTACGGCTGCTATATTATTTTTTCACTACGTGCTGGTCTATTCGTTCGAATGTTGTCTAATGGTGAATGCTGGGTCTTAATATGGTGGCGGATTATGTTGAACGAAATGCGCGATACACATTGTTTAAGTCGACATTGCCTCTTGCTTGATATAACCCCATAAAAGAAGTCTGGTGCAGTCAAGTTAGGTGACCTTGGGGCCAGCGGAATGTGTTTCTTGATATTAATTTGTTTTCAAATTTTCGTTGGAGCTCCCCAATAACCGAACTGGCTATGCGTACAGTTGCTCCATCTTGCTGAACCTAAACGCTATTAAAAGGGTTACGTCTTCGGCGCAGTTCTGGGGAAAAAAACTCATTCAAAATTTAAAATTTAAATTAACGTTTTTCAAAGAAGATGGGCCGACAATACACAGTGCTCTTCTGGGTGAAGTTCCGTCTCGTGGAACTGGATAAAAATAGGCCTGATTAGACATAAACAACAATTTATCAATTTATTGTCTTCTTCGAACATTTCAATAATTTTTGGCTAGATTCATTGCGAAAGACAAATCTAGAGGGTTTAGCCGGCTTGTTGTTTGAACTTTGTAGAGAAACAAGTTTAAGTCATCATGAATTAGACGTTGTAATGACTGTCGGTTAATTTAGTAAATTATCCGTTCTAATAACCATCTGCTAACTCCAAATTGCGCCGATAGGTTGCGAGTCGAATTCTTTGGATTTGCCTAAATTGACGATGCAACATATGGGTCTCGATGGGAGGTCGTCTTCGATTCTTCTACATTCGCAAACATGCTTACCCAAACCCCATAAAGATCCATCTACTCGGGGAAAGGGCCGCCAAAATTCAGTCTGGATTCCTCGGAGGAAATGACGGGGTCAAAGCATGATCCATATATTCTTCATTGCCAAAGTAGAAAAAAAGCCGAATTTTTGTGAAAAAAAAAATTAAGATATAGCCTCATTGGTA
>CM050325.1:104641776-104661120 GCA_027475135.1 Bactrocera correcta
AACAGAAGAGGTTACCGACAAATAAAGCAACGGTGTGCTGTTGTTGTTTATGATATTCTGGAGGAATCTCGCATACCTTAGGTTGCTTTAGCTATTCAACTCCTATCTACTTATCTATACTAATATTATAAAGAGGAAAGATTTGTACCTATTTTTGTATGTTTGTAATGAATAGGTTAAAAAAGTACTGAGCCGATTTAAAAAATTCTTTCACTAATAGAATGCTACATTCTTCCAATTTGACATAGGCTACATTTCATTTTGGAAAAAAATTCTAGATCCTTTGTAAAATTTGAACAATGTAACCGAAGGAGTGGAAAAATTAGTCTTAAAATATCTTTCGTCGAATGCGCTGCCGAAACTATTAGCGATAGAACAAAATGATGTACAACAATATTGAAGAACATCATAATGCCTACAAAAAACTCCGCGGTAGCATATGTCCAACTATTGTAGTTATGTCAGTACAACAACTTTTTTCATTTTGAACATTAATGAAAATGCTAACCAAATTCAAACCATGCTATTTATGTGTTTATATTAATCCTTATCCAAATAAATTATTTTATGATCAAGACCATTTAACTACCTATAAAATAGCTTTTAAATTGGACTTTCCATTCAAAAGATATTACGAATTAAAAAATTCAAAAAGTAAACAAAACCACCATAGCGCCGTGACCGTTGTTTGCGATGCATTCTGAAAAGCGCGCCGGGCCAGAGAATGTAAAGTAGAGAGAAGGTGCAAATTAAATTCTGTATGATGTTTGATTTGGCGGCTAACAGTGCCGATAGAATCAAAATAAGGAATTCGACGTTGTCGCTGCTATTTAGCAGAAATGAGCATGTGCAGTGGCAAAAATATATGTAAAACAACTGAATTCATTATTTATTACTGTTATTTTTTATACCCTGAACAGGGTATATTAAGTATACCCTGAACAGGGTATATTAAGTTTGTCACGATGTTTGTAACACCCAGAAGGAAGCGTCGGAGACCCCATAAAGTATATATATAAATGATCAGTATGTTGAGCTGAGTCGATTTAGCCATGTCCGTCTGTCTTCCGTCTGTCTGTATATATACGAACTAGTCCCTCAGTTTTTAAGATATTCTTTTGAACTTTTGCAAACGTCATTTTCTCTTCAAGAAGCTGCTCATTTGTCGGAACGGCCGATATCGGACCACTATAACATATAGCTGCCATATAAACTGAACGATCGGAATCAAGTTCTCATATGGAAAACTTTCGCATTTGACAAGATATATTCACGAAATTTGGTATATATTATTTTTTAAAGCAACAATGTAATCTCCGAAGAAATTGTTCAGATCGGTTAACTATAGCATATAGCTTCCATACAAACTGGACACATAGTTACTAACAGAAATTCACCTGTGAAGGGTATTTAGCTTCGGTGCAACCATCGAAGAAATTGAACTTAAAAAGACTTACATACAAATATAACTGTAAGATTTTTTTAATACAAATAAAAATATTTATGAAAAAAGTGTTTTATATCCAAATTTCCAAAAATAAATAATTGTCTACCCCGTGCGATGCCGGAACGGGCTGCTAGTCTACATATAAAAATGCCAGGCGCTAATCAAACTTCTATTGGTTCACGACAAAGCTTGTGGGAGTTTTTTTGTTTAAAAAGTACACGTTTCTGGCCTCTTTAAAATTAGGGCTTTCATATACTTTAAAACCACCAAAATATTTGTGATTCTGTGATGAATAATCTAGCTTTCTCTAACCAAAAACAAAATTAAAACACACTCAACCACCCGCTTAACGGTTGTCCTGGCGCTGAAGCGCATGTATCATTAACACTCGTCAAGTTAAGTATGATGAATTCGTATGGCAACCTTTTGACTCGCTAACAACGAAAAGAAAGAGTGAAAACACAAAATCCTGCTCTAAAAAAACATAATAACACCAGCAACCATAAACCCTTCCCGCCACATACTCCAAATGGTCGCTGTAAGCCACTTGAAGAAAAAAAGAAAACAGAAAAAACATGTGGCAGCAACATGCAAAGCTTAAGCCGACTTGACGAGCGGCTATCATTATCATCCGCAACTTGACTTTCGTCCGTCCAAACAAATGTCCGCGCTCCACGCATACCCAGCACTTATAAGAGCGCTAGCATGACGGTAGGCAATTGAGAACACTCGCTAACACAAATCCGCTTCATTGCTAACTGTAGTACGTATTTGCGTTGCGTGGCAACTCCCCAAACCCTGAAAAAATTGAAGCGAAATCTCCAGCTAGCTCTGCTTAGCGTTTGTTAGCGATTTTTTCACCGCCTTCCGATTGTTTCGCTCCACTTTTTGCATTTTTTCCAGCGGAAACTCACTAATTGAGTTATTTTTGCCACGCGCGTTTCACTGTATTAGTTCGTGTGTCTTTTTGTTAGGTTAGAAAAATTTCGCTGAAAAAAAGGTTATGAAAATCCAGAATATGAATAAACTGTAAATAAAGTGCAGGGATTTGTGATTTCTATTTTCAGGTTGCATGAATTTAGAGAGTGCGAGTGTTTTTTAATCCACTGTAAATAACGCGATTTTAATTAAGCGAATATTTTGTAGCCTCCGGCGTAAAGGTTTTAATATTTATAATAAACTCAGCGTTGATTTGAGGCGGAAAAGTTACTTCCGCTGATGGATAGCGGATTTAAAAATATTTTTTAATTGTTGGAAATTTACATTTGCATATTAAAATATAATATTTTTTTAATGAGAAGCTAAATGCTTTTATTAAATAACCTTAAAGATAACCGTAAACTTAAAGTTTTAGTAAAGAAGAAGTTTTAAAACGTGTAGAACTTTATTTGTGTCTATTAAGTTAGCCGAGTTTTGAACAGCCGCTCGTCCACCGAGAACACAGAAGTACATTATAAGCTTTCTGTGCTTCCTATCTTTTTTAAATACATTGCATATTCAATTTACCACTCCTAAACTCAACAATCCTGGAACAATTTCGTTTACAATTTGTCAATAGGGTTATAGTCCTGTGCCTAGCCACATATGAATATTTGCTTGTCAACTCAATCATACCGTATTTCCTATCCAATACACTACTCCTAAACGCATTGCCAACCAGTATATCTAACTGAACCAAAGAATTCCAGATTTGCCTCTAGAAACTGGATTAATCCTCGAACAATTTTATTTTAAATTTTAAAGCAGGTTACACTCCAGAGCCTAACCACAAATTTGCATGTCACCTCAATCCCACTCAACTTACACATCTTTCTTCGTGATATATTCGCTACGGTATTCCTCAACAGCAACACCCGACACCATTAGAACTTATTGATAATATTTTGATTTCTTAGTAGTTCCTATAATACTGTTATAACTTACAGCAACCTATGAAACAACTGCTTTATAATAGATTAAATAACCTAACAACGAAACCCGATCAATTTCTCTATTCTCAGACGTGCTTTCCAGACTTCAAATTATCATCGCATTCAAAAACCTGAAATTTTTGTCTTATTTATAAATGGGTGAACTGGTGGTGTACTGTAACATCCTAGCACCATATTTGGTACTGTCTAAATTTTTTCTGTTCTCTTTTAACAATTTTTGCAGCTTTGGAGCACGATTTCGTTTTGTATTATTAATTTTTGGTTACCTTGGAATGTTTTATCCGTTATTTAGATGTTATTTTCTAAATCAGCTTGTAGGTACCCATTCCAGCCTGGTAATCCAAATTTGAGTTTTCTGTTGACAGTTTTGAAATAATAGAGCTTTTAACTAAACTCTGTCAGTGGGTAATAAAAATCTGAAATCTGTAATGAAAGAGCATCTGACAGACAGTTCTAACCTGAAACTTAAAACTAAATTTACAACCCAGAATCAGAGCGCTCTGCAAACAGTATATGAGAAGTTCATCATCAAAAAAAAATCCTAAATCACTGTCAGATATAATACCCAATATATAACCGTTTTATAGCCAAAACTCAATTTTTTTAGTACGAGTTTATATATGACCATTTTATAAAGAAAACTCAAATTTTGTTCAATATTAGTAGTTTCTATTACATCGTTTTTTCTTCGTCTGTAATTTTATGAAAAGTGATGTTACGTTATTTTCGTATTTTAGTTGGCGATATATCAAATCTAGAAGTTCCATTTCATGTATAATATTTTTTATATTAGGTTAGGTTACTCTGGTAGGCTAATGAGCCGCGTATAATCAATTTTTGTATACTAGTATTACACGAATAAAACAGTTCATTTTGGATATATAACTCCTCAACGAACTCGACTAGTATTGGGCTCAGACTCTGCTCATTTTCGTAACCTATGCTCATATATACGAATCCCATGAAAAACATAAACTGTTTGTACAGACTAGCAAATATTTATTTATTATTATTAGATTCATTTGCGTGAATTTTTCTATGTAAACTTCCTGCTTAAAAGAAATCATAAATCATCTGTCCTCCACCAACAAGTGCTACCCAGTAGACAGAGGCCGGTTAACTTAAAAGCGTGCGAGTGGAAAATGCGAAAATCGGAGATGCAAAATGTCGAAAAAGCGGTTGCATAGTGAAAAACACTCGAGCCGTTATAAGTATCTAAATAATGGTAATAGCAGACTGCAAATGAAATGTAAATTCAATGCTAAGAAACGCATAAGTGGAAATACAATGGCGGCGGCAGAAGACTTGCTGTTATGCTTTTTGTTTATTTCCCCCCATTTTTTAGCAAGGATAATCGGTTGAGTGAAATGTAAGTATAGCGCAAAAAATATGAAGATTACATTTGTGCGCATTTAGTTGTTGGATCCGCACGAAGGGATATACTTACATACTTATAAGTATTTCCAGAGATATGCAGATAAATCACAGTGGCAATAAGAAGCTTAAGGTCGGAGGAAAAACTGCGACAAATATAACGATAGTGCAGAAAAAGTAGAAGGACTGTGCGGGAAATAAGACACAGCACGAAAACGCGCACAATTCCATAAGTCACAATATGCCCTTGCTTTTTCATACTACTATTTACTTTTCATATTCTCGGTACACATATAAACTTTACACGCACAAAATTATACAAAATGTTCTCATGCCTTAGTGCCTCTTTGCGGAACCCACAAATACAGTCGACTGCAATTCGAACGGTATTTAAATCTAAATGGCTTCTACTTCCTCAAACATAATCTATGCGTTTTCGCTAGCAACTCCCTTGTCAGGGGTTGACATAGAGCTGTCAGCAACAACATGCGCCCTCATCTTCTTCTTTAGAGCTGCAGCGTTTTTCAGTGCAATTGTGGTGTTTAAATACATTTATACATTAACATATATACATATTTACCCACATGAATGCAAATTGGTTAAGTAAACCTTGCATTGAAAGAGCGATGTCTAAACGAGACACCACTAGTGAATTTCAAACTAGTTCATTTTCGAGCACTTTTAGTTTTTCTTCGATACAAAGTTGCCAAGCGGAGCATTATTCTTAAATGCGTGCAACATTTAACGAAGAATGATCGGATCATTTATATAAAATTAACGTATCAGTTTTGTCCGGGGTAAGCTCCTAAACTACTGAACTGATTTCTTTCAAATTTAACACATTTGTCCAGTTTGATCCGAATTAAAATATAGGAAAGTTTATATCTCTATTTTATAATATAAAGTTAAAACAATTAATTAATAAATAAAAAAATAATTTTAAATCCAAAGAATATAGTTATTATAATTTTAATTAAATTTACATTTTTGGAATACACAAATATTTATAACAATGATTTTCAAAATGAAATCTCCAGTACAATTCGTTGGATTCTTATGAATAGTTTATCATAACAGCATTTAAGCTATACCTTATTCTCAGCTACCCAAGTCCGGATCTACTAGTAAATTTTAAGGCTATATGTAACACGCTTCGATAAGTCAAAAACTAAGACCCTGAAAGTAATAGGTTTACTTTAAAATTTCCCCCTATAAAAAGGAACTCCGAACTGAATTCGTGGACGGACCCACTTTCAACTTATTTTAAAATACACTTTATTCTTTTGCTTTGATTTTATGACTTCCGAAACGTTCCTTTTATATGTCTTCCAAAACTGTAACTTTAAAAATCCTCTGAGAAAATTTAGTTTTTTCCACAAACATTGCAAATCACTGTGTCTATGTTGTTGTTGTTCTAGCGGCAGAATTCTGAGAGTTGACTGTCCTTGGCCGGATAAAAGTACAGGTACGTCCCGGTTACGTTGACCCGACTGTCGTGGGAACTGTGTCTATGTTCTTAGCAACTCCTTCAAATGCCTACTCTCTTGGAAGACGTTATAGACGAAGATTTATATAGAGATCGCTGCAGTAGAAAAGGCTTTGGAGTATCTACGGCCTACTGTACAAAGGAGTTTAGACCCAAATCTCGTAGATTGGGTTAAGAAAAATATAAACAAACTTTCAAGGCTTTTTCCAGTCATGGGTTGACTAGCTAAAGTCAAGGAAAATTTTAAAGCTTAACAGTTGTATGTTTAGGAATCAGGTAGTACCATACATCTTTCTATAATTCTATAAGCAAAAATTTCAGTTACACTAACTACAATGCCGACAATGCTCTGAACCAATTAACGCGACCTTTGTGTTTTTATAGAAGAAATGTTAAGCATAATAAACACTTTCGGAATTTTTTTCGATGATATATAGACTTTTTTACTATCTCTCTGGTGAGAAAAATGAGGTGGAACATCTAGACGCTTTCTCCTTCACCGTCCAGCTTTCGAAAGACTGCTTCAAGCATCTCGGCTGCCTTACGAACCCGGCGAATAGGAGGAAATTGATTTTAGCCACCTCAATAACTTTGTGACAGGCTCTAGGTGCTTAGACGGTATGCAGCTACGGTCTGTTTGATCCATACCTAGAAAATCTCTGCATGATAGCGGACAGGCGTCATTAGCTGCCCAAATGGTATTATTATTTTTGGCATCAATAATATCAACTTATATACCTAACTTATCTTAACTTGCTACCTTCTCTTCCTTTTTTCGTCACAAGCGGCTATAGTTTAAAATCGACTAATTTTTATACAAATTTAAAATTTCATTTTCCAAAAAATGTGTTTCTACATTCAACTACCATCTTCAATATAGACCTACATCTATATAGTATATTAAATCTACTTTCAATTCACCTCTTCGCTTTTATATACCGGCCAAATCAGCTTAGAAAATTCATTTCCTTTTACTTATCGCCATTCATTGCCTATTAATTCGTTTTGTTGTCGTAAATTCAAGAGCAATTTGTTATCTCATGCCACATACCCGGCGAACAACCTGATTTCCAACGAACTTTCGTCCTTTTACGCTTTTAATCATTGATAAAAATGTCACCGAGATTACTTCGTCTTTATGTGTGTTTATGTGCAGTGACATGCGACAAATGTTGTTGACAGCCAACGGAACATTTTCATTACGTCCAAACTGACTTGAAGTGTTCAATTGCTGGCGATTGCGTAGCGTTTGACTCTCGTCTAACACACAAATCCATCTCAAAGGCGCAAATACTCGAGCAAACATATTTTCGCCAGTTTGCTTGCTGTTTTTAATAATTCAGCATGCGCTTTTGTTGCTGTATTTTTTACTGCAAACAACATTGTTGTTACTTCGACTTGCAGCCTCGCTTCGTTAGTTATTGCCTTCAATGCCTCGATCCGCCCTTTCGTTGTGACATCTGTTGATTTTTTGCTTTCTTCCTACGTTTCTTTTATCCTTCTGTGTCCTTTGTGCGAAAATGAAGAATAATTACACCGTCTGGCGGTGATTTTTTCTCGTCCAGCGAATGCGTTTAGAGATGAAGTGCTTCAACGCCAGTTAGAGTACAATCTTGTCACTAGTATATAGTAAGTAGGGGGTTAAAAGTCTGGAAGAATAAGCTTTTTTGCCATACCACTTTAATGCTATAAATATACATACATAAAATCGAAGAATGAAGAGAAGCAACACTATCGAAGTCGGGGTAAAATTCATACAGAATTTTTATTTGTCGTTAAGATCTTTGTTGAAGCTCTAAGCGAGTTCTCTCGAACCCTCAACAGCTCTTATGAGTAAGAGAAGCTATTTGCGGAATCAATATTATTCTAGAGACGAACTAACGTTGTAAGGTTTCTCTCTAGAGGATGATGTATATAGTCCTTATATCGCACTATTCCCTCACTAAGCCAAGTAGGTTATTCTAGTAGCGAAAACCTGGGTGAATATAGTAAGTTGTAGGAGAAAAAAATTTGCAAACAGTTTTAAAAATGTGTTTCTACATTAAGCTGTTATTATTATTATCGCTCTCTTTTGGGCCCCCGTAGCTACAGAGGGATCCCATAGCAATGCGCATTCAATGCTCCGTTTCATAACTGCGTTTTAATTTTAAGGCAAGAACAGCTCGAAAATTTGTCCTCTAGACCTTAGGTTACATCTAATCGACATTTTATTTACATGTAACCTAAATATAGGGAATTGTTTTAAATGATTTTTTTTTTTTTTGTACTAACGTTAAGACGACGTTCGTTTATCACTGCTGTTAAGTTCTTCTCCTTCTTTACTGGCGTAGACACCGCTTACGCGATTATAGCCGAGTCAACAACAATGCGCCAGTCGTTTCTTCTCTTCGCTACGTGGCGCCAATTGGATATTCCAAGCGAGGCCAGGTCCTTCTCTACTTGGTCCTTCCAACGGAGTGGAGGTCTTCCTCTTCCTCTGCTTCCCGCGGCGGGTACTGCGTCGAATACTTTCAGAGCTGGAGTGTTTTCATCCATCCGGACAACGTGACCTAGCCAGCGTAGCCGCTGTCTTTTAATTCGCTGAACTATGTCAATGTCGTCGTATATCTCGTACAGCTCATCGTTCCATCGAATGCGATATTCGCCGTGGCCAACGCGCAAAGGACCATAAATCTTTCGCAGAACCTTTCTCTCGAAAACTCGCAACGTCGACTCATCGGTTGTTGTCATCGTCCAAGCCTCTGCACCATATAGGGGGACGGGAATTATGAGAGACTTATAGAGTTTGGTTTTTGTTTGTCGAGAGAGGACTTTGCTTCTCAATTGCCTACTTAGTCCGAAGTAGCGCCTGTTGGCAAGAGTTATCCTGCGTTGGATTTCTAGGCTGACATTGTTGGTGGTGTTTACGCTGGTTCCAAGATAGACGAAATTATCTACAACTTCAAAGTTATGACTGTCAACAGTGACGTGAGTGCCAAGTCGCGAGTGCGACGACTGTTTGTTTGATGACAGGAGATATTTCGTCTTGCCCTCGTTCACTGCCAGACCCATTTCTTTTGCTTCCTTGTCCAGTCTGGAGAAAGCAGAACTAACGGCGCGGGTGTTGAGGCCGATGATATCAATATCATCGGCATACGCCAGCAGTTGTACACTCTTATAAAAGATGGTACCTTCTCTGTTAAGTTCTGCAGCTCGAACTATTTTCTCCAGAAGCAGGTTGAAAAAGTCGCACGATAGGGAATCGCCTTGTCTGAAACCTCGTTTGGTATCGAACGGCTCGGAGAGGTCCTTCCCGATTCTGACGGAGCTTTTTGTGTTGCTCAACGTCAGTTTACACAGCCGTATTAGTTTTGCGGGGATACCAAATTCAGACATCGCGGCATAAAGGCAGCTCCTTTTCGTGCTGTCGAAAGCAGCTTTGAAATCGACGAAGAGGTGGTGTGTGTCGATTCTCCTTTCACGGGTCTTTTCCAAGATTTGGCGCATCGTGAATATCTGGTCGGTTGTTGATTTACCAGGTCTAAAGCCACACTGATAAGGTCCAATCAGTTTGTTGACGGTGGGCTTTAATCTTTCACACAATACGCTCGACAAAACCTTATATGCGATGTTGAGGAGGCTAATCCCACGGTAGTTGGCGCAGATTGTGGGGTCTCCTTTTTTGTGGATTGGGCATAGCACACTTAAATTCCAATCGTTGGGCATACTTTCGTCCGACCATATTTTGCAAAGAAGCTGATGCATGCACCTTATTAGCTCTTCGTCGCCGTGTTTGAATAGCTCGGCCGGCAATCCATCGGCCCCTGCCGCTTTGTTGTTTTTCAGGCGGGCAATTGCTATTCGAACTTCTTCATGGTCGGGCAATGGAACGTCTGCTCCATCGTCATCGATTGGGGTATCGGGTTCGCTTTCTCCTGGTGTTGTGCGTTCACTGCCGTTCAGCAGGCTGGAGAAGTGTTCCCTCCATAATTTAAGTATGCTCTGGGCATCGGTAACTAGATCACCTTTGGGGGTTCTACAAGAGTATGCTCCGGTCTTGAAACCTTCTGTAAGCCGCCGCATCTTTTCGTAGAATTTTCGAGCATTACCCCTGTCGGCCAGCTTATCAAGCTCTTCGTACTCACGCATTTCGGCCTCTTTCTTTTTCTGTCTGCAAATGCGTCTCGCTTCCCTCTTCAACTCTCGGTATCTATCCCATCCCGCACGTGTTGTGGTCGATTGTAACGTTGCGAGGTAGGCAGCCTGTTTTCTCTCCGCTGCGACACGGCACTCCTCGTCGTACCAGCTGTTCTTCTGCACTTTCCGAAAACCAATGGTTTCGGTTACAGCTGTACGTAAGGAGTTTGAAATGCCGTCCCACAGTTCCCTTATACCGAGTTGTTGACGAGTGCTCTCAGAGAGCAGGAGTGCAAGCCGAGTAGAAAAACGTTCGGCTGTCTGTTGTGATTGCAGCTTCTCAACGTCGAACCATCCTTGTGTTTGTTGGCGTGCGTTTTTTGCTGCACAGAGGCGAGTGCGAATTTTGGCTGCAACAATATAGTGGTCCGAGTCGATGTTAGGACCTCGGAGCGCACGCACATCTAAAACACTGGAGACGTGTCTTCCGTCTATCACAACATGATCGATCTGGTTGGTGGTTTTTCGATCTGGAGACAGCCAGGTAGCTTGATGTATCTTCTTATGCTGGAATCTAGTGCTACAGATAACCATATTTCGGGCCCCGGCGAAGTCGATCAGCCTCAGCCCATTTGGGGATGTTTCCGCGTGGAGGCTGAATTTACCGACCGTAGTTCCAAAGATACCTTCTTTGCCCACCCTGGCATTGAAGTCGCCAAGCACGATTTTGACATCGTGGCGGGGGCATCTCTCATAAGTGCGCTCCAAGCACTCATAAAAGGCATCTTTGGTCACATCGTCCTTCTCTTCCGTCGGGGCGTGGGCGCAAATCAGCGATATGTTGAAGAACCTCGCTTTGATGCGGATTGTGGCTAGACGTTCATTCTCCGGAGTGAATGATAGTACTCGGCGACGGAGTCTCTCTCCCACCACGAATCCAACACCAAACTTGCGCTCCTTTATATGGCCACTGTAGTAAATGTCACAAGGACCTACTCGTCTCTGTCCTTGTCCCGTCCATCCCATTTCTTGGACGGCGGTGATGTCAGCCTTTATCTTTACGAGGACATCTACCAGCTGGGCAGCGGCACCTTCCCAATTAAGGGACCGGACATTCCAGGTGCATGCCCTCAAATCATAGTCCTTATTTCGTTTGCCATGGTCGTCATCAAAAGGGGGGGCTCTCATCCGAGGCTGTTTTTTTCCTTTCATTGGGGGTGTTTTTTTACGTGGCGGGTCCCAAACCCAGCGCACAACCCTATGCAGGGGTGTTTCGCCTTCTCACTTTAGCTCGCCTTCAAACGGATGTTCTTAGGCTACCCAGAGGATACTTGGTCAAAGACCGGAAGTCGTGAGCTGCTTGAGTCATATGTAAAAGAATCGTTTCTGGCCACTCCCAAGTGAATGGCGATCAGAGAACTTTCCTCACTTGCGTGAACTTCTACACATGACCCCATCCTCCTGCTGTTAAGTTGGGTTGAGTTTATTAAAGTGTAAAGAAGGCATCCTGAAAATCTCTTTAGTCTTAAGGTAAGAATAGCTTGAAAATGCATCCTCCTTTGGTTACATTCAACCGACATTGTATTTACATACGTGGATCCTAGAAATATGAAGTTTTTTAAATGATTATCGTACCATCATTGAAACGAAGTCCGCTTAGCACAGGCGTAAAGTTTAGCCAGTCTAATACAGAGTTCGGGAGGTATTGAGGAAACATAATCATGTTACATCTAACCGATCGTATGGTATAGCCTCACAGTGTTTTCCTTCAAACTATATTTGAAGATAAATCAAACGTACTAGGCATGGCACTAAATTTCACCTCAGATTCCACTTAAGTTTTCATCGCAGATTACACTCCATTCATACATGTATAGGTTTAATCGTCATGACATTAAACGTGATACACAATTTTCTGGCTTCGACAATGTTTAGATGCACGAGTACCTTCTTTGGATCTATAAAAGAGTATAACGATGTGGGTATATTTCAATAAAACCCTACTGGTCTGATGTTGATGTGTGAATGTAAGCATATGATTTTTGGAGGTTTCAAATTATATTCCAATTGTATAACCTTGTTTTTTCGAAAGAACTAAGATGATATTATAGATATCGTAGAGTTAGGTATCAAAGCTTTGAAAGTATTAAGGTAGGTTAGGCTAGTTCAGGAACTAATTTCCATCCAACTTTCAAGAACGCCATCCGGCAAGCTTAACCGCTTGGCTTCACATCGGCAAGTGACTGTTTGAAAACAAAATAACTAGAAAAAGACCGTTTGTTAAGTACAAAGAGCTCACTGCACTTTTTGTTAGTAATCTAGCGTCAGAAGAGCATTGCGATCAGAGAGGTACTTGTTGTTGATAAGCAAGCACACATCGAATTCATGTGAGATCGTAGACGTCGCAATAAACCGCAAAAAACCAAAACGAACTTGATGTTCCCAGGCTCATATGTATGTTCAAAAAGTAAATAGCAGAAAAAAAGTATTGTTCAGGGACTTGCTTATAACTGATGTATTCGAAAATACTAGATTCACTTGAGGAATAAAAAAAGTTAAAAAACCATTCTAAATGTCGATAATCCTTAGTTTGAGATATTCGCAGCATCCGTATATGGAGTGGCTTGAAAGTAAAATTTTAAAGAGTACGGAATATTTTAGATATCATTGTTGCTCAACACTCATCAATTTTTATACCGTTTCCAAATTATTTCAACTCCAATCATAACAAAGTTAGAATTTTCTAAAAGACTTGTCTTTGAAATACTCAAAATTAGTGATACATAAATCAAAACTTGCCATGAAAAAGAAACCACCAACTCCAAACACGATTTTACTGTCTTAAGTGCTTCAGATTGTTTGAAAGTCACGCCCCCGGCACTTTACCACTACAAAGCTACATTTAAAATCAAATTAAAATGCACAACTTCGTTTAATTGAATAAGTGTTGGCAAGGAATAAGAATAAGAAGAGGTAGGGTACGTAATAAATGCATATATAGTATAGCAAATATTGGAAGAGGAAGCAGATAGAAAATATTGGAAGAAATGTGTTGAAGCAACAAGGGACGAAACATTTTCTTTTCAATTAAACACGTATCTAACAGAAAAGTACTTGTAAAATTAGTTAAAGTCACAATAAATGACAGAAAACGTAACTGAGGGAAGACAAATAGCACCGACACGCCCACTACTCAAGACTGCAGTAGCGTAAATTGAGGGTTAACGCCCACCAGCGCTACATAAAGACAGTAGTTGAGCATAAACTACATACTTTTTATGCCAAACTGTTAAACATGTGCTGACGAAAGATGGAGAAAGGCAGAATGTGTGAAGCAGGGAGTAATAATAACCGGAAAACGTAAAGAGGAAGAAGCAGCAGTCACAGTTTTCTTACCGCGAGTAACGGAAGTAGCTGCAGGCAAATTAAAGCTTCACCCTAACTTGACAGCTGCAGTAACTGATACCGTCGTAATATAACAAAAGCATAAACAACAACTATACACGATTAACAACAACAATGACAGCACATGTAGTAACATATTAGCGCTTTGGAGAGGGAGATCGCACACTTCTTATCACTCATATGCCACAACATTGAGTGAAGTTCAAGGATGCGTCTATAGCCTGCAGGATTTATGCACACACATATGTACATATATCTCCGACTGACACTGGCAATGACGCAAAAATGTCGACGCGAAGCTGTGATGAAGTTGAGCATGCAGACATGTAGGCAGACGCAGACACAGCCGGCGTAGACTGGCAATAAAAAAATGCCGAGCAAAATATAATAATGGCACAAAATCGGTGCGCGCACCAAGGCGCATGCTGGGGCACGTACCGTTAGACTTACGCGTGTGTGCTTATAGACGAGAACGGCCCGCGAAGTACTTAGATATCAAAACAAAAACCAAAAAAAAAAACGAAAATTTTAAAAACTCGCATTTCATTAACCCATCCGAAGAATAGGCTTTCTGATGGTCTTAAAGACAAACAGAGAGTAGGCATCCGTGGCAAAACCCCACTTCGACCCAAATTTCTGATAGTGGAGTGACTTTTCCAAGTTTGGAATTAAAAAAGTCATATGGGCACAAATCTGCACGAAGTGTGATTAGGGCAGCATTCCATAGCTTAATGTGTCCATTTTGACCATTGGAAATATGAGCCAATGCCTTGTTATGCTCTTTGGTGTTGGATCACCCGCAGAAGTTCACTGTTTCAACTATTTATTGGGTTGCGCTGTCGATCCATGTTTCATCGATGATTCCGAAACGAAGTTCCGAAACAATCTCACGGTTACGCTTGTTATCTGAGTAAACAAATATGATACCTATAGACCGACAGCTGCCTCATGTCCAATATGTCAGGCAGGAAACTAACCGCACAATATTTTTAGAGTACTTATCGGTATTGCCTCTTATAAAAGTATATACATATATGTTATGTACCTTTGTGAACGGCATTCCTTTGCTGCGAAAAAATGTGATTCACATATTTTCCGCTTTACCACATTTTCGCTCACTAAAAGCCGGCAGCCGGCCAGCCACCCTGCCATCCTGTCATCCTACTTAAGTAAGCTCGGCGTTGAAAGCGCATAAATCACGTGGCAACCAAAAGTCGTAGAGAGGCGGTGCGCTGCAGCATTTTTTGGCATCTTCACTCGCATGCCAAGCGTACAGTGTGCTTCCATAGTATATATACTTAAATATAAATGTTTATAAGCAGTTTGGTATATGTATATGATTGAATAAGATTTCCAATATTATTTCTATAGAATGTGTGTAGTTTTATATTCCTCCTTTTATGATCATTTTATCCGCCCGTTATTTCATATTATTGATTTTCAACGCTTCTCCTTAGTTCTTTTTCTGAAAGCTTTCACCGCCAATGGCAAGACTTGCTTTGTATTAAGTTTAAATTTTCTACAATTCTTTATTTTCTTCTTTCCACATCTTTTTTCTACTTCATTGCCACATTTTTTCTTTCCGGAATAATAGTTTCTTGGCGTTGCATCAAACAGCAGCCGGAAGAAAGCAAAAGTTGCATTCACTGACAGCTGGAAATGCACTTTTATATAAGTAGTATACTTACATATAATGTATTCCTCAACCTATTTTGAAAGGAAATATAATATATTTATATGCTGAGCTCGGACTTTTGTGTCTCGAATATAAATGTCTACAAAGAACAATTTTGAGCAACAACTCGTTTTTGTACTTGAGACATTTCTGTCTTAACTTGACTCTTTTGAACTTGTTTAGACTATTTTCGATACAAAAGGAATCAAGTTGAATGTATGAATGAATTATCTTTAATTGCTCAGAGCAAAAGTAGCTGTCCTTTACTTTTTCAAACATCTCACATGGTTTAGCGATTAAATAGCTCACATTTTCCTTTAGCTGGCCAATATCACTAGCATTGTGGACCATTATTTGAATATTCACACACTATACAAAAAGATGACAGCGAAGTCATAACTGGAGATCTGAGTGGCAACTCAATGTCGACTCTTATGGTCACCAGACTCTTTTGTCGTTACCCAAACTTAATATAAATGGAAATGAATTCAAATCATCATTCTTGTAATTTCTGGACAGCACTCAGATGACTTTATATGGCTGCTTTTAGTTTTATAGCGGTTGAACAGTATTATAACGATCTCTCACTATCCTATCCGCACCATAATTCGGCATCAAAAATCATATAATTGGCATTGAAGTCTTATTCTTCTTGGAAATTTACTTCCGATTTCAATAAAAGGTGTGCTTTCGTAAGCATCCCAATGTTTATTACAACTTCCATACACTTTTTATAAGCCTCCTTAAGATAGCCTTTAGTTTCGAGTTTCTTTACATTGAGAGCTTCTGCTATTCTTGTAACTTTAGCGCGATGATCTCGAACGCGTATAGAATCTTGCCTCAGCTAAATCGACACAAACCTACCGTCACAGTTCGCAACATCAGACACTGTAAAGTTAGGGAAAACAGATTCACAAGCATATTATAGGCTAAAAGCGGTTATATTTCCGACAGCACTGTAAAATTTTACTACGCAGAAGTTTTCTAATGCTAACGGGTGATTTTTTTGAGGTTAGGATTTTCATGCAGTAGTATTTGACAGATCACGTGGGATGTCAGACATGGTGTCAAAGAGAAAGATGCTCAGTATGCTTTGACATTTCATCATGAATAGACTTACTAACGAGCAACGCTTGCAAATCATTGAATTTTATTACCAAAATCAGTGTTCGGTTCGAAATGTGTTTCGCGTCCGTGTCCGATGAGCGATGAGGCTCATTTCTGGTTGAATGGCTACGTAAATAAGCAAAATTGCCGCATTTGGGGTGAAGAGCAACCAGAAGCCGTTCAAGAACTGCCCATGCATCCCGAAAAATGTACTGTTTGGTGTGGTTTGTACGCTGGTGGAATCATTGGACCGTATTTTTTCAAAGATGCTGTTGGACGCAACGTTACGGTGAATGGCGATCGCTATCGTTCGATGCTAACAAACTTTTTGTTGCCAAAAATGGAAGAACTGAACTTGGTTGACATGTGGTTTCAACAAGATGGCGCTACATGCCACACAGCTCGCGATTCTATGGCCATTTTGAGGGAAAACTTCGGACAACAATTCATCTCAAGAAATGGACCCGTAAGTTGGCCACCAAGATCATGCGATTTAACGCCTTTAGACTATTTTTTGTGGGGCTACGTCAAGTCTAAAGTCTACAGAAATAAGCCAGCAACTATTCCAGCTTTGGAAGACAACATTTCCGAAGAAATTCGGGCTATTCCGGCCGAAATGCTCGAAAAAGTTGCCCAAAATTGGACTTTCCGAATGGACCACCTAAGACGCAGCCGCGGTCAACATTTAAATGAAATTATCTTCAAAAAGTAAATGTCATGAACCAATCTAACGTTTCAAATAAAGAACCGATGAGATTTTGCAAATTTTATGCGTTTTTTTTTTAAAAAAAGTTATCAAGCTCTTAAAAAATCACCCTTTACATACATACGAGTTATGACAATTAAGTAATGAGACTGATTCCATAAAAACGGCAACAACTCTGCCATCCCCTTCAAAGTATCCCTCTTGGGCAGCTACAGCGATTCCAGCATGTTTTCCATGCTTCGTAACATTTCTGGAACGCTTCGACTTTGATGTCCATGAGTACCCTCGTCACGGCCGCCTGGATGTCCGTAATCGACTCAAAATGAATTTTTTTAGGAAACAAAAACATGTCTGGCGAATAAGGCGGCTGTTGCAACACGGCGATCCCTTTAGAGGCCAAATACTGGGACACGCTGAGGGCGGTGTGGCACGGCGTGTTGTCGTGATGAAGGATCCAGTTACGAGCGATGTCTGGGCGAACCCTGTTGATTTGTCAGACTGTTTCACGGTTCATACTCAGTTCCGAGACCAACATTCGAACTGTTAAACGCCGATCTTCACGGGTTAATGCGCGAACACGCTGCGCATTCGCGTCAGTCCGCACCTCGACTGGTCTCCTTAAACTTTTTGTGCCATCGAAACACCTGGGCACGACAAAGAGCACTATCACCATACACTCTCACAATTTGTTTCGCCCAATCTGGCGCAAACTGGCGAACCAAACAAGCTGGAGCGATGGTACATATATCAATGAAGAGGGAAGGGATGCCGGAAAAAGAGAAAGGGAATTTCTGGGAATTTCAGGATTACCACAAGCGCGGGAATAAAATCAGTCTCATTACTTAATTGTCAAACCTCGTATTGATACAGTTCACTGCTTTCTATATTCTTTAAGAGATATATAAGCGACGACTTTGGAGATTATGTAGTACTCAAAATGCCTCGGTTACTAACTATAATTTACGAGAGTTTCTAATAACTTATTTCAACAGAGATCTTTAAGAGGATCTTGAAGTGTGAAAAATATGGAATAAGGCACCTTCAAGAGACTTACAAGGCACTCCAAGAGGTTTTTACAAAGCTGGGATCCAGTTATTTATAATTATTTATATTAAAAGGTTCAAATGTTTTTTATCCAACCATTATCAAATTCGATAAATTTTTCTAATATTCCTTGAGAATACCGAAGATTCACAAATTTATATTCATAAGTTTTATTGGAAAAATGATACTCATCAGGGTTATTGCGCCTGCAAAAAAAAATGGAATATTACAGTGTCTTCAAAACTATAAAACCAAACGGAACTCAACACTCTCTCAGAGCTTTGAATATCAATTTAATCATTTTCACTTATGTACGTATGTCTCATTCTTGGTAGAATAAAATAATTGGAATACCGACTAGTCACAGTCTGCTGACGGCACTTGTCTGCAGAACGCGGCTCACAGATCGAAATAAATGCAGGAACTGTCAAGAGCAAGGCACCAGGCAAACAATGGAGCAACGCTTGCGCGCTTGTCCCGAACTTTCAAGTCAAATCTTCAAACATTTGGGGCCCCACGATGTGAAACGGTGAAAGAAGTGTGGAAATGTGGGTGGTGAAGCCGCAGAACTTATTGAAATTCACATCAACCACTATCATTCTGCAGGATGACTACTTTTTATAAAGCAGGTGTATATGTGGCTTACAAACCTACCGGACTAACCTAACCCAACCTACTTATGCATGTAAATATGGATGCCTAGTACTGGATCCATCATTGTATTTTGCATATATAGAAGTTACCTTATCTGACAGCGCTACTTGATTTGAGAATATATTAATTATTTTCAAACAAAGGTCCAAAAGTTACAACCAGCAGCGTCCTTTGTAAAAAATACTCCCACCACTCTTAAACGTTATTAAAAGTCAGCGCTCATTCATTTTTCATAACAGCTTATCTGCCATCACTCCGTTTCTGCGTTCTCCATTATCGTCTCTAAATGTTTGTTTGTTTTTAATTTCACCTCTCGGCTTTCAAACGTGTGTCAATTGAAGCGTGCAAAATATTTTGCAACAACAAAAGTGGTACAAAGTGACACAGACTAGAATTGAA
>CM050325.1:104661620-104680957 GCA_027475135.1 Bactrocera correcta
CTACGAGGTCTGCTTGTAGAATGGGTCCAGAATGTAGTACATCATTGAGGCTGTTCCTGTTCGAGGTGGGGCATGAAGCGTTGAATACCACTCGCTGTTGAGTCGTTATGCGATCCGGTTTGATGACTGCGTGATGTGGCAGATAATACGTTTTGGTATTATCCGCAGGGTCGTATTCAACTTTGGTTATATGACCGAGTTCCATATACTCGTAGATGGCCTTGTCGTATTCCGCTTTTATTTCGGATTTTCTCGACAATGATTTTTCATTTCTAATAAATTGAGCTTTTCTGGGGTTTTAAAGGGTAATGTTACCACATAGCGCCCATCTGAGTTTCTGTGGGTCGTATTTTTATAAATTTGCTCACAAACTATATCTGTAGTTGATGGTAGAGGCTTCCTTGGAACTTCTTCAACTTACCAAAATTGTGTGAGCAACTTGTCCGGGGTCATCTTATTGAAAAATGACATTATTGAGGGTGATAAGGGTTTTTCTGGTGTGGGTCCGGATAAAATCCATCCGAATTCCGTTTCTTGGGCTAGAAGGGTCCCGAGTATATTTTTCCGTACACCACTGAGAATTATTTGTGGGTGCAGGTCACTTCCGATCGATCAATATGTCGACTGGTCTGGGTTTATAAAAGTGAGGGTCAGCTAAACTAAAACCGAAATCTGTATTAGTGATGATCGTACTAAGTGAGTGAGTGGGTAAATTATCGGTTAAAGATTTTAAGATAGACGCGTGTGTTGTTATCTTAAACTCCTTTCTTGTCGATGAACGAAGGGTGAGTTCACATATTTTGGAGGGTGTTGCCGAAACGGTGTTGTTCAATCCAGTCACTTGTGCATTTTTCCTGAATCCTGTCCTGTCCAATTTTCTCTGGAATTTTTCTGAAATAAAAGTGGCTTCTGACCCGGAGTCGACTAATGCGCGAGCTGTGAATATTTGCCCTTTGTGTAAAACTTGGACTACAGCAGTACCTAACAAAATCTTCTTCCCACTGAAGTTTTGAGGGTCTTCAGTTTTATTTTTAGTGGACTATAAGAGGGTTGTTTAGGCTTGCGGATTGGTATTGGTATTAAGGGTTTGGGAGGTACTACTGGTGTTTAGGTCAAGAGGCGGGTTTGAGGCTCTTGAACCTTGCGGGGGGGATTGGGTTGGTGTATCCCTATGCAGAAGTGTGTTATGTTTCTTTCTGCATATTCTACAAGAATATTTGCTCTTGCAATTTCTGAAACTGTGAGATAATGCAAGGCAATTGAAACAATAACCATTATTTTTTACTGTGGATATTCGGGTCTCAACATTCATTTGTAAGAACTTTGGGCATTCTCGAATTGAATGTTGTGTTCTACAAAGCTTACAACTTTCAATGTCTTGAGGTTGTTTTGAAAAATTGTTGCCTCTAACTGGGTGTGCACTGGCATGTGAAAAATCCAGGGTCGAAGTTCCGAAAACATTAGCGTGAAATGTGCTGAACTTCCTGTCTTTTCCTTTTCTATAGGATCTACTGTCGGATTGGGTCACTGGATCGGGTTCAGTTGAATTCCCTACGGCTTCCTAAGATTTATATCGATAAGTGAGAAACGCGTCGAAAGTTTTCCAGGATGGTATTTCCGAGTTATCTTCTATGGTGTCCTCGAATTGATAAAGTAGGGTTTTGGGTTGTTTCAATCCGCATAAGAAGATTAAGATGGGGTCCCAGCTACTAGTGTCTATATACACGATGTGCAGATTTGTGAGACAATTGTTGACGGTCCTCTGAAGGTGTTTAATCGCGCTTCCTTTTTCTTGGGTTGCTTGGGGTAGGCTGAATAAAATTTTCAATTGCGCGTTGACCTGAACTCGTTTGTTCTCGTATTGGGATACCAGGTCTCTCCATGCCATCAGGAAACCATCATTTGTTAAGGGTGCGTGTTTAACAATTGCTCTTGCTTCTCCTCGGGTTTTTTGAATCAAATGGAACAGTTTTTCCACGTTGCTGATTTTGTGATTGTTTACGTATATATATAAACATGTCTCGGAATGAAGGCCAGGTTGTGAAGTCTCCATAAAATATGTCCGTATCACAAGGTGGAATATGTATTGAGGGTCCTATGTCCCGCGATGTAAATTCTTCTGAAACTCGTTCTTTTATTGTTGGAGTTGGGGTCGTGAGATCATCAATAGCTTGATTGATGGATCCTAAACATTTTAAATATAATTGATGACCCTTTTTAAATTTTTCTTTGATTTTTGCAAAATCAATAGTTTCTTTGGGTTTTTGTTGGGTTCTACGAAAGGCATCGTACGACTTGTTTGCCTTGTCATATATCACGTTGAGTTCAACCCTTTTTATTTCCAGGGTATAAATTGACTCATCTTCGGGTTGGGTGTCGTAATGTTCCTCAATGTATTCGAACAAATCGGAAATACAAAATTTAAACTCTTCCATTGTTATTAAAAATTCACTTAACCGGGACGTAATAATTAATTAAATTGAAATAAAAAAATAATAATTTTGAAAAAAAAAAATTTTTTATTTAAGTTTAAATTTTATTAAATTAATAAGCAACGACTTTACTTTTTTGTTCGATGGGTATATTTTGAACCGCAAAATATAATGGGTGAAATTCCGACGAACGAAAAATTTCCTAATGGGTCTTTTGAAATTTTTCCTGCCGGGTCTGTTTTTTGCTTGCTCACACTGCACTTGCAGTCAACGTTAGTTTGTTGTTAGTTGAGCGCAGGAATAAAGGGATGTTCAACTTATTCCAGCGTGAGAGCGCCTCAAAATAAGCGTTTTTTATAACATTTTCCATTATGGCCAGATCGAACAAAATAAGAATTTTTGGGCATTTTAAATTAAAATACTCAACATTTAGTACGAATAAAAATTACTATGTAGTGGCTACTTATAGTACGGAGAAACTATTTAAATCTTTTTAAAGTATATTAGAAAGAACTGTTTTTGACCTTTCAATACCCAAAACAAGAACTTAGGCTTGTTAGCTCTCATTCATTACATTTTTTTATTCATTTTCCATTGAAAATAATACTATGATGCTTCAAATTACAAAACGTTTCATCAAATACCTTTAAATATCACTAATTTACTTAATTTTCATTGTTTTACATTTTCTAACGATGCAACAAATCCCTCCGTTTATATATTTTTTGGTAAGATTTCAATCTGGCCATCGCTCGTTTCCAATTGCTAAACGTCAAAACCACCTAAACTTTGACAGTTGATCAAGTTTAGGTGGTTTTGACGTTTAACAATTGCTCTCTCACTTCCAGTGAGAGAGGAGTTAAACATCTCTTTATCTCTAGTTGAGCGGGTAAAGCAATAAAACATATGTACGCGTAGGTACGGGTGGATGCCAAAGCGACGCTACTTGGCTCTCAAAATTATATGCGTATGTATGTATGTATGTCAACGGGTGAGGTGCAAAGCGGAATATAGCAATAAAAAAGTTAGCAAATACTTTGTGCTTAGTACCGGTTATTTACTTTGGAATAGAATATGAATTTTGTTCTTGTTTCACTTTGCCGTTTTTTTCCGATTTGCACTAATTTATGTATATCACTATATTTTAAATAAATTTGAGTTTCGGTACCTACACTTTTTCCAGGTATGAGTTTGATGATAAAGTGGTTGATTGGGTGGGTGAATATCCTGAAGATGGTGGTTGGGTTGTTGAATATATATAAATTTGAATATAATCCTGTTGATCCGAAATCCTGATTTTCCAAATGATGTTGAATTGGGTGGGTTTATTTTATGAGGCGGGCGATCCGGCTCGAAGGACCAAAAAGTCGGGATCGTGTGAATGTGTGATCGACGTGTGTTTGCCGGTGTGCCAAATAAAATAAAAACTATTAGAATTCGGGTAGTTAACAATTCAATTTTGTATATTTGAGTACGTGTAATATATTTATATGTATGTTAGTATATACAAGTGTGTGGGTATGTGTGGATATATGTACTTATAATTTGGGTTATATGAAATAAGTATAAATATAATTCTTATATAACTTAAGGGATAATTTATAAGTATAATACCATATACATAAATTTTAAATAAAACCTGATGTGGTTATTTATTCCCGCGTTGAGACCTTTGATTTCCCGCGTTGAGACTTTTGATTCTGCTACTGTTGTTGCTGCTGACTCTGCTGCTGCTGGTTGTTGTTGCTACTGATATTGCTGCTGCTTTGGCGCCGTATGTCCGTCCACTGTGGTGATTTGTTTTATTGTGTTATTCTGTTTGTTGGGTACTTCGCTGTTATGTTAGCGCTGTTGGGTGTTTTTTGCATTGTCCTCTAATTCGTATTTAGACGAGTTAGAAGGACAATGCAGGGATGTGTTCATTTGGTAGGAACACATAGTTAGCTTCTATTTCCAATTTACGTAAACGATCTGACGGCATTTGTCCGTCCCCTAGTGCCGGGTAGTAAGTGTTGGACCACGGCGATCGATACGAATCACCATCACGGTTGTAATCGCACAGCAGGTAATCTTTATTATGCTCCTTATCTTTTGCTATTTTAAGCGGTTGATCCACAGATGAGAGTAGATCCTTGCAGTTCTGGCGCCAAATCAATCAAATCTATCAGATTCTTTTTGATTTGTTGCAGGCGACGCATCAAATCAAGTGCACTGACCATTTGTACGTCCGACATTTTAGCTACTCCGGTACTTCGTCGTTATCTCCCTTTGCTTCTGTTTCTTTTTCCAAGTTTTTGCATCTCATTCAACTTGGCCCTATTGTGGCAATTCACCTACATATATGTTTATTACGTTCAGTTCAATTTCTTTTAGTATACACTTGACAAACTACCTTGCTACTACCGACTGCGCCAGTTACGTTTTCTGTTGACGGAACAGAAAATGTTTTTAATGAATAAAAAAACCTTCACCGTACTGTGCGGTTTGCCGTCCGGTTCTTTATTAAATTATTATTTCATTCTTAAACAATGCTTAGCGTAATTTACTTAGGGCCGTTGTGCTGGTTCGACATTTCGTTATTACATTATTACTGTCAACGACCCGGCATAACTTAAGTAATCAATTTAATATTTAGGTAATACGATACCAAGAACGTTTATTCATGTATATATACAAATATGTGTTTGTATATTCACGATCATGGTACCGTATTTGGTTATGCTATTTTGCATCTTTTGCATATATGCATTTATAGTTGCAAAATACACATATTTACAATTATTATTTACTTTGAGAGTGGTGGAGTCATCTGATGACGTAACTTGCGCGCCGAGCTCTGCTTAGGAATATTACGATGCATCGATGGATAGCAGATATTATTTTGAAAACAAGGCGAGAATGTTGCGGCCCGGGATTTTATTTTGATGGCCCGGTACCGGGTCGCGACCCGGCATTTGGGAAACGCTGTATTACAGGATCGCTTGCTTAATTTGTTTCAAGAAACTCGACTTTTCCCAACAATAAGAATGATTTTTCAAACCCGTTACAAAGGGTTTTCCATTTCGAGGTTCGCTACCTTTTTAATGAAAAAACGCAGAAACTTCAAACGGGGAATGGTTTATTATCATTCGAAAGAACATTATTTTTCATTTATTTTATTTTTAAGTATTGGCCGCGGATACGTCTTAGATAGTCACGACCTTAGTAGAAGACCGACCCAAAGAGTGAAATTATCTACTCAATGATTCATTAAATACATTGATTGGAATCCAATGTCGCGGAGATCACGACCTTCAATTTCGGGCATCAAACAGTTCATTACCACGGCGCAATAACCGTCGCCTTTGACGTTTACGTTCTCAACGGCATCCTTTTTGAATAAATATGGACCGATGATTCTACCGGCCTCCAAACCACACCAAATCATTGTTTTTTTTGGATGAAATGGCAGTACTTGAGTTTTTGTAAGTTCCACCTCGTTCCTAATGCGGTAATTTTGCTTGTTTGCATACTCATTGAGCCAGAAAATGTTCATCACTGCACAAAATTTGGCTCAAAAACGTCGGATCTTCTTGGAACTTTTCAATAGCCCATAGAGCGAAGTGATGTCGCATTGGAAGGTTGAGTTGTATTTTAACTCTTTCAATTTAATATTTTGACGTAAAATGCGTTTCAATTTAATATTTTGACGTAAAATGCGTCAAGTCGTTCCATTCTCAGACCGACTTGCTGCGAACGGCACCGAATCGACTCTCCACCCCTACTTCCCATTTAGAAAGTTTTAGTTACAAGAAAATCGACTGTGAACCTAAATACCGTTATAGCTTTATTTATTTTTTTATTTTATTTTATTAAAGCTTACATAATAAACAAATTATTATATAAACTAAAGTATGCAGCACTAGCATCATACGCTTTCGGCTGACTGGTGGAATAATAGTTGGGTTCATTAAAAGCTGAACAGGATCATCATTGTTGATAGAGTTTATATAAGCTGTCTTCCATATTGTCTTTTAAAAAAGGCAGTCCAGATTCAGGCAATATGTTTTTTATTGGAGATGTTGGTAACAAATAGTCTTTTTCTTACATATTGACAATGTTGCTTAAATGAATACTTAGAGTTAATATTAAGCCTAGGAACTTAAAACTATCTGTACAGATTAAATTTATATTATTAACGGTAAGTGTGGGTGTATTACAATGATGTTTCTCACAAATATGTAATAACTTAGATTTAGAGGAAGAAATGGGTGTTATGTGGTAGGTACTTTTCTGTTGATCAGAATGGCTATTCCCTGTTTGCTGGTGGTATTGCTGGGGAGGTTATAAAAATAACATACATATGCCTTGGGAGTATGAGCTACAATATTGTTGGCAAGATGAGTTTCATTTAATAATATTGCTGAGGGGTTGAATGTTTTAATTAAAATTTCAAGTTCAAAGTAGTTATTAATGTAACCGTTAATATTCCATTGGAGAAAAGTTAGCATAGAAAAAATAAAGAAAATTAAAGTATTAATGTATGAAAAATGTAAGTTATAGCTTTATAAAAACTCGAATAACGTGAAAATGGTAATTTACATTGCATATGTGAAATTCATGTTTTATTGCTATTGCAGCATCGACTTTTCCTATATACAAGGTCTGTCGCAAAGGAAACAGAAGTTTTTAAATATAACTGTTTATGGCGGCGCCACCTATTGGTGGATATATGAAATAAAAAGTTTGATCTCTTGTTGACATTTCGTAGAAATTTTAAGACAATTGGATAACTAAAATCGATGTTATCGATCAAAAAGTGACAGCAGCTTTTGGTGATCGCTCGTAAAATGCATTTTGAACAAAGAGCAAATATTAAATTTTGTTTTAAACTTGGGAAAACGTTTACAGAAACATCAAATGATGAAAAAAGTTTATGGTGATCAGTGCTTATCTCGTAGTAATGTGCATGAGTGGTTCAAGCGATTCCAACGAGGTCATGAGGACCTCTGTGACGATCAGAAGTTGGGCCGGCCAAAACCAGTGATTACCCAAAACAATATTGAAAAAGAACGATTCCGAGGGTATTGTACACCGAGAGCTCGTTCCACCTGGCCAAACGATTAATTCTGTGTTTTACCTTGGTGTTATGAAGCATCTTTTGTCACGCAGTCGTCGTGCTCGACCACAATACCGTGAGGCAGGGTCCTGGCGCCTATTACACGATAATGCCCCGTGTAATCGGTCGACGCTTGTCACGGATTTTTTGACAAAAAAAACTCCATATTAACCATTAAGCACTCACCCTACCCACCTGATCTGGCACCCTGTGATTTTCATTCATTTGCCCACGAAAGGACACTGGTTTCAGGACATTTCAGCTATCCAAAAGACGACGACCGATATTCTCAAGAGCATTCCGAAAAATGACTTTAAACACTCATTTGAAATGCTAATTGGCCGGGCTAAACGCTGTATCGAAGCACAAGGAAACGTCTTTGAATAAAAAAATTTAACTTTTGAAAAATATTAATTCTTTGTTGTTTTTTTTTAACAGTCCTGTTCCTTTTGCGACAGACCTTGTACGTATAAAAATATGCACCATTTTCCAACTGCACAGCCGTTATGGCTGAAAATAATGGTTTTGCCTGATTCTGTGAAATTGATGCTTTTATGCATTTGCAAAATCGATTGTTGAATGTGTATATAGTCGCATATTGACATACACTCCCTAGAAAAAAATTATAAATAAGCAATTTTCATTTCAAGATAGACTTCATACACGAACTCTATCATGAAACGAATCAAGTTTACTTACACATTTCTGCTGATAAAACAAATTCTTCTGGTATGCATGCAGAAGTGTGTATGTATGTAAGTAAATACATATAAACACAAGTATAAATGCCTGCGCAACAAGCAACAAATTGAAATGAAGAAAAGGCAGTCGAAGATTAGACCTAAGCAAAGAAGCTCAGTGTTTTTATTTTTAACTGTAGAGTTGACATAAAGAGCCAAGAAGAAGTTGAGCTCTTTATGACACCAAAACTGGCGACGAGGCTAAACTAACAATTTTGGGAAGTTAGTAAGTGAACCACAACTGGCGATAAGGAAATCAAGAATTCACATTTAATCAATTGGAAAAGAGTTGATAACGCACTCTTAAACTAAGAATTTTTGGGAAGCTAGTGAAAGCGACAGCATTAATAGTGCAAAAAAAAAGTGAAAATATTAATAGAAATGAGGAAAACAATAATATATTTAATAAAAAACATTAATAGAACTATACAAAAACTTTGCTAAAATATTATAAAAACATTTAAATCGTGTTAAATGTGCAGCAAGAAAACCTTAAAGAATATCAGCAAATAATGAGCCTTCAGTATATAAAAATAAATAAAGTGCGATTTTTACTGAAAAACATTCGTAAAACGGTAGCGGTTATCTGAGTTTGGATGCAACCTATAAAGCAACAGCAGCAGCAGGGACAGCAATTCCAACAAAAGCAGCAGCAGCAGTAACAGCAACTACAACAAAAGCAACAACAGCAGCAGTAACAGCAATTACAACAAAACCAACAGCAGAACAAATAAGAGTAAGAAAAATACATATATATAATATATGTATAAATATATTAAAATTTTTTATAGTGAGTAAGAAATTACAAAACAATGTGTAAAAATTATGGCACAATAGTTTGAAATAAAAATTCAATCGTGCGTATACAGAGTGTTGCAAAATCGAAGTCAAATAATAATGTTTCACTAAAACAGTGACTCCAAAACTGTAATGATAAAATTGCTAATGTGTCTCGACTAGATTTCTTCGCAAACTATACAAGATCAATTAAAATACATAGTAGGAACTTAATAACGGGTGATTTTTTTGAGGTTAGGATTTTCATGCATTAGTATTTGACAGATTACGTGGGATTTCAGACATGGTGTCAAAGAGAAAGATGCTCAGTATGCTTTGACATTTCATCATGAATAGACTTACTAACGAGCAACGCTTGCAAATCATTGAATTTTATTACCAAAATCAGTGTTCGGTTCGAAATGTGTTTATCGACAAATTTTGTTCAGCGATGAGGCTCATTTCTGGTTGAATGGCTACGTAAATAAGCAAAATTGCCGCATTTGGGGTGAAGAGCAACCAGAAGCCGTTCAAGAACTGCCCATGCATCCCGAAAAATGCACTGTTTGGTGTGGTTTGTACGCTGGTGGAATCATTGGACCGTATTTTTTCAAAGATGCTGTTGGACGCAACGTTACGGTGAATGGCGATCGCTATCGTTCGATGCTAACAAACTTTTTGTTGCCAAAAATGGAAGAACTGAACTTGGTTGACATGTGGTTTCAACAAGATGGCGCTACATGCCACACAGCTCGCGATTCTATTGCCATTTTGAGGGAAAACTTCGGACAACAATTCATCTCAAGAAATGGACCCGTAAGTTGGCCACCAAGATCATGCGATTTAACGCCTTTAGACTATTTTTTGTGGGGCTACGTCAAGTCTAAAGTCTACAGAAATAAGCCAGCAACTATTCCAGCTTTGGAAGACAACATTTCCGAAGAAATTCGGGCTATTCCGGCCGAAATGCTCGAAAAAGTTGCCCAAAATTGGACTTTCCGAATGGACCACCTAAGACGCAGCCGCGGTCAACATTTAAATGAAATTATCTTCAAAAAGTAAATGTCATGAACCAATCTAACGTTTCAAATAAAGAACCGATGAGATTTTGCAAATTTTATGCGTTTTTTTTTTAAAAAAAGTTATCAAGCTCTTAAAAAATCACCCTATACATAAAACTAAGTTGAATCAAAATAAAAACGAAAATTTTTTTATATAATTTTCACTCGAAATAAAATTTTCTCAAAATGGAAGCATCCACCATACCATTTTTTCAACTCACTTTGAACTGTATTAATGGAACTGCAGAATTTGATGGACGAGATCCAAACCAACTATCAGACTTCATTAAGCAAATTGAAGACATATTACTCACAATACTAAATTTTGATGTAGGTAATCAAAAAATTATATTCAATTTTCTGAAAGGAAGATGCGTAGGAAAACCTAGGGAAATAATTCACAGATATGAACAAGTTAGTGATTGGGAAACATTGAAACCAATACTTCTGAGCAATTTCGGGGAAAAGAGAAGTTCAGCGGAACTTACGGATGGGTTGAAAACCACCAGTCTTGACTCAACAATAGAAAATTACTATTTTAAAATAAATAAAATTAGGAATAAACTACATAATCGAATAATAGCGCATAATGATCTAAATTTCTCAACGAATGAATAGGATAGCACTGAAATCATTTAAGGAACATCTCTCAGAACCCACTAAAACTATGATTATAGCAAGAGACCCGGATAACCTAGAAAAGGCATACAAAACAATATTGGAAGCTAGACATCAAGGCTTCACAACGCTAAGGCAATAAAGGAAAGATCCTAACCCAAATAGCTATCGTAGGACTAATTTTAGCGATAATGTTAACAATAGAACATTTTCCAAACCCAACCAAAATATAAATAATATCCCCACTTATAATAGTAGTTATAATGGACATAACAATTATATGCCACAAAACAGGTATAATGGTGGCTATGTCCCAAGGAATGTAGGTAATAATTATAACAGTGACAACGGATCAAGCCAAACTAGGATGTCAACCAGACAACAAACACAAATTATAACCAACAGGGAAATTTCAATCCACAGAGAAACTTTAATCAACAAAGAGACGGGAATCAAACGCGGAATTACAACCAATCAGGAAATTATAATCGGTCTGCATTATCAAATCGCAATAAACCAGAACTTATGGATATTGGTAATGCAAATACAAATTTTCAGTGGGATCCACAAAACAATTACCCTACATAATAATAGATACACACATAAGAAAGTTATATTTCATCATTGACACTGGAGCAGAGTTCAGTTTAATTAACGAAAGTGTTTGTAACCCGAAATGGAAGAGGGATGTAGATGTGCAAGTCACAGCTATGGTAAGAAAAACGGAAGTTAAGAAACTTTGCAGATTCCCAATATTTAAAGAATTTAATGAAAAAGAAATCATATGTGAATTTCTGGAATGTAATTTTAACAAGAACTTTGACGGACTCATTGGTAACAATATCTTACGAAGATAAATGCGATAATAGACTACACAAACAGAATTATAAAAATAAATAAAACAATACTGACTTTTTATCTAACAAAAGAAGAAGAAATATATAACGAAATGAGCTATAAAGACAATGAGGTGGAAATCTTCTGTAATGAGATAAAAGATAAATGCGTCACAGAATTCGTTGACACCAATCCCCTTAACGGTATAGACAAAAATAAACTTATAAATATACTAAAAAGATATAAAAGCGTATTTTACAAGGAAGATGATATTTCAACATTTGCAAGTTCAACAAAATATAGAATAATAACCAAAAATTATATTCCGGTTTACTCTAAAACCTACCGATACCCAGAAATACACAAACCGGAAATAGAAAAACAAATAGATCAAATGTTAACCCAAGGTATAATTAGAGCATCCTCTAGTCCTTACAATAGCCCTATTTGGCTGGTACCAAAGAAGCTGGAAGCAACCAATGAACAAAAATGTTGTCTTGTGATCGACTACAGCAAGTTGAACAGCGTAACTACGGAAGAAAGATTTCCAATTTCAAATATAGACGACATATTTGACAAATTGGGAAGATGCCAATATTTCTCCACTCTCGACTTAGCCGAAGGTTTCCATCAGATTGAAATAGACGAACGCGACATACATAAAACAGCTTTCTCCACTGCAAATGGACATTATGAATTTCTAAGAATGCCCTTCGGATTGCGAAAAGCACCGGCAACGTTCCAAAGACTAATGAACGATGTATTAAAAGAATATATAAGCAAAATTTGCATTGTGTACATGGACGATATTCTAGTATTTTTAACAAGCGCAGAAAAGCACCTAGAATCATTGAAAAAAATTTTAATGAGAATAAAAGAAAAAAATCTAAAGATCCAATGAAATAAATGCGATTTCTTAAGACAAGAAGCAAAATTCCTAAATCAAAAAGTGGAAGCAATAGAAAAGATTCTACTTCCAAGAAGTGTTAAGGAAATAAAAGCATTTTTAGGTATTACGGGATACTATAGGAGGTTTATCAAGGATCACTCTAAAATATCATACAATTTAATAAAATATTTAAAAAAAGGGCTCAAAAATAAACATTGATGACCAAGATTACAAAAATTCTTTCTATAAATTAACAATGTTGATAAAAAATTACCCCATTTTAATCCACCCAGATTTCACAAAAACTTTTACTCTTGTGACAGATGCGAGTAATTTTGCTCTAGGAGCAGCCCTTATGCAAGATAACAACACAATTTCATTTGCCAGTAGTACTTTGAATGGACATGAGAAAAATTATAGCACTATAGAGAAAGAGTTGTTAGCCATAGTGTGGGCCACTAAATATTTTCGCCCATACCTTTTTTGCCGCAGATTCACTATTAAAGTAGACCATCATCCCTTGGTTTGGTTAAATAATTTAAAGAAACCTAATTCAAAATTACAAAGGTGGAAAATTAAACTCAATGAATTTGATTTCGATATTTTATACATTAAAGGTAAAGAAAATGTAATCGGAGATGATTTAAGCAGACTAAATTATGGAAATAATAATATGGTAGAATTGAATTTAAATAAAATATTCAATACATAGTGCAGAAAGGGATAGTACATACTTCATAAAAATAACAAAAAATGCAATCAATATATATAAAAATCAACTTATAATTCAAAGAGCGCAAAGGCAATCAATAACAAAGAAAATAATACATCAAAGGAAAATAAGAAACATAATAAATGTAACACTTGAAAGCGACATTTTAAAAATAATGCAAGAGAACCTACCGGAAGAAGGATTAATAGTAATTTACAGCCCAGTTGACAAATTATTTCTACAAATTCAAGAGTTATATATAAAATTTTTCGCAAATAATGCAAATCTAAAAATAATGAAATCAAACATAAATTTAAAAGATGTAACAGACAAAGGAGAACTCTTAACCTTAATAGAAGAGAAACATCTGGAAAATAATCACAGGGGAATAGGTGAAATATTTAAAGAAATAAAAAAAAAAACACACTACTACTATATACAATAAGGCGAAGTTCGTCTGAAACCCTACCAAACATAGTTTAAATATTACGGAAACTCCTAAAAAAACCAAATGAAATTGTTCATATTGATATTTGGTACCCACAAAGAGACATAATGTACATACCTTACAAGCATCGATAAATTCACAAAATATGCAACAGCCAAATCGTTAAAGGACAGAACTTGGATATCAATTGTAAATGCCATAAAGGAAAGAGTTCAATATTTAGGCAAACCGGAAACGTTAGTAACAGACAATGAATTAGTTACAGTACCAATCAAACAATTCCTAAAGGATAATAAAATAAACCTACACCTAACGACCACTTATAATAAAACAGGAAATGCAGATGTTGAAGGATTACACTTAACTTTGAATGAACACTTAGACTTTTTAATGCTGATGCAAATAACAACGACAATTTGAAAGAGAAAGTATTCAAAGCAATAACTGCTTATAATAATACCATACATTCTACGATAAAAAGAGGCCAATTGATTTCATAAATAACTTACTTTCCGAACAAGAACTAAACAAACTCGCGGAAAAATTACAAAAGCAAAAAGAAAATAAAATAAATAATATCAATAGAAAAAAAACAGGGTATACATACAAGATTTTCAGAATAAATATATAAAGAATCATAGAGTTAACAAAACACAACCAAGAGTAGACAACTTTAAAGAAGAGAGAAATCACTTAATATCTAAAGATTCAAAGTTTAAAAAAGCATATAAGACTCAAGATAACGAAAATTTAAATTTCAGGATGGCGAAAATTACAATGCTTTTAACGACAATAACGCCATTAGCTAATAGGCAACATTTTGAAATGATAGGAGAACATAAATATGCAATTACAATAGGAAACAAAATATATAAATATACAAAAGGAACACATTTCAAACACTTAAAAGAAATTTACGTTTGTCTGTTTAACCAATGTAAATACGAATATAACAATGACACAATGATCGAAGACGACACCATCCTGATTAAAAATGGATATAAAATAAAAATGAAACAAGATTATGACAATAGAGAAATTGTACTCAAATGAAATGCATTAATAAACTTTTATCATTGTTAAGTTGAGATAAAAAATAAATCATTCCAAAATCAGAAAGTTATTGTAGAAGAAAGGTATATTTTCCCTGAAAAAGAAACTAATGTATTACAGTTTGAAAAAGTAATACATTTCTCAGGGATAATAATATATCAAGAAAAAATATTCAGGGTTGTTGTAGAATTCAAGACAGAACATACGCAAAACCAATATTCGAACCATCTGTTTACTAATGTGACAAAACTTGCAAATGAATACATACAAGCAATCCTGGGGTCATGTGTAGAAGTTCACGCAAGTGAGGAAAGTTCTCTGATCGCCATTCACTTGGGAGTGGCCAGAAACGGTTCTTTTACATATGACTCAAGCAGCTCACGACTTCCGGTCTTTGACCAAGTATCCTCTGGGTAGCCTAAGAACATCCGTTTGAAGGCGAGCTAAAGTGAGAAGGCGAAAAACCCCTGCATAGGGTTGTGCGCTGGGTTTGGGACCCGCCACGTAAAAAAACACCCCCAATGAAAGGAAAAACACAGCCTCGGATGAGAGCCCCCCCTTTTGATGACGACCATGGCAAACGAAATAAGGACTATGATTTGAGGGCATGCACCTGGAATGTCCGGTCCCTTAATTGGGAAGGTGCCGCTGCCCAGCTGGTAGATGTCCTCGTAAAGATAAAGGCTGACATCACCGCCGTCCAAGAAATGCGATGGACGGGACAAGGACAGAGACGAGTAGGTCCTTGTGACATTTACTACAGTGGCCATATAAAGGAGCGCAAGTTTGGTGTTGGATTCGTGGTGGGAGAGAGACTCCGTCGCCGAGTACTATCATTCACTCCGGAGAATGAACGTCTAGCCACAATCCGCATCGAAGCGAGGTTCTTCAACATATCGCTGATTTGCGCCCACGCCCCGACGGAAGAGAAGGACGATGTGACCAAAGATGCCTTTTATGAGTGCTTGGAGCGCACTTATGAGAGATGCCCCCGCCACGATGTCAAAATCGTGCTTGGCGACTTCAATGCCAGGGTGGGCAAAGAAGGTATCTTTGGCACTACGGTCGGTAAATTCAGCCTCCACGCGGAAACATCCCCAAATGGGCTGAGGCTGATCGACTTCGCCGGGGCCCGAAATATGGTTATCTGTAGTACTAGATTCCAGCATAAGAAGATACATCAAGCTACCTGGCTGTCTCCAGATCGAAAAACCACCAACCAGATCGATCATGTTGTGATAGACGGAAGACACGTCTCCAGTGTTTTAGATGTGCGTGCGCTCCGAGGTCCTAACATCGACTCGGACCACTATATTGTTGCAGCCAAAATACGCACCCGCCTCTGTGCAGCAAAAAACGCACGCCAACAAACACAAGGATGGTTCGACGTCGAGAAGCTGCAATCACAACAGACAGCCGAACGTTTTTCTACTCGGCTTGCACTCCTGCTCTCTGAGAGCACTCGTCAACAACTCGGTATAAGGGAACTGTGGGACGGCATTTCAAACTCCTTACGTACAGCTGCAACCGAAACCATTGGTTTTCGGAAAGTGCAGAAGAACAGCTGGTACGACGAGGAGTGCCGTGTCGCAGCGGAGAGAAAACAGGCTGCCTACCTCGCAACGTTACGATCGACCACAACACGTGCGGGATGGGATAGATACCGAGAGTTGAAGAGGGAAGCGAGACGCATTTGTAGACAGAAAAAGAAAGAGGCCGAAATGCGTGAGTACGAAGAGCTTGATAAGCTGGCCGACAGGGCTAATGCTCGAAAATTCTACGAAAAGATGCGGCGGCTTACAGAAGGTTTCAAGACCGGAGCATACTCTTGTAGAACCCCCAAAGGTGATCTAGTTACCGATGCCCAGAGCATACTTAAATTATGGAGGGAACACTTCTCCAGCCTGCTGAATGGCAGTGAACGCACAACACCAGGAGAAAGCGAACCCGATACCCCAATCGATGACGATGGAGCAGACGTTCCATTGCCCGACCATGAAGAAGTTCGAATAGCAATTGCCCGCCTGAAAAACAACAAAGCGGCAGGGGCCGATGGATTGCCGGCCGAGCTATTCAAACACGGCGGCGAAGAGCTGATAGGGTGCATGCATCAGCTTCTTTGCAAAATATGGTCGGACGAAAGTATGCCCAACGATTGGAATTTAAGTGTGCTATGCCCAATCCACAAAAAAGGAGACCCCACAATCTGCGCCAACTACCGTGGGATTAGCCTCCTTAACATCGCATATAAGGTTCTGTCGAGCGTATTGTGTGAAAGATTAAAGCCCACCGTCAACAAACTGATTGGACCTTATCAGTGTGGCTTTAGGCCTGGTAAATCAACAACCGACCAGATATTCACGATGCGCCAAATCTTGGAAAAGACCCGTGAAAGGAGAATCGACACACACCACCTCTTCGTCGATTTCAAAGCTGCTTTCGACAGCACGAAAAGGAGCTGCCTTTATGCCGCGATGTCTGAATTTGGTATCCCCGCAAAACTAATACGGCTGTGTAAACTGACGTTGAGCAACACAAAAAGCTCCGTCAGAATCGGGAAGGACCTCTCCGAGCCGTTCGATACCAAACGAGGTTTCAGACAAGGCGATTCCCTATCGTGCGACTTTTTCAACCTGCTTCTGGAGAAAATAGTTCGAGCTGCAGAACTTAACAGAGAAGGTACCATCTTCTATAAGAGTGTACAACTACTGGCGTATGCCGATGATATTGATATCATCGGCCTCAACACCCGCGCCGTTAGTTCTGCTTTCTCCAGACTGGACAAGGAAGCAAAAGAAATGGGTCTGGCAGTGAACGAGGGCAAGACGAAATATCTCCTGTCATCAAACAAACAGTCGTCGCACTCGCGACTTGGCACTCACGTCACTGTTGACAGTCATAACTTTGAAGTTGTAGATAATTTCGTCTATCTTGGAACCAGCGTAAACACCACCAACAATGTCAGCCTAGAAATCCAACGCAGGATAACTCTTGCCAACAGGTGCTACTTCGGACTAAGTAGGCAATTGAGAAGCAAAGTCCTCTCTCGACAAACAAAAACCAAACTCTATAAGTCTCTCATAATTCCCGTCCTCCTATATGGTGCAGAGGCTTGGACGATGACAACAACCGATGAGTCGACGTTGCGAGTTTTCGAGAGAAAGGTTCTGCGGAAGATTTATGGTCCTTTGCGCGTTGGCCACGGCGAATATCGCATTCGATGGAACGATGAGCTGTACGAGATATACGACGACATTGGCATAGTTCAGCGAATTAAAAGACAGCGGCTACGCTGGCTAGGTCATGTTGTCCGGATGGATGAAAACACTCCAGCTCTGAAAGTATTCGACGCAGTACCCGCCGCGGGAAGCAGAGGAAGAGGAAGACCTCCACTCCGTTGGAAGGACCAAGTAGAGAAGGACCTGGCCTCGCTTGGAATATCCAATTGGCGCCACGTAGCGAAGAGAAGAAACGACTGGCGCGCTGTTGTTGACTCGGCTATAATCGCGTAAGCGGTGTCTACGCCAGTAAAGAAGAAGAAGAATCCTATTAAAGTTTTTAATGAGTTCTGAATTAAAGAAAGATTTTAAGAGATAATATTTATTGAATGAATAAAGACGCATTTGGGTGTTAAATTTCGTTTTTTCATTTTTACGATTTTTCTTAATTGGCGGGCAGGATAAAAAAAAAACTGAGCGTTAAATTATCTTCTATTTAAACTAAAAACAAACTAAGAAAAGTTAAGTTTGAACATACTTATATTTAAAGTAAAATTTTTTTAGACCAAAATCTGCTTTTTTTCAAATTTTACACTTTTTATTTTATATTTTCCCAGTTTAACTTGAACATAAGTTATTAAAAAATATGAATCTCTTCGATTTTTTTGTTTTCGATAGAAATCGCGCCCTGCATCGTGCCTGCCGTCTGGCATATGCATATGCGATAAGCATCTGGCAATTGCTTTTCAAAGGCAAAAAAATTTGCGGATGATGTTTAAATATATAACTATAAATCCTAGAAATTTCGCTTCAATCAATTATTTTAAGCATCTAAAAAAGGCTCCCCTCTCAAATATCGGCATTTTTTTTTTTTCAAAAACTCAATAATTAAGACATTTCGTGTTTTATTCTTATGTTTTCTCCTATAGAAATAAAGATAAATCAATTCGTAATAATAAAATAACTACATTTCTTAATTCCATTTCAAGATATGTATATTTGACATTAAATATGTATATGTTTGTTTTTTTACACAAATAAAAAAAAAAATTTATTCTAAAGTTAACAATACGCCTAATTCATATCAAAGTTTGCACATAGTATCTTGAACGTGCAGGGTTGTTATGGAAATAAAAATAACTCCATAGGTCCCTCAATTACTAGACATTAATCCTATTCAAAATATCTGGAACTATTCGGAAAACCTTATTGGAAAACATCGAACTTCTTCAAAATAAAGCCAAAAAACTGGATCATCGACTAAATCGGCTAAAATATCCGGAAATAATGCTAGAAATCGGGTGGGGAGCATGCGTCTACGTCTAGAGACAATAATTGCAACAAAATGTAATGCAAAAACCGGTGAAACTATTGTAATTACTTTTGATTTATATTTTTTGATATGAATTAGGCGCATTTTAAGCTTAAGCATTAATTTTTTTTATTTGTGTAAA
>CM050325.1:104681457-104700788 GCA_027475135.1 Bactrocera correcta
AAGCTTGCTCTAGACCTTATATAACTTACAAACTTTATGCACCTGAAGGTATTTACTTTGTTTAATTTTTGCAATTTGCAAGAGTATAACCCGAAGTAAGGAAGTGCTAAATCCTGACTTCTAAACCGATTTGTTTTATATTTTTCGATTTCCTTCTTTTCAGGTCTGAGTAAAGCAAATATAGGCGATCGGTTAATCCAGAACCAATTTCACAATTGTTTTCACACACAGCAACCACTATATATAAAAGTTTCGCATTCTCAGATACTTATTTAGGAAGGATATGTCTAACATGTTATTCAAATATCGTCAGATTGTGAGCTTTCTCAATTGACTTCACTTTTCAGTGAGTTATAATGATTTTGAATATTTCTGTAGTTCTTTCGCCTTTAACAACCTATTTTGGCCATTTCCACTGCTTTCATCAGGTTTGGCGATTTTTTAGCCCGTGTAGCTCCGATCACGAATAATCTCCATTAAGCCATATTATAATATGCAATTAAAAAGTAAGAGACACGATCTCTGCTAGGTTGAGCTTTAAATCTGAACGTCTAATGGAAGCACAATAAAGATATATCTTGAGTACTTTGACTTCGCCTAAAACATTCCGAATATTTTGTTCTATAAGTGCTCTTAATGGTTTACATCAGTATCTATAATGATACCCGTGCAGCTTGTCAAGAGACGATGTAAATTGCTTATTGTTCGAAAACTCCGAACATGTGTAGGAAAGCTACTGCCTTGGCCGTGGTTTTCAGAATACACCAATATGTCATTCATTTGAAGCCTAAACAATAATAATTTTTTTCACTCAAAAATGTCGAACTTTTTGCCTGAAAATGTGTTTTTGTGGCGAGTTTTCCTTTTTATTTTCATTTAAAGAAAACCTTAGTTGAATGCCAGCGTATTTTGGTCGAAGATTATAGGGGTTATACACAGTTAAAATTTTCATAAAATCCATTTTTTTTATTTCTTTTTCTTAATGTACATATTAGCATACACACAGAAAATTTCATATCGTTCCGGTGAATTTTTTCGAAGTTATTCGCTTAAAGTGCATTCCAAACTTCAAACGCGTTTTTCTCAAAATGGTGTTTTCTAAGTTGAACATTACTCGAAAATACTTATCTAAACCGATTAGTCTCAAATTTTAAGATGAGTTTCTTAAATATATTTTTTAGCAATTATTCGCAGACTTTTTCCCATCGATAAACATTATTTTATATAAAGATTTTAGAGGCGAAATTTTGGTCAAAAATCGATTGTTTTTTAGAAACCATCATTTTGTCAAAAAAAATGTATTTTGCTTTTTCTCTCAATTAATTACTTTATTTAACACTACTTTAATGAAATCGGTTTTTTTTTTTTAGTTTCAGTGGTCACCGTAAAACGTCTTTTTTGAGAGGAGCTCCCGGAGATCAGCTGTAGTTCCTTTCCAAATAAATAATTTTTCTAATACTAAGTCTTAAAATACAGTAAATAGATGCCATAATATGTGTAGAAAATTTTGGATCAATAATTTAAAATGTTTTCGCTGAAAAAATTCTGGAAAATTCGCTTTTTTCGGCCTTCTAACTGTACATAATCTTTTATTGTGAACATGTTCTGGCTGAACGAACGGGACAAAAGTAGGTTACACGATTCAAAAATTATGAATCTGTCTTGGAAGACGAAGAACTCTCTAGGCGTCAAAACAGTTCGAAGAACATGGATGCGTTGAAGATTACTGTCAAACACAAGTAGAGCTCGAAAAATCTTTGGAAGTTATTCAAGCATAAATTTCGGAGCCTTTAAAGCAGGTCCAGATCAAAAGCAAGGAAATTAATTATGAATTTGTGAATTAAAGCCAAAAGACATTGAAAACTCAAAAACCTTCCGGAATTTGCGCTGCTTCTTTGTATGCAGAACAGCTTAACGTGATTTTTGTTCCCATCGGAATAGGCAATAAACTAAAAAAACGTAAAAATTAAACTGTTGATACATTGAGAAATGCCGTTTAATGTAAAGTAATTGAAGAGAACAAGTGAAAATCTTGCTATTAAAGATAAACATATGAGAAGAGAAGATTTTCATAAAGCAATTCTGCACTGACAGCTAAAAGCTATTATTCAAATGCTTACATTTATAGATACACACACATACTTGTTTATACTTCATATACATGTGCACATTCATCCCTACATATTTATATCTCAGACGAAGGATAGCAGCTTTCTACCGCCAAACACGTTAGTGTTTAGCCATTTCATTATTATGCATTCCGGCCACGGCAGAGCGAGACTCGCCGCCGCCGCAACCACAGCTGCAAGCGTCATGTCAACTTTCACTGAGCAAACAATTGTAAAAGTGTTTGAGAATTTCTTTATTTTTGCACACCTCGCACTTTTTGCAGAACTCACACACGCACATACACATTTGTTTTTACCTTCTTGCTATACAAGGATATGCGAGAAATGCACGTTATCCTTTCGTGCGTGAGCTTTACCACCGCAACGTTTAACTGCCGCTGGCGTGTACGAAGATTCCATGCAGCTGAAAGAGTGTCAGACGACTACTTTGTTGCCGCTTGTGTTGGAACAGATGTGTGTTGGTGTGCGCCGACATTACATGGAATCTTGTTATCCTGCCATTGAAGTCTTGTAAAAGCATAGCTTAAGGTTTCGCACGAAGTGCATTATTTGCAATTGAGTTTTCTTGTTCAACTTTTTGCCACTTTTCCATTTTCGAGTTTTTTTGTTGTTTTGAAAGCTACACTTATTATAGATTACATGAACTAGTCTCTTTTGAACGACTGCATTAAAAATAGACGGCGGCTTAGCTACCATACAAGAATGTACACACCGTTTTGAGATTAGTTTCAATTTAAATTATAGCCATAATTTTTACCGAAGCATTTGGATAATTGAAATTTGACATAAGGTTAGAAAACAAAGAGAAAAATAAACTGGAGAGCAAAATCGGCGGGACGACTATTGGCTGTAGGAGAATTTGCATATAGAACCTCCGAGCATAGCTTAGTGGGTAATGGCGGTTTAGCAAACACCTACTGCTCCCACTCTTCAACTGGGAAAGAAGATTCAAAATAAACATAAAAAATTCGCGTCAAGCGCAGGCATCCTAAGGAAAGACTACTCCTCATAGCCCTAGTAACTGAACTCCATCTGGTATCGTAAAGGACCAAAACTTATCTATGAGTGGCACTTTGGCTTACCAGTTTAACCTAACCTAACCTATCAAAAAAAAGGTTTTCCACGCAAGAACTTGATGCTGATCGGTTAGTTAGTTTGACAACTTTAAGCTATGCTTGTAGTTGTTCAATATTGGCGGTACTGACAAATGAGCAACTTATCGTCTTTTCACTTCACTTAGAATTTCACCTTTTATCTACACGCGAACCACCATCAGCAAAGTAACTATGTACTACTGTGACCAAAAAATAAGGTGACATTTGAATTTAAACTGCGCGCGTCGAAGGATTTGGAGAATTATTTTTTTCTTAGGTTGGTAGTACTGTCAGTCACTTTTTTGTCAAATTTCATCAGATACGTGTCGTTTTGTGAGCTGCTAAAAGTGAGTTTTTCGTTTTTTGCGATGTCGAAATTTGTTGAGCGAAGAATTTGCATTAAATTTTGTTTACGGAATCAATTTTCTGCTGCGGATACGTTGAGGATGGTGCAGAAAGCTTTTGGTGATGAGGCTATGTCTAAAAAAAATGTTTACAAGTGGTATAGTGAGTTCCGAGCCGGCCGTGAACGTGTCAAAGACGAAGAACGTCCAGGGCGACCATCAACTTCCAAATAGTCATGAGTCTCAGTTAATCTAATCTTTCTAAGGCCTTAGAACAAATAAAATGCTCTGATGCAAAAATTTTGGTAGTTGTATAAGCAAGTCGGGCATGGTTCTCTTTCCAATTGGTGGGTTGTGAATTTTAGCATGTTTTGAAGATACCACAATCAGAGTGGCAAAAAACGTGGTTCGACATTTGGTTTACACATTGGAAGCGGTTAGACATTAATGGAGATTATTTTGAAAATTTTTTCGGAGTAGGTCTCCAGCGTTTTAAACGTGGCTACGCTCCGAGGTCCTAACATCGACTGGAACCCCTATCTTGTTGCAGCCAAGATACGCACTCGCCTATCCGAGAGTTGAAGAGGGAAGCAAAACGTATTTGCAGTAAAAAAAGAGAGAGGCCGAAATACGTGAATACCAAGAGCTTGATCAGCTAGCCGACAGGGATAATGCTCGAAAATTCTACGACTAAGAGAAGGTTTGAAGACTGAAGCATAACCTTGTAGAACCCCCGGAGGTGATTTAGTGACTGATACTCAGAGGAGGAACACTTTTTCAACGTGCCGAATGGCAGTGACAGAATAATGCCAGGTGAAGGCCAACTCACTTCCCCAATCGATGGCGATGGAACAGACGTTGCATTGGCCGACCATGAAAAAGTAGGAATAGCACTTACCCGTCTGAAAGGAGAACACACACCACCTCTTCGTCGATTTCAAAGCTGCTTTAGACAGCACGAAAAGGAGCTGCCTTTATGCCGCGATGTCTGAATTTGGTATCCCCGCAAAACTAATGTGGCTATGTAAGCTAACGTTGAGCAATACCAAAAACTCCGTTTGGTTCGAGAAGGACCTACCCGAGCCGTTCGATACCAAACGAGGTTTCAGACATGGCGACTCCCTTTCGTGCGAGATTTTTATGCTCTTGGAGAAAATAATTCGAGCTGCAGAACAAACTAAGGAAGGTACTATCTGTTGACAGTCATAACTTCGAAGTCGTAGATAGTTTCGCCTATCTTTGAACCAGCATTATCAGCAACATATCAGCCTCGAAATGCAACGCAGAATAACTCTTGCCAACAGATGCTACTATGGACTGAGTAGGCAATTGGGAAGTAGAGTTCTCTCTCGACGGACAAAAATAAAACTCTACAAGTCCCTCACTATTCCCGTCCTGCTATGTGGTGCAGAGGCATGGATGATGACAACATCTCATAAATCGACGTTGCGAGTTTTCGAGAGAAAGGTATATTACGTAAAGGTATATACTACGAGATTGACATAGTTCATCGAATTAAGAAGCAGCGGCTGTGCTGGCTAGATCATGTCGTGTGTAAGGGCGAAAATACTCGAGCTATGAAAGTATTCGACATAATACCTGCTGGCGCAAGCAGAGGAAGAGGAAGACCTCCACTCTGTTCTCTTCGCTTGGAATCTCCAATTGGCGCCACCTTACGAAAAGAAGAAACGACTAAGCTATAATCGCGTAAGCGGTGTCTACGCCAGTAAAGAAGAAGATAAGAATAAATTGTTTGAGATTTTATCACAGAAAGACTTACGCCTCAGCAATGATTACAAATCATTCAAATTGACTTTTTTTACGAAAATTCACGTTCTGTATAGAATTTGTTTCGCGTGCTTCGCTCAACATAATCGGCCACGCAACACCAATACCCACCTTGAGATCCAGCATTCATTATCCATCTTGAGATCCAGCTTTCATTATTGGATAATATTCAACCGCGTAGACAACGTCCAGCACGCAGTGAAGAAAGTACTGCAGCCGTAGCTGAGAGTGTGGTTTGAGGTTTTCAATTGAAAGCGTACAAAATACAGCCGCTCGATTCTATGGCCTTTAGAAAAGTTCCAAGAAGATCCGAAGTTTGCAAGCCAAATATCTGGCTCATTGGATACGTAGACAAGCAAAAATGTCGCATTTGGGACGAAGAGCAACTTGAAAAGATTCAAGAGCTGTAATTTCATTCAAAAAAACAGCGTTTTGGTGTGGTTTGTGGCGGTCCATATTTCTTCAAAAATGATACCGGTGAGAACGTAACCGTCAATGGCGACCGTTATCACGCCATAATTACCGACTATTTGATATCTGAAATTGAATCTCGTGATCTCGGCGACATTTGGTTTGAACAATACGGGCCCAGTTCCCACATATCGCGTCAGTCAATAGATTTAATGAGAGAACACTTCGGTGAACAGATAATTTGACGTTTTGGGCCGGTCGATTGGCCACCAAGATCGTGTGATATCACAGCGTTAAGCTTTTTCCTGTGAAATTGTGTAAAGTCTAAAGTATATGCGGGCATTCCCGCTTCGACTCAGGCCATGGAGCAAAACATCACGCGTGTCATTCGCCAGTTGTTAAACGAATTGCTCGAACGTGTCATCGAAAATTGAACTCAATTCAGGGACTAGATTACAAGATAGTCCGAAAATATGAATTATAACTGTCGTAAAATTCTATCCATTGTTACCTACTGTTTCTATTAAATTAAATTCAGATTAAATTGTAGTACCTTCTGATGTTGGCAGAGTAAGGTCTCTACGGTCTGAAAAAATATATTATCTAATGTTACATCTTACGCAATAAATTACTTATGGAAATAATATAACTTGTTAATCTCTTTAACAAAAAAATTTTATTGGGGAAGAATTAGAAAAGAAAATAGAAAATGATGTCCATTTTAGTTACGAGTTCTCTATACATAAGATAAGAAATTAAGATACTCGCCCATCACAGCCACATCTGCTCACTATGACCACGTACCCCTTTCATGTTCGGCTTAAACAAAGTGACCATTTGTCGCAATTTAATACGCTCAAGTGCCAGCTTAGCAAACCAAAAAAAGTGGAATGTCAATCGGAATAAAATAGAACAAATAACCGCAGAGAAATAAATAAGTAGAATCGAACAAAAAAGAAAATAAATGAAATCAACTAAAACAATCAGATAACACCAATCTACGCGAAGCGCGCCCTTTCCGAAGTCGCACTCATATTGCCAATATCGGCTGTCCAGCACATCAAAGCGGATCCCTTAAGGGTATTTATCAAAATCCATCATCGCATCGAAAACGCAAAATACCAACTGCATACACGCACACACACACATGAATTTGTATGTGTGTTCGCGTCCCATCGCACCATTAACCCTTTCGGCCGCATTCGATATGCACGACGGCCACGAACAAATAGCTCAGATGGAAAGAAAACAGTAAACGCGTCAAGTTGCTTGGGGAATTCGTCCAGCCACCGCATAGATTATTCCATTTCATTTTTTCCACTTGCTCCTTAAATATTTACCGGATTGTGTTACTCACGGCCGCAAATCGAGCTGTCCAATTGCGGACATTTGCAGTATTTAGAGATCCATCAAAAGCTTTGCGACTTCGACGCGTATTGTAAGCGCTGTTGGATTAATTTGTTGCTGGTGTTTTTGCACGCTAAGTGGCCAGTTATATGATATTCCAAGCACGAATAATACTACAAGTGATCAAATGTATGACTAGAGGATGTTTCATATTTTATATTTAAACCGAAATTTGAGAAATAATAAAGTATTGCAGCTCACCATTGTGTTGTTGCTGCATGTGCTTTTTTGGTTGGTATAACAATGTATTTTCATAATTTGAACATTAACTATATGAATTTCCCCTAATTCTGGAATCAAAAGAACTCTCACATCTTGTGTCAAGCCAATTTTTGATAACCTGTTTTTATGTGAATCAAATACAAATGGTTCACATAAGAGACAAGGTCTGTAATACTTGACGGCTGCGGCAAAATTTCCCAGCCGCTGTTTTCCAAAATACTTTTTTACCGGTATTGCAACATGAGGTGGCTCTCTTCTGATACCGGTCAATACCTTGTGGTCATTGATAACCGAACTTGCTGTTGGTTTAACCGGTCAGGCTTCAAATGTTGTTTTTAAGGGGGTATCCTACTCTAGAATTTTGAAAAATTCGATTTTTTTTCATATATCTAAAGTTTAGACCCTTAAGAACACATCCTTTAAAGGATTTTTAAAAAATTTAAAAATTTTTTTAAGAGCTGCAGTTACTTTCGTAACGCAGTACCTAGCCCGGTAGGTAGGTAGACTCACTTTTTTAAACGCGTTTTTCTCGAAACTACTTTTTTCCACACGGTACCGACATTATCTCAAGTTCTATACAACCGATTTATGTACTTGAAATTTTGTGTGAACCTTCTTTATATATGTAATCCCTTATCGTTTCTACCAGTATCTTGTCAAAATTTTTGTTTTTAATATTTTAAAAAAGTTCAGGAACTTCAAAAACAAAGCATAAAAAATGATTTTTATTTTCAGGCAGTCGCCATTTTTTTCATGTTCCCTGAGGTAGGGACTAAAACAGCATCCTTACTGATTAAGAATTTCTTCTGATTTTTTTTTCAGACCACCAGGAGAGTCATCATCAATGTCACCAGGATGCACCATTTTTTGTCTGCCTGTCTTTCCCCCTGCTCTAATTATTTTAATTTTTAAGATTTTTTTGTAAATTTTTTTTTTCTATATTCTTAAGATATCAATGAAAACACCATAAAAAATGGAAGGTAAAAATATATTTTTTTTTTTTAAATAAAATTCTAAAAACTGCCCAAAATTTTATTTTTAGACTAGAATACCACCTTAAATGTTTTGAAATGTTTACTTTAACTACTTCCAAAGATTATATCAGCTCTTGACATATTTGTTTGGTAATGCGATTGTTTTTTTTTTTTTTTTTAAATGAGATAAGATTATGCTGAAAATGACGCACAAGAACATAATCATTCCAATGTATGTTCTGAATATTGGAACAATTATATACCTTAAAAAGGATATATTAAGTTTCCGACGAAGATTGCATGCATCGAAAACCTTATAATTAACCCTATAGATATTTATGTATATTAGCGTGAGGAACAGATTCGATTTAGCATTAGCAACCTATCTATCTGTCACTCAGTTTTTGAGATGTTTATTTGAAATTTGACACACGTCAGAAGGAACCGATCATCAGCCGATATCGGACCACTAAAGCATATAGCTGCCATATCAACAGAACGTTCGAAATGCAGTGATTGCAAGGAACACTTTTGTACTTGACGAAATATCTTCACAAAATTTGAAAGCAAGGAATTTTATGCAAGGTAACAGTGCAATCTCGTAAGATATTATTTAGAATGGATCACTGCAGGATATACATATAATAGTTGCCATACAAACTGAGTTGTTGAAATCAAGTTCGTTGCTGAATTTTCGGACTGGTCAAGCAGTGACTGTTACTGGTACTCGATGTCCCGTCGTGATAACTCAGTTTTTTCTGCCGAAATTTGATTATACTGATGAGGGCAATGTATGGTTTCAACAAGACGGTGCCATATATCATACAGCTCTCTTCCTTTTTAATTACTGCATGAGACATTTCCAGCTCGTTTACTCTTTCGTTTTGGTGATGAGAATTGGCCCTAGGAGGCCATCTTATGGTATTTAACACCATCCGATTTTTGTGTGGAGTTATCATCATCATTTAAAACTTCAAAGGAGAAGATTCAAATTCATTTGTGCTTAATAGTAGTAGTCTTCCTTAAGTACTATATATAAGTTAGCACCCCATACATTTAAAAGTATCATATGATGCATTAAAATCATATGATACAAAGTAAAATAATATGACACCACTAAATCGCTGAGACTGCGACACGTGTAGCGGCAACCTGTGGGAAGCGCAACGTCAGCGAAGTGCCAACCTGTGGGAAGCGCAGCGTCAGCAAACTCCGTACCCGTTGCAGCGGCAAACATAGGTCTAGCGTTAAGTATAATAAATTGTAAACTTTAGTTCTTAAATAGAATTCAATAAAGGAGCATAGCTCCAAGAAAACATTTTTTTTATAAAAACGAACAAAACGTTTTTTAACTGGCGCCCGAGCAGGGACCAGCGCGCGAAAGTGGTTATTGTCTGAAAATAAAAAGTAAGACAACGCGAGTGGCGAACGGTATAGGTTGTGAAAAAAAAACAGAAAAAAAGCCTGAAAAAAATAAAAAGTAAGGCTCCGTTAAAAGTGAAAATAAAAAAACCAAATAAAAATACTGTGCTAACGAGCGGCTACTACGCCCAACGGGGGATTTTAAAAAAGCGTCGAGGGACCCAAGTACCAGAAGGAAACAGGATAACGCCGGAACGCAGAAGAATACCCCATGAGAAGCTGGATACCTTTAATGTAAGCTTATAAAAAATACTAAGATTATTAAAAAAAATATTGTCACTGTAAAGAGTACAGAATTAAACTATTAAATTGTTCAACCCAAATAGAGAGAGATTCAAAAATAAAAAAAGAGAGGTCTTAAACTTAAAGAAAATAAATTTAATTTAAAGGAATTTAATTACTCGAAGAAAAAAAGAGGGGGAAAAACAGTCCTCAATTAAATTAAGCTTTTACAAAAAATCTAAAATTGTTAAGGAAAGTGCTAGTGCAAAGAAAGGAAATTTAATTATAATTTAATTGTTCGACTTAGAAATAAAAAGATTACAATGCCAGACACAGCCGAAGAATTAATTGAGCAGCTAAATCAAATGAGGCTAGATTATGGGCAAACCACCCATCCTCCAAATCCTTCCACCCATCCTTTAAACCCTCCCACCCCTAACCCAACTCTTATAACAACAATAGTTCGAGAAGTACTCGAACGAATGAGTACGCAAACCGTAACAGACTTTACAGAACCCGACCATAGCGTGACACTAAACGCGAACAACATAAGCGAACTAGATAAGATTCCGGACATGGTGAAATGCCTTAGGGAATTCTCAGGACGACCAGGAGAATTTAACTCCTGGAGGAAGAGCGTAGACAGGATTTTTAAAGCCTACGAGGGAGTCAAGAATACCCCTAAATATTTTGCAATACTTCATACGATCAGGCATAAAGTAATTGGTGATGCCGACACCGCATTAGAATCATATAATACTCCACTTGATTGGAGCCAAATTAGAAAATGCCTCATGATGCATTATTCAGATAAAAGGGACATAGGTACCCTAGAATATCAGATGACCACTCTGGTCCAACGCTATGACGACATTCCGACCTTCTACCAAAAGGTCTACCAACACCTTTCACTGATATTGGACAAAATTTCATGTCTCGAACTAAGCGACGAGTCCATACGGGCTATGACTAACTCCTATAGGGACAAAGCTCTTGACACATTTATCAGAGGGCTAAACGGTGATTTACCTCGTCTTCTCAGCATGAGAGAACCGACAACCTTGCCACAAGCATTGCATTTATGCCAAAAACTTGACAACATGACGTATAGAATAAACCACGCGAACAATACACACAAACCCAATATTCAACCACCACCACGACCTCCCCGAAATAATAATTTTAATAATTCCAATAACAACTTTAATAATTTCAATAACAACAGACCTTTTTACCCGGAATTAACGTATTCCCATTCCCCCAGACGAAATTTCAACCAACAGGCATTCGGCGGTCAATCAAATCGATATCCCCAACACTCTCCCAACTATACGAGAAATAACCAAGGATTCATGCCGAGGTTTAACAATTACCCGAACAACCCCCATATTACCAGAGAAAATACCTCCTTCAATAACAGACCGAATTTACCACCTAAACCACCGACCCCAATGGAAGTAGACCAATCAATACGATCAAGACAAATTAATTATCAGAATAGGCCTAATACATTCCAGGACAATCGGCCACCGAAACGTCCGATTTCCGCACAACTGACTCACCCTCCAAGCAAAATGCAAAGAAATTTTTTTACTAACGCAGTAGAACTAGACCCCAACGGAATATACGATGACAATGCTTACGATAGCAATTACGACAATGCAGGAAAAAATGAGCCTGATACTATTAATTTTTTAGATTAGCGCCGTCTTCGCTGCCTTATTACGAATTTAGAACAAGGCGCGGAGACACAATAGATTTTCTTATCGATACCGGATCCAATAAGAATTACATTCAATCCACTAGAATTAGGAATCCAATTCTGAATGAAAAGCCCTTTATAGTAAAATCAGTTGCCGGAACAATTGAAATTACTCACCATACCTTCGTCGACATTTTCGGACCAACAGTAGGGAAAATAAAATTTTTTATATTACCGACTCTAGGGTCGTTCCATGGCATAATAGGCAACGACACTCTTAAACAATTAAAAGCAGTTATTCATACCGACAAAAATTTGATGACAATTTGTCAAAGTATAAATATACCGTTAAAGCAACGAATATCTCACGAGGTGAATAATGTGGCAATCAATACTCCACATCTCTCATTACAACAACAACACAAAATTAATAATATCATCGATAAATGTCCAAACCTTTTTTCCGATCCTGATGAAAAACTTACCTACACCACCCTCGTTAAAGGTGAAATCCGGACAACAACCGAAACCCCCGTCTATTCAAAGCCATATCCGTATCCCATGGCATTAAAATATGAAATCGAACGTCAAATTGAAGAACTCTTAGATAACGGAATAATAAGGAGATCGAAATCTCCGTATAACTCCCCAATTTGGATAGTTAGTAAAAAATCAGATGCCTCTGGCGAAAAAAAGTTTCGAATGGTCGTAGATTATCGTAAACTCAATTCAGTTACGATCCCCGATAAATACCCCATACCAGAAATAAACGAAGTCCTTGCAAATCTGGGAAACAATAAACTATTTACGGTTATTGACTTAAAAAGTGGGTTCCATCAGATTCCACTTCGCGAGTCAGACATTGAAAAAACAGCTTTTTCCGTAAACAACGGAAAATATGAATTCCTCCGCTTACCTTTCGGTTTAAAAAATGCTCCAGCCACATTCCAAAGAGCACTAGACGATATCCTTCGTGAACATATAGGAGTAAGATGCTATGTTTACATCGATGATGTAATAATATTTGGCAAAAACGAAGAAGAACATTTTAAAAACATAGAATTAGTATTTCAAACCCTAGAAAATGCTAACATAAAAATCCAATTAGATAAATGTACATTTGCTAAAGAAGAGGTAGAATTTTTAGGATACGTAATCAGTTCAAATGGGGTAAAAACCAACCCTGAAAAAGTAGAAGCAGTAGCCAAATTTCCAGTTCCACAAACTCTCAAAGAATTAAGGTCCTTCCTAGGTATGTCAGGTTATTACCGACGATTTATCCAGGATTACGCAAAAATAGCTAAACCATTAACAGCACTGCTAAGAGGAGAAGCCGGTCATGTCTCCAAACGGAATTCAAAAAAAATAGAAATAGAATTAGACAGCGAGGCCTTGGAAGCATTTAATAAAATAAAAAATACTTTAGTATCCAAGGATATAGTTTTAGCGCATCCAAATTTCGATAAAGATTTTGAACTAACGACCGACGCCTCAGATTTCGCATTAGGTGCCGTCCTATCGCAAGACGGTAGACCAATTACTTTTATATCGAGAACCCTAAGTAAAGCCGAAGAACATTATGCCACCAATGAGAAAGAAATGCTTAGTATTATATGGTCACTAAATTCACTTAGAAATTACCTCTACGGTTAAAAAAAAGTTAAAATTATCACCGATCATCAACCTCTTACCTATGCCTTAAGCCATAAGAATACTAATAGTAAAATGAAGCGATGGAAAGCCATTTTAGAAGAATATAACTATGAACTAACTTACAAACCTGGTAAAACAAATGTAGTTGCAGACGCCCTTTCAAGGATACCATTACAAATAAATTCACTCACACCTACGATTCATAGCGACGAAAGCTCAAGCCATAATTTAATCCCTTGTACAGAAGTTCCAATCAATGTTTTCAAAAATCAAATCTTTTTCAAAACTGACGAAATATCTTCATATCAATTTAAAATAATTTTTCCAACAGTGCATAGACATATAATTACAGAGCCAGAATACAACGAACAGTCATTGATTTCATACATGAAACGATACCTTAACCCATCCGTTATAAATGGAATTCATACTGAAGAAAGGATAATGGGTATGATACAAAATATCTATCCTATTCATTTTAGTAGCATTAAAAGCCGATATACCCAAAAACTAGTTGAAGATATTAGTGACGAACAAGAGCAGGAGAACGTCATTTTAAAAGAACATTTAAGAGCACATAGGAATGCCACAGAAAACAAAACACAAATTCTCGAAACAAAATATTTTCCCGGTATGTTAAATAAAATAAAAAGAATAATAGCCAACTGCACCGTTTGTAAAGAAAATAAGTACGAGAGACATCCCAATCAACCGAAAATTGCAAAAACTCCATTAGCAACATATCCAGGACACACAGTTCATATCGATATATTCTTAACAGAAGGAAAAATAGTAATGACAGCTTTAGACAAATTTACAAAATACGCAGTAACAAAAAACCTAAGTAGCAGAGCAATAGAAGACGTCAGGAAACCTTTGAGAGATATTATATTTTTCTTCGGAGTACCAAAATTAATAGTTATCGACAATGAGCCATCCTTAAATTCAGCATCTTTAAAATTTATGATGAAAGACGAGTTAGGAATAGAAGTTTACACTACTCCTCCATACAAAAGCCAAGCTAACGGACAAGTGGAAAGGTTCCACTCTACATTAATTGAAATAATGCGCTGCATAAAAGAAAACGGCGGGCACAGAAATTTTGAAGAACTTTTAGAAAGAGCAGTATCCGAATATAATCATTCAGTTCATTCCACTACACTTAAAAGACCAGTTGACCTATTTTTTCATAGGAATGTTACATTTACCCCCGAAGACATAGAAAGAACTAGACAAAGCAACTTAGAAAAATTAGCCGAGAAACAGAGAAAAGATATCGAATACCATAACAAAAATAAGAAGGAAATAAAATCATATCTACCAGGACAAATAATATTTGTTAAGAAAAATAGGAGATTAGGAACTAAGTTAAGTAAACCCTACAGTAAGGAAATAGTTAAGGAAGATAGAAATAGTACCGTGTTAACTGAAAAAGGACAAATAATTCACAAGGGTAGAATACGTAACTAAATATGTACTGACATTTTTTTTCCAGAATATTACTACCGCTATGCCTGGCGGAAGTACAAATCCTCGACTACTCAAACTCCCAATTAGTAACAATAGAAAAGGGAACGGCTAGACTACAAACAGGAACATTTAGAATTATACACGAAATTGACATAGAAAAATATACGGACACACTAGACCACATAGAAGCGACTATTAAAACTGAAACTATCCGCAAAAACCCTAACTACCCCTTCATATCCCATATAATAACACAGATAAGAGCCCAACTTAACAATTTAAAAGTAGAGCAAAAAATAAAAAGATCATTAAATTTTCTGGGTAGCGCATGGAAATGGATTGCAGGAAGTCCAGACCATGAAGACTACGAAATAATTTCAAGTAAGATAAATAATGTTTTACAAAATAATAATAATCAGGTATTAATTAACAAACTTACAATAGGCAAAATTAGCGAGATAACAAATATTACAAATAATATAATTAAAACCATGCAAAATGAAAATAGTTTAGAAATCGAAGCATTTTTACAGCTAAAATACAAATTAGAAATAATTAAGGAAGAAATTTTAAATATTGCATACGCAATACATTGGGCAAAAGCCAATATAATAAATTCTTTTATCTTATCAAATGAAGAAATAAATATTGTGAAAGAAGTAATAGACAATGACAACATTCCATATGTTAATTTAGACGAAGCACTCGAATTTTCCGAAATAAAAATTGCAACTAATGGCAAAATTATAATTTATATTGTTAGCCTCCCAACCGTAGATAACCAAAATTGTAAAACCTTAGATATTAGAGCAGTAAAAAATAACGGGAGAATCAATAAAATCAATTTCAATACAATTTTAAACTGTGAAAAGGGAATTTATGGAATAGAAAATTATTGTAAAAAATACAATTCCCTACAAATATGCTTAAGCAATAATGTAATAGATTTAAATAATGATACTTGTATAAATAATCTTTTAAAAAGTCGTTTGCCAAACTGCACGGAGGTCAACAACCAACATATTCCAACCATAGAGGAAATGGGACCAGGAATAATATTTCTAAATAAATACAACGGAGAAATTTTAGTGAACAACGAACCTACACTTTTAAACGGAACCTTCATAATTTTGTATACCAACGTAACAATTGTTATCAATGGACAAAAATTCTATAACGAAGAAAGAACAGCAAGTAAACCACTACCAGCCATCCTTCAACCGTCATCCGCACCACTCAACATAGAAGAATTCCTCTCGCTGGAGATGCTGAAACAGCTTAACTTCAACAATACAAAAGAAGTAAGTCTGTTAGAAGCAGCAAACAGAGTAAAACACGGAACCAGCATCACGCTAATCATCCTTTTAATATTCATCGCCCTAATTTTCGGGAAGAAACTTCTAACCAAACAAAAAGAAGATGAACCCAACAAACTCTCACAACCGGCAATAGAAGGACTTAACCAAATTTTTAATACACCTAAAGATTCAAACGAGGACGTTTGAATTTCAAGGGGGGACTAGTTAGCACCCCATACATTTAAAAGTATCATATGATGCATTAAAATCATATGATACAAAGTAAAATAATATGACACCACTAAATCGCTGAGACTGCGACACGTGTAGCGGCAACCTGTGGGAAGCGCAACGTCAGCGAAGTGCCAACCTGTGGGAAGCGCAGCGTCAGCAAACTCCGTACCCGTTGCAGCGGCAAACATAGGTCTAGCGTTAAGTATAATAAATTGTAAACTTTAGTTCTTAAATAGAATTCAATAAAGGAGCATAGCTCCAAGAAAACATTTTTTTTATAAAAACGAACAAAACGTTTTTTAACTTATATAGGGTATTTGGCGATTTTTACGATGAGTAAAATTATTCAACAAAGAAGTTCCATTAAATTTTATGCGCGGAAACAAATTTCTGCTGCCGCAACGTTCAGAATGTTAGAAAAAGCCTTCGTAGATAATTGTTTGTCGAGCAAGTGTTTTTATTTGATACAAATTATTTAAAATTGATGCTTGAGAATCGACGAGTATAGTAATAGATCTTACTGACATCGTTGGAATATCGGAAGGATCAGTGAAAAGATCATTTGGGCCCGAAAAAAATGAATACACGATTGGTTTCAAAATCACTCAGTTTTTTCGATCAACAGCGTCGCGTTAATGTCTGTGAAACAATGCTTTCCGACTACCGGGATGCCATGAAACGTATTATTACTGGCGCTGAGTCTTGGCTCTATGATTACGACTCGGAAACAGACCATCAATCGGTTAAATATTGTGGCAAAGTTAAGTCGAAAAAACCACGTTAAAGCAGATCGAATTTCGAGGTTAAGTTGACAGTATTCATCGATTATCGAGCCGTGGTACACTCCTATTTCATTCCGATTGCGATGGACAAACTGTCAAAAAGTAATACTATTTTGTTTCAGTGTTATGCGTCATTTGCGCGAAGTTTTTCGTTAAAAGAGGTCGAATTATGGGCCGAAAACTCTTGGTTTTTGCACCACGATAATGTATCGTCACACACCGCATTGATTCTTCGTGAATTTTCCGCCAAATTTTCAACCAATATCGTGCCACAACCACAGTATTAGAGTATTTTATCTCCGTGCGGCTTCTGGCCATTCAGCAAACTCAAACGACCGCACGGGGAAAACCGTTTTGAATTAATTGTAGACATTAAACGTGTATGGCTACGCGCATTTTGCTCATAGTAGTATGTAGAGAAAGCGGAAATTTGGAGGCCATTCGCCGTATATGCACTATATGACTCAGTAGAAAAATTGCCTTCGAAAGACTAACAGCTGTGTATTCTATTTAATTCAATATTTGCGTTAATTTGGGCACATCCTTCAGCTTCCGAAGTTAAAGATTTTTCTTGTTTTTTGTGTTGTTAGAGCGTCAACTTACTTTACTAAATAAGTAATTTAATTTATTATAAAAGAAAAACAAATATTATAGAGAACTATGAACTACTTGTACAGGGTGAGACATATAAAATTTTAAATTTAAAAAGTCAATAAAATAAAAACGGCTTGATATTTTTCAAAGGTCTAACATTTATTTAAAAGGTTGTTTTATGAAATTTATTTGTGGAAAACAATTTCGGACAAATGACCACCACGGCTTAGTTTACAGTAACTTATCCGATCCACCCAATTTTGGAGTACTTTCTCGATGGTTGCAGGCCTTATGGCAGCTATAGCAGCTTGAATTTCGTACTTAAGATCTTGAATTGTTTCTTAATGGTTGGCGTAACATTTATCTTTAACAGCTCCCCACAGAAAATAGTCCGACGGAGTTAAATCGCAGCTTCTGGGAGGCCAATTCACATCTCCTCTTCTGCTGATTATGCGATTTTCGAAGATAGGGCGTAAAAGATTGAGTGTAGCGTTTGCTGTATGACACGTAGCGCCGTCCTGCTGGAACCAAATGTTGTCCAAGTCTTCTTCTTCACTTTGCTTGAAGCGGAATTCGGTTAACATTGCGCGATATCGCTCACCATTGATGGTTACGACGGTTCTTTCTTCATTTTCGAAGAAAAATGGGCCGATGATTCCAGCAGACCAAAATCCGCAACCATACAGTGATTCGTGCTGGGTGCATTGGCTTCTCGACGATTACGTGCGACTTTTCTGTGCCCCAAATGCGACAATTCTGCCTGTAAACGTAACCATCCAGGTGGAAATGAACCCCGTTCGAAAAGATGATTTTTCGGTAAAATTGACCATCCACTTGACTCACCACTTTGGAAAAAAGTTTTCAATATTTCCCAGTTTTCTTTCAGTGAATAGCGACCCATTTCGTAAATTTTAGACTTTTTACAGAATATCTGTCACTTTCCGAATGGTATTTGACGTTTCCAATGACGAAATATAGTTATTTCAAATTTAAAACGTTAGATGGCCCACCCGTTATAAACCAATACAATGGACAATAACAAAGAAATAAGTTTTTAATTGAAAAATAATAATCTTCCATATTTTAATTATAAAGAAATATTTTCTTAACTCTATTCACACATACATATGTATGTACATATATTTATACCGAAATATGGATGACCACTGTGTTATTCCAAGGGCATCAAACATCAAAGCCATCTAAAGTTAGTCAACTAAGAAAACGGTAAATATATGTATTCTATGTACATATGTATACATCGAGATAAAAGCGAAACTGCCAAACTATTTATAAGTTTCGGGCAACTTTGATAACTATTTCTGTGCGCAATGGTCAGTTGAAAATAAATGTCATTCGCCCAAAATGCATTACCACAACAACAATTAACACTATACTGTTATATCTGCTTATACACATAATAAGTCAAAGTATTGCGCTGGAGAGCAATGAACAGACATGCCTTTTATAAGCAATTCACACACACACACACATACACACGCAATTGCCCAAAACGAGTGAAAGTTATCGTAATTACCAAAGTTTGCTAAGAAATCTTAATAAAACGGAGAATAGCCGCGAGCTT
>CM050325.1:104701288-104720607 GCA_027475135.1 Bactrocera correcta
ATACTTTCAACAAATTTTTTATTATAATATCATTCATATATCCACATAACAAAATAACTTATAGCATTAGTTGTTTGAGGCAATAAAATTAAAGTTGGATTAAATTTGGCATGATCTGATAAGCGGCATTAAAAATGTAAAGAATGAGTAATGGCAAAATGAAAGGAGTTCTATTGATACTTTTGACGCACGTCGCTTTTTAACTCTTGTAACCCCTACACTTGGATTAAAAAAGATAACTAATACTACGCATGAAACTTCTTAGCTTTTAGCTGAATTTTCCGTTCATAAATTCTACACTTCGAACCCCTAAAACATTACTAAGTTGATAGATTTGGTTAGGTAATGTCAAGAAACTGATTCCACTTGAACAGCTAAAAAAGCGATAATCGGTAAGTCCGGAACAAATTTTAATGTCACTATTAGCACTCTCAAGTCTAATCATAAGTAGGACAAACGATATGATTCACCATCAGCCTTAAAAGCAAGAGAGCAAGCGACTAGATTTTACCACTTCGCTATCCTCCACACAACTTTGAGAATTCACGTGCGAAAAGTAAGAATATTGTTATCTTCTATTGAACAATTTCGAGTAAAACCCATAACTATGTAAGATGAACTTTGCTAAAAGCAAAGTAGTTTGTTAGTTCGGTTGGGCAATAAGGATTTCACAAGTGTGTTGATTGCTAAACAATCCTTTGTTGAACTCACATGAGGTCCATAGACCCAAAGACTCCACGCTAGTGCGCCAGAGGAAGTCTCAGCTTATTCCCAAACCAGCGATATTCGGGCAAGTAAGATAATAACAAAAATATTTCAATCAAGAAATACTGCATGCAAAATTTTGTGAAGATATTTCTTTAAATATAAACAAATTTTCCATACAAGCACTTAAACGGTATTTCAGTTTGTATGACAAGTATATGCTAAAGTCGTCTGATATTGGTGGTTCCGACAAATGAGCAGCTTCGTAGAGAAAAAAAGCGGTTGCAGATCGATATGCCAAAAACTGAGAGACTTCTTGGAGATAAAATGGGATTTGAGATCGCTTTCTCAAAAATAAGTGACTTCTTGGAGAGAAAATGAGGTCTCAGATTGCTATCTTATAAATTGAAAAACTTATTGAGAAGAAAACGAGATTTCAGATCGATATTTCATTAATTGAGAGACTTCTTGGAGAGAAACCTGGGTCTCAGATCGACATCTCAAAAACTGAGGGACTACTTGGAGAGAAATAAGTTTCTGATCAATATCGCAAAAGCTGAGGGACTAGTTCGCATATATGAAGACAGAAGGATGTGCTCGTTTCATCATTTATATATAATGTCTACATTTTATAGTGTTTATAACGTTTCCTTTAAGTGTTTCAAATTTCGTGGAAAACTTAGTAGCTGATCAGGATATAAAAAGTTGGATTATGTGATTATAAGCTCTTATAAGAAGGAGCTAAGACTAAGTTGCTCATCAACATAATTGTAAAAAGTCGACCGACTTTGGGCTTTTCATATATCCTTTTATCAAAAGAGACCACTTCACATATATAACTCCGATTTTCTGTTTTTTTTTTTAATTCTCACTAAAGTTGGTAAGTACTATAAATTTTTTCAGACTTTTACAAAAGATCGAAGCAAAATAAATTAGGTGGGTATTTAAAATGGGTCACTGGATCTGTGTTTTTTTTAGATATTTCTCAATTATAACAAAAATTATTAAAATATAAGTTTTTTTTTTGATAAGTCATGCCCACTTGTCAAAAAATGATCACAAAATTCTCACTTCACTGTAGATTTACACTTTGATTATGTCGCGCTGTTGATTACCAACTTTTGGTTTTTATTATTATTATTTTTTTTTTGATTTTATGCGATATCCTTTTCTTTAAAAAAATCAAACACTATTTCACAACTCGACACCAATTTCTCTCTTTCTCTATATATTTATGTATGTATATCCTTTTAAGTGCTAACCTTAAGTGCTTTGTATTTCTACCGTTTTCGGCTGCGGACAGCAATCTGTGGCGGTTAAATGTCTTAAACTAATGTCTAAATGTAAGCACATAGACCTTTATAGCTAAGCAACGTCGCGGCTTATCTACTGTTTTAAACTAACTTTATTAGCAATGATAAGGATAATTATCTCTATTGCCGACAAGAGCTAGATATTTTATATTACAATATTAAGAGCAATTATAGCCACTCGATATAGCAATATCACTATACAAATAAATACACACATGCAAACATACACACAATGGAGACATCATATTGCTTGTATGGATGCAAATTGATTGCTGGCAAAAATGCACAAGTGTGAGTGTAACAACACACATACATACACACAAGTAAATGCGAGCTCATAAGGTGCGCGTTCCAGTGCCGTAGCACCCTATCGTTTTTGGCAAAAATATTTCAATGATTTCTTTATTGCACTTTTTTCATTTTATTATAAGCATTTTTTGTTAATATCAACGATTTGAAATACGTAATCAGTTAATTTATATTTTAACTGCTTCGCGTGTTAGGTCTCTCTCCAATTTCCGCTTAGCAGAATGAGGCAAGAGCAGAAAAGTGCAAGTATGTTGAAAGCTTTATCTGTAAACACCCTTCAATCAATGAGGTTAGAACAAATTATTTTTTTTATGCAGCTCATTAGTGTTTTTTTTTCGTCGGTTGAGTACCGGGCGCAGTCTATAGCTTCGCTTATCTCATGTTGTCAATAAGCAGTCTCGCTTGACTCTCTTCATGCTGGCCTGTTTACGATTTCGCAATACGTGCATTGCACAAGAGTATAACAGTTTTGCTCACATATACGTAATGGTTGCTTATTATGCATTAAATCGGTCGGCAAATATTTTGGATGTGTACGATTAAAATGATCGTCATTGCCAGAAATGAATTTGTTAACAAAAATTGAGTTATCTTAAATTGTTTTATCTATTTTCTAAATTTGAGATTATCATGCTTTCAAGATGCATGAAATATAAAACAGTGTAAGGCGTGGAGTAATTACACTAAGTTTTGAAATTGTTCAAGTACTCGTATACTCGAGAACTTGTTTCCAAACAATTGTATGATGATAAGTCACATATGACCGAGATATTCGGAATAATTATGACATAATAACCAAAATCATTATATTCGTATTGAAAGGGATGCATTTCGAGGTTTTCACATTTTTTAAAGAAACAAGTAAGGAAGGGTTAAGTTCGGGTGCCACCGTCATTTACATATTTTTTTATTTTGCTGTAAAATTAATTAGATTACATCAATTTGTGTACTTTGAGTATTGAATTGTATTTTCAGTTATATGTATGTATGTATTATACAGAGAAGACATCAAATGGAATTCAAAATAACGTTATATTGCAAGAAGGCGTGGTTGTGAACCGATTTCACCCATATTTCGTACATGTCATGAGGGTGTTATGAAAATATTATATACCGAATTTCATTGAAATCGGTCGAGTAGTTCCTGAGATATGGTTTTTGGTCCATAAGTGGGCACGCCACGCCCATTTTCAATTTAAAAAAAAAGTCTGGGTGCAGCTTCTTTTTGCCATTTTTTCTGTAAAATTTAGTGTTTCTGACGTTTTTTGTTAGTCGGTTAACGCACTTTTAGTGATTTTCAACATAACCTTTGTATGGGAGGTGGGCGTGGTTATTAACCGATTTCTTTCATTTTTGAACTGTATATGGAAATGCCTGAAGGAAACGACTCTATAGAGTTTGATTGACATAGCTATAGTAGTTTTCGAGATATGTACAAAAAACTTAAGAGGGGCGGGGCCACGTCCACTTTTCCAAAAAAATTACGTCCATATTTGTCCCAATCTAATGCCATTCTTTGTGCCACAATTCATCTTAATATCTTTATTTATGGCTTAGTTATGACACTTAAGAGATTTTCGGTTTTCACCATTATGTGGGCGTGGCAGTGGGCCGATTTTGCCCATCTTCGAACTTAACCTTCTTATGGAGCCAAAAAATACTTGTACCAAGTTTCATCATGATATCTCAATTTTTACTCAAGTTACAGTTTGCACGGACGAACGAAAAGACGGACGGATGGACAGACAGACATCCGGATTTCAACTCTGCACGTCACCCTGATCACTTTGGTATATATAACCCTATATCTGACTCTTTTAGTTTTAGGACTTACAAACAACCGTTATGTGAACAGAACTATAATACTCTCTGCTGCTAAGCAACTTTGTTGCGAGAGTATAAAAACACAGAAAGTTCATATTTAATTGGGAATGTCATTATCATACATTAAAAGCAACATTGTTCGGCATTTATTTTTCAAATGTTGACCACGGCCATGTCTTAGATGGTCTATCCGTTGAGTCTAATTTTTGATGACTCATTCGAGCATTTCGACTGGTAACTAGTGAATGACACACGTTATGTTTTACTACAAGGAACGAATCGAATCGGGATTTTCCGCATAGACCCAAAAATATAGTGGTGGTGATCTTGGTCGCTAATGAAATTATCAGCTCATCGAAGTATTCTCTCAGTAAATCAATTGATTGTGATGGGAAGTAGCGCCGTTTTGTTAAAACCAAATGTCGCTGAGGTCACAAGCCTGAATTTCAGGCATCAAATAGTCGTTTATCATGGCACAATAACGGTTGTTAATGACGGTTCCGTTCTTACTGGCATCTTCTTTTTAAAAGTACGGACCGTGGATTCTACTAACCACACCAAACAGTGTTTTTTTCTAGATGAAATGACAGCTCCTGAATCACTTCAGGATGCTCTTTGTCCCAAGTGATCCAGAAAAGAGTCTCATCGCTGAACAAAGCAAACAGAACAAATGTGAAAAATCAAGAGCTTATACAGAGCCCATTTAAGATCTCGACGTTAAATGAACCGAGTCGTTCCATACGTAAGTCTGAGTTGCTCCGAACGGCGCCGAATTGACTCTTAGCTGGACGTGTTATCAGTCGAATATTATCTAATAATGAATGCTCGGACTCAAGATGGGTGATGGTGTTTCGAAAAGTATGCTCAGTAGGCAGATTATGTTGACCATAAGTTGAGCAAAGAGTGAATTTTCGTAATAAAGTTAAACGATTTATAAACGTTCTTCCGTCGTAAGTCTTTCCATGAAGAAACATAAGACAATACTGAAAAAAATAACATGACAGCTTAACAAGACTCACGCATGATCTGCCAAAAAATGGCTATAAAAGTCTCTGAAATAAAAACCTACACTTGGATCACCCGTTAGTACATGGTAGTTTGACACAATATTTCACACAATAAACTATAGTATACCCAGTGTTTTACGTTGACTTAATTTTTATTAAATGCATAAATCGAAGTGATCAATACATCATACACATACGATGCAAAGCCAACCGGAAGTTTGAACTTATTTATTAGTTATTTGGGAGCTAGGAATAATATTGATTTTATTCACATTACGTCTTGCGACAAAAATTACCGATGGTCAATGAGTTTCACTACGATAAACCATATATAATAATCGCTGTTGATGGTTCTTCCTTTCTTAATAAAGTCAATAAAAATTATTCCATTAGCATCTCAAAGCCGTAAAAACTCGGGTGTATTAAGCTTGAACATCTCCAAAAACTGTTCCGAATCATCAACTCGTCGTTAGTTTTGGTCAAAATTGAGCCACTTCTAGAACTCGCAGACTTGTTGCTATGCCATGTTAGCTATTAAACTCAATTTTCAATTCCAAGAATTTATAATCAGCACAACAGAAACAAAATAATTAATTAAAGCGTGTGCCGTGAAGTGTTTTCCGATTTCACTTGATTATAAATTGATTTGTACAAAGATTGCGATATAAAAAGTTATAACAGAAAAATACTCGATAAGGCAGATAATATTATTGAAGTTTTTTCTTCAATCCCGAATTTTCGGGTTTCGTTGCATACTGCATGACTCAGAATCGGCAAAATATTTATTTCAGCTGATTAGTTCACACGTAGTGGTTGAAGATAAGTACTGCCTGTATCCCAAATCCAAATGGAGCTTTCCGGAGATCGTTTTCAACATGTAGGTCTCACCAACCATCGGTAGAGGTGAGATAAAGGCTAAATATAAATATATTACATTTATTCATGAAACCTTCTAGGTGTAAGGTGGTTTTGGTTTAAAATTGGAAGACATGTTAATTAAAAGGTAAATCGATTAACCACTTGTAAATTAGTCACTCTAATCCCCATGTATGACATTTTAGTTTGATAGCTTATCGCACTTAGAATTGTGTTAGTCAGCACATAGTATTGTATCTAATCAAATTTGCAATCTAATAAGTTTATTGGTGTTAATGTCATTCCTCTATTTTAACTATTACTCGTTATTATTGAAGATGAAAGCAAATTAAAATTTATGAACAAGTTGTTCGGGGATTTTTCCGGAAACACTTCCATATATCAATGCCTTCATAATATGTGTTTACGGTCAAGGGTTAATTGATTTTCGTTCAGTTATGAAATCATTCCTCTAAAAACACTTCGAGGAATCAGAGAATTTTAGTTTGCTTTATGAGATGGATTTACTTTTCTTGAAATAATTGGCTTATACTCTTCAAATTTAACTGAATAGTTATGATATTTTAAGAGTCGCAATTTTACAAAATCTAGTTTTGAATATTTTTCGGAACCTTTTAGATTCTTAAGTAAATAATTAGGATTTTATTATCTGGATTTCCATTCACATTATTTTTGTTTTCAAAATATCTTTTATATGAAGTTTCAGATTTTTTTGGAAAAGTTTTATCAATATAAAGTAATCAAAAATTGTGTGTTCAAAGTAGCTTTCTTTTAAACAAGAACCAATTTTACATTTGCTTTCAGTTTCGGTTAGTATTTTGTGCTTCATTACAAAGGTTTTTACGGTTTTTTACTCAAGCGCCATTCGCTAGATTGTTGGACGTCATATTCAGAAACAAACACGTTTCGTCATCCGTATTGATGTCTCTCGTTCTTGCAAAAGAATCAGGTTTTATAGAATGAGTTTAGCATAAACACGAATCAAGCTCAAAGCATTCATCAAAATGTACTGAGTCGATCCAAAAGAAATGTTTAGATTATCTGTAACGATTTTCACGCACTGTTCTTTAACATTTTCGATGTTATCGTCATTAGCAGAGCTGGATGGACGAATCACAAATCACACAAGTTTTCGATGATTTCATGACCTTCACTGAATGCTTTGTGCCACACAAAAAAATATACTCGTGATAAAGCAGACTTTCCATAACACTTCTGCAACATTTTTAAAGATTTCATGTCCTTGATTCCATTGGAAACATAAAAACGCAAGCAAACTCGTTGTTGGGTTATTTTTTCGTGGTAAAAATTGCTGTCGAACATATACTAATTGATATATAATATGTATCGAGATCAAACATCGAACAGCTGGAAAAAATTGTGTATCAGTGTAAGAAAAACAATGTTTATCAATTCGAATCGCGAGCGTTGCATATACAAAAAAACCAGTCCGACTTAAATTGGATCAGATGGTATTTTGTTTATTTCGAAATACCTTCATAAAGTTAATAATTAAATATTAATTTAAGTTTATCGTAGAAAAGTTGAAAAATATTATACACTTACATACATACGTACACATATTTAGCATATAGTATATGTTTGAAGTGTACAACAACATTTTATCAATTAAAATTAAGATCATCACTCACCTGAACCACATTATTTAGAAGTAGTGTGAAGGATAATTATCTCAGATAATTCCTAAAACATTGGCTTTGTGTCCAGTTTTAGCACACAATATTACAATTATAAACATTTAGTGAAACTGCTTCTGTCAAAGTGTAAATTTACAAATATGTGATAACGATATGCATAACAGTATCACTTCTAGCGATGAAATAGTGTACTATCACTTTATTTTTTATCTTTCATATTCGTAAGAACGATTGAAAAAAACTTGAATAAATTAGAGATAAATAGTAAGAGAAAAAAATTGGTATTTATGTAAACGCATTAGGGTGGTAAAAAATATTTAAAAATTTATAAATAATTATTTGTATGTATGTATGTATATATAAGCAACTGTTTTATGTTTTTTTTTCTCAAGAAAATTGCAATTAAAATTTTGTTAATTTGTTTTCATTCTTTAAGAATATCTGAAATTCTTGGAAAAACATATTTTAAAAGCCAAAGCCATTTCCAGTTGGCAGGACAACTCCTTAGATGATCATCTAAAGTGAAAAAAAAAAACAAGTTTTAGTAAAAACCTTAACTTAGACTTAGAAAAAAACTGAAAATTGGTTTAAGGCAGACGTTTTTATAAAACTTTTCTCGAGATTTAGTTGTAATCGAAATAAAAATCCTTCGTCCCAGAATTCTATCGCGAAGGACTGTGTAAAATTTCATGGAGATCGATTAAGTAGTTCTCGAGAATTCTTGTAAAACACGTTTAAAGACGGCGCACTTAGGCTAGCTAGCCTCGAAAGCACATGTTCTTAAACTATTACTGAAATCAACTTGAAAGTTTAGGACAATGTTCGAGAGGTTGTAGAAATTAATAGGATAATAAAAAATCGATTGTTGAAACCCGTAAACCCATAAGCTAATAATTGTGGTACTCACAACCCGTCGTAAGGCATTGTAAAATCGTAAAATTATGAATTTTTACACTTGTTTACAAAAATTGTTGTTGGATTTCATACAAAAATGAGTTTACAGATTTACAATTCTCAATGCTATGTTTTCGAATCGTTATAACTTATAACTTTATGAGACTTGTGAAAACCCTAAATATATATTTTTTTAACTTTAAAAACATAAGACTTGAAATAAATCATAATTGTCAGCAAGGACTTACTTTTAATGTAATTTTGCGCCGTTTTCGGGTTTCACTAAAGACAGAAGAATCATACTATTACGCAAACGAGGGAAGTTTAGAGGTCTGCAAATTTTTCCAATCTTTTTGAGCAGCTGGCATAATTGGTTCGGTTCACTACTCTCTAATACTTGACAAATTTAAGGCAGCAACTACATATTTGTTGTCGATGCGCCAAGCCTTGTTCTAACAGAAAATAATGCATAAATTAAATAAACCGGTATATTGGGTTGTTCACTAAGTAATTTAGTTTTTTTAGTGCAATTTAAACACGATTGTTTTATTGTGTAAAACATTTTATGAAATCATATATTCTCCGTTTTAATTCAATATCTTTTGCCACCTTTCGGACAAGAGATTGATTCTACTTTCATTAAATCTTTTACCTCTGCAGGTAAAAAACTGCTTCAAGTGGTTTTGACGTCTTGATTTGAGGTTAAGATTCTGCTGTATAAAATTTTGTAAAGACCAAAACCATAGGAAGTAATAGAATAGTCTAAAGGTGCCAAGTACAAAGAAGATGGTGGGTGTGATAGCACAACCCATTCTAGCTGCAATAACTTTTGGTGAGTCATCAAACTTGTAAGAGATCACGCATTATCCTGGTGGAGCACTACACATTTTCTCCTTCCCTTTGCGCGTATCACTCAATTTTATTACAGCTGATCACAATAAACTTTAGAATTAATCTTGGTATTGTTGAGAAACATCTTAAAATAAACGATATCTTTGAAATCTCAGCTCTCTCAGACAACATAACCTTTTTTTTTGGTGACTATCGGACTTCGTAATGGCTTAAGCTAGTTTATACTTTTTAGACCATGAAGACTTGCGCTTAACATTCTTGTAAGTAATCTACTTTTCGTCGACTTCAAAAGTCCAATCAGAATGTGTTACATCCTCAAGTTCGAAATTGGCGTAACGAAATTTTGAAAAAAAAAAAAAAAAATTGGCATGGCGTTCGGTTGACATATCTCCTCCGTACACAGCACATAATTTTCGCTTTTCTTGAACTGCATTTTTACGTTTTTGATAGTAAAACAGAAAAGTATGCCGAAAATGCTGTTTTCGAACTTTCATCTTCGATAAGACACCAAATCAAAGTTGTTCCAACAAGTTTAAGAAAAAACTTTACAAACAAGCTTTAATATATCATATATTTACCGCTAAAGCGTTGAAGTGTGCATTTGGCTGCGATAAAATTCAATAAGATCAGCTGTTGTCCTCAAACGAAATTACTTAGTGAATGACCCAATATTCGTACCTAATATTCAAACGAAATAGCAAGTCATACTCCCACTGTAATTACTTACATATACATATGTATATTAGGGTGATTCAAAAAAATTTTTTTTTTCGATTGCTACTCGGAAAAATAAGTTCCTAGACACCTAACTCCTATAAGATTTTTTTTTAATCTTAACCGAAAACTCATAAGAGACCATTTTTACAGAGCAGTACATTTCCTACGAAACTATCAGTTTCATCATTCATAATAATTTTTTTTCATCTATATATGTGACCTGGTCTACGAAAAAGGGGCTTAGGTGTCAAAAAAAAAAAAATAAAATAAAATAAAATAAAATAAAAAAAAAAAAATAAAAAAAAAAAGAAATTGAAAAAAAAAAATAAAATTAAAAAAAATTGATTTTTTGTCACTTAAGCCCCCTTTTCGTAGACCAGGTCACATATATAAAAATGAAACCCGTTTTCCGTTGTCATGGCATCACGCGTGAATGGCTGGACCGATTTCACTAATTCTTTTTTTGTTGTAATTGTTATTATTAGGCGAAGGTTCTTATGCAAGAAAAAATTACAAAAGTTGCCGGGAAACTCCTAAAACAGCCATTTTCTTATTCCCATATAAACGTTTTATTTTGTACATACATATGTATGTACATATGTACATATGTATGTATGATAAGTAAAATGAATGTTTATTTGTTAGTAACGCTAAGGCTCGAGAACGGCTGAACCAATATATATATATGTGGATCTGGAAAGGTTTAGAAATAAACAATCCTTATACTTTTCATGAAAAAAAGTCGAAAAATTGGAAATTTCCAAAAAGTAACTTTTTTCCATAAATTTTTTTTCTTTTGTTTTTTGATATTTTGATTTGTAAATTATTTGAATCGTTTAATTTCGGTCGCTTGCTTTTTTATTCCGACTATTTAAAAGAAAAATTATTGAAAATTATTCAGTGAAAACTTTAGGTCTGTTTAAGACGAAGTGATCAATTACAGATTGAAATTTGTTACGAAGCCAATAAGAGGTCTCGCTAATATCGGTTAGCGTTCTTTTTGCCATCAACCTATGGTACACCAAGGTGCATGAACGAGTACTCTCAGGATGCGATGACATACGTGTGGAACTATGGATCGCAGTCAATCAGCAAGCGATAGTCACGATGTCACAGCATGACTTTTCAAACAACGGCTTCTATATTTGATGGACTTTATCTTGAAGCAACGTATGTATGTATATGTATATGGTGCTCTGTTGAGTTGCAAACAAGAGGTTTGCCGCACGCACACATTCTTCTTTGGCTGGTGGATGGTGGTTACACCAGATCAAATTTGTGATTATACGAAGTAATGAAAACCAATATGGTTCATGGACCTTGCGGACACAACAATCCCACTTTGTTTTGTTTGTGTGACAATAAATGCACGAAACACTGTACACGTGCTTTTCCTTCGGAAACGCAAACTGGAAATGATGGATATCCAATTTATCGTCGTAGCTTACCAGCCGAAAAAAATAGAGCATTTATCATTTAAGTTAGAAATGGCGAATATGGTTGTCTAATTCACATTCAAAACTCATGTCAATGTTGAATGTTGCAGTTTGGTGAAATCAATCAAATACGTTTGCAAATACGCCATCAAAGCAACATGGCGATTACTGGCCTTGAACGAGATGAGATCAGCAAGTATGGGTCGATACGTGAACTGCAATAAAGCGCTTTGTAGAATATTTAGTTTTGCAATTCATGAAAGTTTTCCGACTATTGTGCGTCTCCCGGTTCAACTTCATTTAAGTCATTGCGTATTGTGAATGGTACAGTGTGTGTAACTTTTTGAGCAGCATGCCAACGATTGCAATTGCTGGAACATGATCATCACTGGAAACAAACGATGGACAATGCGATAGCTACTTCGCATACTTTTCGCGAAGATCATTTCGAAATATCAGCCTTCAAATTCGCCTCAATTACGGGATACGAAAAAAATTACATTGCCGAAGACATTTTACATCGTATTCGCTAAGAATTGGAAATGGGCAAATTACGATCGTCTTGACAATGAGACGAAGTCGTAAATTATCCAGTGGAATTTCTAAATTCTTTGGAGAGGCTTGGTATGCTGCAGCATCATTTGTGTCTCAAAGTTGACTCTGTCATTATTATGTTTCGCAATCTTCATGCGCCGAAACTGTGCAATGGAACCCGAGCTATCGAATACAAGGGGGCAGAATGCTTGATTCTACGAATTCTTTTGTGTTCCAACGATTTGTCATTTCAGTTCAAACTATTCAGTTTCCAGGGAAATTGCATTTGAAATGATAATGAACAGGACACAAGGAGAGTCGCTAGAAGGGTGTGGCATAAATGTAAAAATGCGTTTTTCACACGGCCAGATATACGTGGCGTGTACACGAGTTCGAAACCCATCTTCTCTGTACATTTACGCACCAGAAAAGAAACCAAAAAAATTTTGTATCAAGCTACGCTACATTAAAAAAAATTAGAAAAATCGCAAATAAATGATTTTCAACACAATATAAATTTAACTTTCTTTTCATTTCAAAACACTTAACTTCACGCAGGAAAACGGCTGCGGTGTCAGCTAGTTGAGTTAAAAAATTAATAAGAAATAAAAAGTTTTCCCAAAAATAATCAAATTTTAACTGTTTATATCTTTTAAACGGTTGGGTTTACGAAAAAATTATAGCAGACCTTTTTTTAGGGCATTCAATTTCCTACAAAATCTAAGGCACAAGATATTTTTTCAAGTAGTTGGAAGCGAGATATAAATTTTTCTATCTAATAATAAGAAAAAATAAAAAACTGTATGCACATAGGAGGACCTTTCCGTTACAATTAAAAACTTATATTTGGAAAGGTTTTCTTAGAGGTGTCTAGGAACCTATTTTTCCGGGTACCAACCGAAAAAAAATTATTATTTTTGAATCACCCTTATGTACATATACATATACTCATATACTCTCTTCTGTTGAGTACAGGGCATTCAATTTCCTACAAAATCTAAGGAACAAGATATTTTTTCAAGTAGTTGGAAGCGAGATATAAATTTTTCAATCTAATAATAAGAAAAAATAGAAAACTGTATGTACATAGGAGGACCTTTCCGTTACAATTAAAAACTCATATTTGGAAAGGTTTTCTTAGAGGTGTCTAGGAACCTATTTTTCCAAGTACCAATCGAAAAAAAAATTTTTTTTTTGAATCACCCTAATGTACATATATATTCATATACTCTCTTCTGTTGAGTACAACTAGTTATGTACCTTTGCCATTGCTCTCGCATGCAAATTTCGTAGTAAAACAGTTGAACATATGGAAATAGAGAAATGACCAATCAAAAACTGTTATTATTACACAAACAATAAATACTGTAAATACTTGTAAATTATCACCATTTGATTGCTATTCAAACAATTTCAATTTCATTAGCGTATGCATGCAAATATTAAGTGCTACGTGCCATTTAATATGCTCCAAAGTATTATTTATTTATTAGAAATAATTAGTTGAGCTTGAAATTTGAGTAAATTTTGTAAGCACTAAAAGAGTGTGAAATATTTAAAGGTGTTTCCTAACACCGCAAGGTGGCACACAATAAAGACATTATTCGTGCAAAGTTGTATTCCGTTATATTAATTTTTTCTTCTTCAGATCAAGTGGAATTAAAAATTATGTTATATGGGAAGAAGGCGTGGTCGTTGTCCGAGTTCGTCCATTTTCGCACTGTGACATACGAATGTAAAAATAATGCCACATACTAAATTTTGCTGAAATCGGTTGGTCGGATCCTGAGATATGGGATTTCACCAAGTAGTAGGTGGTGCCACGCCCGTCGTTAAATTTTCAAACCACCTCCCTTAAAGCTCTTTCATGTCATGTCAGTGGTAAAATTTAATATCTCTGGCATTTTTAGTTATTGATTTATTGCGCTTTTAGTAGTTTTTTAACAGTACCGTTACATTGGGAGTGAGCGGGTTCATACTCCGATTTCATCCATTTTTTTTAATGGATTTTGGGCAAACGAACGCCGCAGCTGGCTCGGATAAATTCCAGCGGTGAAGCCGAATTTTCGATCCCCTTTTTCAACCATTGCGGCCGTATGTCAGCTGTAACGTCCTGAATATTATTCTTCAAGGTGCGAAGAGATGGTGTGCGTCGATCTTCATCTCACGGGTATTTTCCATGATTTGACGCAAGGTGAATATTTGGCCCTTAGTATATTTTCCATATCTAAAGCCACACTGAAACGGTCCAATCAGTTTGTTGATGGTGGGCTTCAGTCTTTCATATACTACGCTCGATAAGACCTTATATGCGATTTTTAGGAGGTTTATCCCACGATAATTGGGGCTGATTGAGGGGTTTCGATTTTTGTGCATTAGACAGAGCACACTTAGGTTCCAATTATCGGGCATGCATGACTGTCAGTTTTTCGCTGCCGTATTTGAATAGCTTGGCCGGTAATCCATCGGCCCCTGGGAAGTGTTCGTTCCATAACTTCTGGACATCAGTCACTACGTCACCTCTTTGGGACCTACAAGAGTATGCTCTGGTCTTGAAACTTTCTTTTAGTTTAGAGTGGTTTCACCATGCATGCTAAATTTTTCAACTGTTGTATCAACGATGCCTTCTTTGTGAGTTGCTACGCCCATTTGAGTCTGCTTCGACATCTTTAACGTTAAATTTAATGTTACTGAAGGTCAGTGTTAGAAAGTAAGCACACGTTGGGGCGTGGACTAGACCAATATTATTAACGCCAAGCAAGTCGCTTCGATTTTTAAAATAAATATTCTCAAAGTTCTTTTAGAATATCAAGATAGGTCAAATCTTACTGAAGGTTTCGTCAGATCATTAAACTGAAGATTTTGATAAATGTAACTCCATATTTTCTTCTTCCATTTTTATCCATTAGTTTTAGGTCTCACAAAAATACCGTTAAGTGAGCATATTGCGTAAAAGTGTTAAAAAATTTTGATAAATTTTGATAAGGTTGAGAAACCCTGAGATAAACGCTTAGAAAATTAATAGAACTGCCTGTTTTTAATTTATTTTTGTTTACTTTGAAAATCACTGACTTATCGAACTCCCCTAGTGTTTATAAACTATAAGCGGAAAGATAGTCTTAACCTTCATAAATCGTCAAGGTAGTAATAAAAACTAAACGAAATATCGAAATACAAATGAATTTACAATTATCACGAGTTCAATATTAGATTTTGAATGCTGTAGATAGGGTTCTTAGTTATTACGAGTTTAGTTGATAAGAACTGAATATTTATTACCAAATTTAATAATTATTGAATGTAGTGTCGTCAGCTCTACTAGTTACAGGCTAACGGTAAACTGCAAATATTGCGTATGTGTACTCTGTGGCCGTCGTAAAACAATAAATGATTTTTATAATGTCATTTGGTGGGCCAATAAATTTTGTTTAACATTTTGTTTTTGTATTATTTTTGCCAAGTTAATGAGCGTAGTTATTATCATTCATTGATAAGACATTTTATGTTAACCGTTAGTTGTACATTATGTAGCGTGAGAGGTTTCACGTGTGTTGCTCATTTACGCGAATTAATGAACTTTGACGAGCAGTTCTCACGCTTAATTTGATTATATATTATTATATGTACGTCTATAATATGACAATGAATGTTTATGAAGCGTACACTTACTTTGCAACGACTTTTCAACCAATAAGAAATTTATTTCTAACCTAGGATTCACCTAAGCCAATCTAACATACTTAAAGTTGAAAAAAAAAATTGTTTGTGTGTAAAAATGTATTTATTATTATTTAATATCTTATTTACAAACTAGTTTCAATCACACAAATTCTGCTCCAGGAGTTGCCAATTATGTACAAATCTAAATATTTCAAGTTATTAAACTAACATTTTAAAAATAACGCGCCAACACAACGGTGAACGCTGTGAACAGCGTTGCCAATGATGCGCTGAGCGTCGCGCTGCCAGATTTAACGACATTGGCATTCACCCAGGACATAATCGGAGCACGATTGTTGTTCAACCAGTCGAAATTAGTCTGCACGCGAGCCTTGACGACATCCTCCAAATTGGATTGCACCTTATTGCTGCCCTTAACCTTATCCACCAGCGCGAAATACTAAAAAAAAAAATAAAATAATTATTTATTGACAATTAAATTATTCAAAATAAATAATTCTATTTTACTGCCAATTCATACTCACTTTGGTTTGCTGTTCCTCATTGACCACGTATGCGGCCATGCCAACCATAGCTGTATTGAGTGGATTCTCGCCGCCGAAACCGGACGTCAAATTGCCGTAAGCCTCCCAATTTTCGCTGAGAAAATCAATGCTTACCATAAGTCCAACACTGCTGGCCGAATATGCCGCACTAAGTATTGTGATGCGCTCTTGTACACGCCAACCGGCGGACTCATCAATTGAGCTGTCCACGAAGCTCTTCAATTGTGACTCGGTTGTCGAGCAACCCAACGATGCGATGAGCGTACGACGCAATGCCTGATCATCGGATGCCATTAGTTGATTATAGACGAAAGTGAATTCGGCATCGCCGGATTGCATTAGACCATTACAATAGATTTGGCGTTGTAGATTTGGTTCGATTGCTACACCATTATTAACGAGTTCTTTCAATTTGTTATTGGTCTCTTGAAGACAGCTCTCAATGCCAGCCATACAGGCAAGATTAATGGCAATATTACGTACGGATTTGGTGAGATGATGTTCGCCGCTTACATCGTTGATACCCAATTTTTCATAGATATTCGAAACCAATTCACCAATAAATAATTGGAAGTTTTTATAATCCGCATCACCATTCAGGTAAGTATTGAAAGTAACGATTACGGAGTAGACTGTTGTCCATGGCGCATATTGATCTTCATTCGGCAGGTATTGTAGTAAATTTAAGAAGATATCCTGGCTAAGGCGTCCAGTCGAACTGAACTTGTAGGCGTCAAAAATAAGCTGTGCACGATTACGTGGATCGAATTTGAATGTTTGTGTTTGTAGCGCTTCAGTTAGTAGTTTCCAATTTTGTTCATCATAATTGATGCGATAAAATCCGGTAGATTGTTTGTTCAGTAGCAACCAGTCATCGGCTGCCAAATCATTGTCTTGGATTGCGATCTCTTTAACATTCAATAAGAAATGCGAAGCGGTGGTATTACGATGATCCGGATTCGATTTGTGCGCATAGTTAAAGGGTATGTACCAAGTTTGATCCGATTTGGTGTTCGTATCGTCGTAGAAGGCTTCCTGCTGCACGGTGAACGACTTGTTGTTGTAATTACGAGTAACGGTGAGTAGCGGATAGGTGGATTGACGAGACCAACTAGCGAACATATTTTGCATTGTGGCTGGAATCGGCACGTTATTGGCACCGGCTGCAGCTCCGAGTGATTCGAAAAGTTGATTCTCATCAGCGGCACTGAATTGGCTGTTAAATAATGAGAATTATATACTATACAAGGACTGTATGAAATCAACAAATAGAAAGGTATTTAAAAGATTGGGAAACTCAAACCGAAAAAAATTGAGAGGAATCTACAACCATCATTCGACTGTACTCGATTAAGAAGTTTTCTTGAGAGTTCAACTTCTAAGTAAAATCATTTTTCGGAAGTAAATTCGAAAATTGATTTTGTGTCGTGGACTATATTTTATATCTAATTATAGTATGTAATTTGCTAAAATAAGAACATGGGAACCTTTCACATCGGTCTATTTCAATGGTATATTCCTGAGTTAAGGTTAAGTGATGGTTGCTATAAAAGGTCCGACTCGAGGGAACGGATTGTTATTGTATCGGTACCTAGCCCCCGTTAGGATGGTAAGAGTTAGTCAAGTTGATGACATCGACATCTAACGGAAGGCCCAAGAAACGAGACTCATTGCACGCCAATTCCCACAACAGCCGGTTGTACGCACCGGAATCGACCCGGATTTTATTCGGCCAAGAGCTGTTATTTCGATGATTTAACCCCTTTTAGATCGGTCAGTTTTAGTATCGATAAAGTCGCTTCTTCTGGGTGCTGTTATCTTATCAAGAGTTCAATATGTGAAATTAGTAATCCGCATGTGGGTATCTCCCTTAAATTTTATTATATAACCAGCAGGAATTCTTTTGATTTCAGATTATATGGTACCAGTCTGTTATTTATACCAGTTGTATATTCGATACGTAATATCCGATTATGCGATATAGCAAGATATCTGTAGTAAACAATTTTATAGTTTATACTTACTTTGAGGTCAAATAGAGATTCAAGCCTTGACGGAAAACATTCTTAGGGAAAGCGCTCTGCCACATGTACAGTACGGAACCAGCTTTCGAGTATGAAATGGAATCGTAACGGCTTGAAATTTCTGCTGGTGTTTGCACATAATGTGTCATTGGAGGCATTTGACCGGTACCATCGGCGGTTAGGGCACGTTGAAAGTCGCCAGTAAGGAACATTTGATACACATCCCACTCAGGATAAGCCTAAGGAGTGGTAGTAAAATTAAGTACGCTTAGAGTAATGCTACGTGAATTATATCTGAAATGCGTGAACTCACCTCATCTGTTGCCTGCCAGGAGAACAATGTGGCAAAGCCTTCTTTAAGCCAAAGATATGTCCACCATTTGATGGCTACCAAATTGCCAAACCATTGATGACAGTATTCGTGTGCAACAATGGTTGCAATATTGGTTTGTGTACTCGTGGTCGAGTTCTCGGTATTGTACAACATATATTCTTCGCGATATGTAGCCAAACCCCAGTTTTCCATAGCACCAGCAGCGAAATCGGGCACACCAACTTGATAGATTTTCGGCAATGCGAATTGCACTTCGTAGTATTCCTCAAGACGACGCAGCAACAATAAACCGGATACCAAAGCGAACTCTTGTTCATCCACAGTGCCGGGACGTGTGTAAATGCGTTGTGCACGCGAATTTAAGATACCCTCCGTATACTCAAAGTCGGACACAATGAACGCGACCAAATAGGATGGCATATTTACAGTTTTTTCAAAGACGGAATAGCCAGGCCTTGCGAATTAAAGATGATTTTATATTTACGCTAAATAAGCGACTAAAAATTACTTACGTGCTGAGAGTTTCGTCCAATGGCATGTTGGATATGGCATTATAAGAAGGATCATGATGAAGGATAATGCTGAATGTGGCACGTTTGGCTGGCTCATC
>CM050325.1:104721107-104740424 GCA_027475135.1 Bactrocera correcta
CACGGACCAGTAACTAAACTACATCTGGTATCGTAAAAGACTAAAAATGGTCTATGTGTGGCTCATTAGCCTACCAGACTAACCTAACCTAACCTATCCGAATATTATGAAAGCCTTGTTGGGACTGGTAAAAATTCCAAATAGGTAAACAGGCTTCCAAGTGAAGTCATCATAAGGGAGCTTGACCTAAAACAGTTTTCAGAGCTAATAATAATAGAAATTGATAACAGAATTATATGATCTACGACAGACAACAACAAAGATGGATCTTGGGGTTTTTGTCGAAGTAAGAATTTTAGTTAAACAAATCTAAAAGTATTTGTTAACAGCACATCGATCAGTAGAATATCTGGAAAGACATACTATATATTTACTTAACACTAAAACGTTCTGATTAATCTTTCTTAAGAATAAAATTTAAAGTTGAAAGAAACTATCTCTGAAAATTGATCCAAGTCATCCAGAAGATCTGAGCACTTAACTGCTGAAATAGTTACATAAGTCACAATATATTATATTGCGTTCCAAGGCTAGAGCTGGAGGTGATCGTAGTCGGTCTGTTGTGTATAGTCCATTGAAAAGCAAAAAAAGGAAACCTTGTAATTAGATCTGAGGTATGTATCGACAAATCATCTTGAATACATTATAAATCAGCTTAGATTTCCAATTCATATATCTACCAGTTTAGCTGGTTGTCTAAAGATGTGAGATCTGACGTGTATTAGAAGTAAACTCGCAGTCAAAAAGAAATTCAGATGCTTCTACTTCGGCTTCTTCCAAGTAGATTCTATAATTGGCAACTGGTAAAGTTATTATTATCGCGTGGACGCAATGATCAGTTATAATTCTTACCATGAAGAAAAGCCTAAAGTTGTTCTGACCAAAAAGCATGTTGGTTCTCTTGCGACTTACATTGGGCTAAAATGATCTTACAGCCGCGCGAGTACTGATGACTGCCTAACGCGCATCAAGCTCTTGTAAGAGAGCTGTGCAGCTCCGACCCATTCGACTCTATTAGCAGCGACTCTATGAAGCATTTTCTTACCAACTCGACAGCTTTCAAAATCCAAACTTATTATAAAGTAACTCGATGTCATTAATAGTGAGATTAGGTATTCCTTAACTAGCTCTTCGAGCATGATTAATGCGTTCAAGAGTAGTATTTCTGCTCCACTCTTATAATAGTCAGTTATCGACTGTTAGGCTTAATATTAAAGCAAAGGGCTTTTAAATTTGGAATCCCTACACAATATACATGCAAACCTTTCGGGAGGGATATCAAGCCAATTTCGGAATAATAAATCAACGCTCTCAAAGCAACTCAAAAATAACAAGACTTCAATGGAAGCAGCTTCACTGCAAGAGCTCTGCCACCCGCTGCTTTACTGAAAATACCAATGTGACGCAGAGTTCAGAGAGAAATACGCAAAAGCTTATGCTGCACAAAGCTATTTTACGTCTGAGTGGCTTAGCCACTTTATGTCACACACTCTAAGACGCCGTCTTATATGACTGCCCTCTACCGTTGACAACGTTGCTGCCTGTGTCTTTGCCTTTGTCTTTAAGTAGGTAAGTAAACGCTTTCACAATGAAATATAGATTTTGCAGTTTCCATTCTAGTTGAAAATTGTTTTATTGTTGGTTTGGTTGTTGAGTGGCAAGCAGGCAATTCTTGTGGCTCTTGTAAATCTAATCTTCATTTCATGAAATGGGCTTGCATAAATTTATGAGGGCTACGTATGTATGTATATTACGTAGCCAAAAACCCCCGAAATGTGTTCGACTTGTCATTAGAATATGTGTATGTGGCTAAATATATGTACAAGTATATTTAACCACACATTTTGTAACGGGTGATTTTTTTGAGGTTAGGATTTTCATGCAGTAGTATTTGACAGATCACGTGGGATGTCAGACATGGTGTCAAAGAGAAAGATGCTCAGTATGCTTTGACATTTCATCATGAATAGACTTACTAACGAGCAACGCTTGCAAATCATTGAATTTTATTACCAAAATCAGTGTTCGGTTCGAAATGTGTTTCGCGTCCGTGTCCGATGAGCGATGAGGCTCATTTCTGGTTGAATGGCTACGTAAATAAGCAAAATTGCCGCATTTGGGGTGAAGAGCAACCAGAAGCCGTTCAAGAACTGCCCATGCATCCCGAAAAATGCACTGTTTGGTGTGGTTTGTACGCTGGTGGAATCATTGGACCGTATTTTTTCAAAGATGCTGTTGGACGCAACGTTACGGTGAATGGCGATCGCTATCGTTCGATGCTAACAAACTTTTTGTTGCCAAAAATGGAAGAACTGAACTTGGTTGACATGTGGTTTCAACAAGATGGCGCTACATGCCACACAGCTCGCGATTCTATGGCCATTTTGAGGGAAAACTTCGGACAACAATTCATCTCAAGAAATGGACCCGTAAGTTGGCCACCAAGATCATGCGATTTAACGCCTTTAGACTTTTTTTTGTGGGGCTACGTCAAGTCTAAAGTCTACAGAAATAAGCCAGCAACTATTCCAGCTTTGGAAGACAACATTTCCGAAGAAATTCGGGCTATTCCGGCCGAAATGCTCAAAAAAGTTGCCCAAAATTGGACTTTCCGAATGGACCACCTAAGACGCAGCCGGGTCAACATTTAAATGAAATTATCTTCAAAAAGTAAATGTCATGAACCAATCTAACGTTTCAAATAAAGAACCGATGAGATTTTGCAAATTTTATGCTTTTTTTTTTTTAAAAAAAGTTATCAAGCTCTTAAAAAATCACCCGTTATATTATATTAATAGGAGAAAGCACCTCTGCTTTTGTTGCGTTCAAACCTTGCGGAAAGCTCTTTGGCCAGTGGCCAATCTCAACTGAAGTCATGCGAGCCACTCGATTTAGTAGCCTCAATAAATTCCTGAAACAAAATTCCACAAATTCAAGTTAGGTTATGTTAAGCTTTGGTCACATAAATTTGTTTAAGGTTATAAGGCCGCTTGACCCTCCCAAGCACATCGCTTTTCTCTTTGGGCTCTTAAAAACTTCGAAGAAGATCCGACGTTTCCGAGCCAATTTTCAGCGAAGAAACATATTTGGGACGAAAAGCAGCCTGAAGACATTAAAGAGCTGTAATTTTATCCCGAAATAACAACGGTTGGGTTTGGTTTGTGTGCCGGTCGAATCATCGGTACATATTTCTTCAAAAACGATGCCGGTGAGAACGTAAACGTTAATTGCGATCGTTATCGCACAATGATAACCCACTATTTGATGTCTAAAATTGATCTCGTCGGCATTTGGTTTCAACAAGACGGCGCCACTTCCCACAAATCGCACCAATCAATGGATATATATATTTTTTTACCTTTCGGTGAAAAGATAATTTTCGTTTTAGGTTGATCGATTAGACTTTTTCCTATGGGTATATGTAAAGCCTGAAGTCTATACGGACAATCCCGCTTCGATTCAAGCCTTGGAGTGAAGCATCACGCTTGTGATTCGCCAGTTACCAGTCAAAATGACCAAACGAGTCATCGGAAAATTGGATTCAACGGTTGGACTGTATGAGACGAAGCCCCCTATACATATATATAATTATGATTAATGATTTATGATTAACATTACTACTAAACTGTTTGTGGATTAATCGAAATTCTGCAGTGACGAACTCTTAAGCTGTCGAGTATCAAGGGTTAATGGAAACTAATATTGTTCATCGATGAAGTTTTCCGTATATATTGTTTCCAAGAGAGGTAAAATTTTATACTATCAATATTGAGAAAAAATCAAAAGTATAAAACAGATTATTTCTCTAACATTTGCGTATGTTCGATTTTCATTAAATTTAACATTTTAAACACTACCGCTATCAGTGGCTCCCAATATGCAGACAGAGTTTAAGAGACCATTCAACGGAAAGTATTTGAGTGCCATCATGTCATCTCTCTCTCTCTCTGTGAACCTAAAAATTGAGCTGATTGATACTTTTTCATTCCTCCTATTTGCTCGTCACGTCAGATCTTTCAATATCTATTTATTTGTATAATATCAGCTACAAGTAACAGCTTCCACCATAACTTTTCGTTGAAGGTTGAACCCACACCCCAACGAGTGATATTCCCGTAATTCTTGTACATCATTGAGAAAATATTGAAGCATAAATTTCACGCATTTATCTCCCATTTAAATTGCGATGAAGCATTTATTCGGCATTAAATAACTAAATATTATCACAAATTTTCATGGCTGCATATTTTATGAATCCAGTCGGTAATAATGGAGAGTTATACTCGTATGTAAAGAGAAGCGTAGAAAAGATAAGTGCATATATTGGCAGTATCCATCCACATTAATTTGGCGTGATGCACTCATATGGTGCATTAAGTAATTTATACATTGAGCCACATTTTTACGACACTCTTGTGAATCATAATATTTTTCTGTCATATATATTTTTCATGGGTTAAAATACAAATAAAGGGTGTTTTTATTGAGGTGTAGAGTTTACTGGAGGAAAAGCTGTCATAATAGCTATAAAAAGTTGTTAAGGTATCTGTTAAAAGAGCTGTCAAATTAGTTGTCAAGGTAAACAGCTATGTTTGATATTTTCTTCACTATTGTAGCTATAAACCTGAAAAATGGTTAACAACTTTAGAAATTTGTTTCCAGAAGTCGAGTTGTATTCCGGAACTGGCTGAAGTGTAACAAAAGTAACTGTTATTGGTGAACGTTGGGACTTTTTGATTACCTGATATTAAAATATTTAGTAATATAGTATATACATACATTCTGACAAAAAGGCATTCGGAAATTATAGCCCGGACTCAGCAGATAATTGATATTTAAAAAAAAATGTATGTTGTTTATTCTGTCCTTAATTACTACGAGGTATGACAATTAAGTAATGAGACTGAATCCAGAAAATTATAAAATATATTTCTACAACTCTGCCATCTCATTCAAATTAGTCCCCTTGGGCAGCTATACAGCGATTCCAGCGCGTTTTCCATGCTTCATAATATTTCTGGAACGCTTCGACTGGGATGTCCACAAGTACCCTCGTCACGGCCGCCTGGATGTCCGTAATCGACACAAAATGGGTTCCTTTGACAACCGATTTTGTTTTAGGAAACAAAAAAAAGTCACAGGGTGACATGTCGGGCGAATAAGGCGGTTGTTGCAACACGGCGATCCCTTTAGAGGCCAAATACTGGGACACGCTGAGGGAGGTGTGGCACGCGCGTTGTCGTGATGAAGGATCCAGTTACGAGCGATGTCTGGGCGCATCCTGTTGACTCATTTTCGCAATCTTTCGAGTACTTGGCAATAGTTAGACTTTTTTCCCGGTGGCACAAATTCTTTGTGGACGATTCCACGGCTATCAAAAAAGGAAATAATCATCGTTTTCACCTCCGACTTGCTCATGCAAAATTTTTTCGGGCGGGGAGCGCGCGGAGACAACCATTGTGAACACGACAACTTGGACACGACTAAGAGCACTATCACCATACACTCTTACAATTTTAGCGTACGTTTCCGAAGCTGTTTCGCCCAATCTGACGCAAAATTTTATCGCGACGCGTTGCTCTTGATTTCGTTTTTCCATTTTCGTGATGAGCACTACAAACACACGTCTACTCAACTGACTCAGCAGGCGAACTAAACAAGTTAGAGTTATGGCACATATATCAATGGAGAGGGAATAGATGCCGAAAAAAGAGAAAGGGAATTTCAAGGTCACAGGTTTACCACAAGCGCGTTAATTAAATCAGTCTCATTACTTAATTGTCAAACCTCGTATACCAAATATGAGCGCGATCTGTCAACCAGTTTAAACAGCACAAGCTTAGCCTTCAGTGACGTTCGAGAGCACAACTATAGCTCTGTCAAAACCAGGAAAGACTTCTCTGAGACATTCGATACAAGACGAGGTCTTAAATAAAATAATTGAAAAAGCATTTGGCGCATTGGAAAGAGCTGTTGCCCGCAAACTTTATAGAATATCGTAAAAGATACAATATGCCGTTTATTCCATATCGATCTTATGGGAGAAGATACTCTAGTGAAAAGCTTTTTCGAGTTGGAGACCTAGTGATACATCTGTGGACAGTAGAAGCAAGGGCACCACGCATCAAATGGAAGGACCAAGTTCATAGCTATCTGTCTTTACGTGGGATATATACAACTGGTGAGATAGAGGTAACTGGTGGAGCTTTGTGTTCCGGCTCAGAATGAACCTTATTATAGTGCAAAAAAAGAAAACGTTGGTTGGTTAGTTGGTTGGAAGGAGGTCGCTCTAAAGCCAACCTTAGTCCCTTTCTACTCCCAACAACATCACCTTAAAGTAATTTTTGTGATGTGTCTTGGTAGCAATTGTTCAAAGGTGTTTGTTTAGAGTCCAAGCAACCCTTCAAATAACAGATAGGCCGAGGGCAGCTTAGTGGAATTGCTATACTGACTGTCCCCAAGCGAGTTAGCTCATCTGCCTTTTAATTTGCTATTTTCATATGAAAGCCATAAATGCTTGAAATATAGTTTTATTTCATGACACTGAAATAAATACCGTTTATCTACTGGTATATCTTTTTACGGTGTTGATATCACTCTGTCGTGCTGCAGAAACATATCCGTGATGTACATGTGATATATGTATTTGCCATATAAATATGCGCCGTGGCATGCCACATGCATTTTTGAATTCACTCACTCACCGGTAACGGTATTGCACATTGCCACGAATTATTTATGAGGCACCGTTCAACACCCCCTCATAGCGCCAACACGGCAATGGTGCACCTATATGATATACAAATATGCATACAAGTATATATGCAATATATGAGCATGGATTTATATATTTATATACATATATTTGTATATATATGTGTGTTGCATGCTTTTATTGCCACCCAGCAGCTAATTTAATATTTGCGCATACACGGATTCCGCGTAATTAACAATTTAACATTTCATCAATTCAACGCAGCGGTTGATTGCGCAACAGCTGGTGCAGGCGTTGAGGTTAGCCAGATATAATTCCGACAACCATTGAAAGGTGGACATTGCTCAGAGCGAAGAGTTTCATGGATCTCCATGCTTCTGACTCCGGGTAAATCGCAGCCTTGCGATTACTTAGCTGCTCGTAGTTGACCAAGTCTTGCTGAGCTGGTCCGTTATTCAATAGTGCAATAATGAAACACAAGAAGCCAACCTGTTCCCATTCCGCAGTTACAATACCGATGTGGCAAGGCAACAAAACCAGCCTACCATAATCATAAAATAACTTGATGCTAGAGATAAGGAAAGTCAAATTGTGGTGAAAATGAATCGAAATAATATGATAGACCTCCATTAATTATCAAAAACCGTAATATATCTTCCCCTCCACTTTACTATTATTCGAGCTTCAACTAACATTGGTAATATGGTTAAATTAATGGAGTAAAAAAACTATTATATACCAGTCGCCTGATTCTTTATGGCAGAAAGACCAAGCAAGTTTGCTATTGTCATTTGTCAATGCTGTCTTGAGCCTATGCTCCGCGCGTATTGTTATTGATTGGCGACAATTAATAGTCCCTAGATGGCCGCATGCGACCTTTCTGCATTACATTCACTGCTTAAGACCATTTTCCAGCTCACTCTTGTTTTCTCTCTTACTCATACCTTGTGTGCGCTTTAAGAGTTTATTTAGGTTTTTGTTTTTGAGCGGCCAATATGCCACCGCTTCTGACGAAGTCATTAACTTTTGATGTGCGCATAACGAATTTTTATTGCAATTTTAACGATCGCACAGAAGCAACATCGAGTGGCTTGCGAAACGCTGAAAGATGAGCTTCTTCATTGTCAATGAAATGAAATACTTCAACTAACATTGTTTTACTTATGTATTTGCTGGCGGGTATTTAGGTATTTTCTTCTGTGCTCATTTCTCATGGCAAGTTCAAGTCAAATTAACGCATCCATTTGTGCCTGCGACTGATAAACCTTTTTATTGGCGTTGATTTTCAGCGCTTAGCGTCTTTTGACTCATGTCACACGCGTTCATTTGATTACTGACAGGCATTGTCGCACCCTACTTACATACAAATAATTTTTCAGTAAAATTTTTCCTGCTTTTAACAATGAAAATTTATGTGCAATCGTTGAAGTACTTGTCCGCTCGACAGTTTATATTTCTAATAATTTGTGATGGTTGCTCCGAGGACAACGGGAATAGAGATTTGACATACTTGAAGATTTATCGTATTAATGCCATACTAAGGATTTTCGAAACCCTTCGGAATTGAACTTAAATAAGTTCTTCAATATTGCCTTTCCTTTCAGAGATGAGTGATGAAGCGGTGACCTGGGCAGAGATATAGGATAAGCACCTATATGGCTGCGTCCAAGCTTGATAATCGAGGGTAATTTGGTACAAGGATCACCTTCCGTCCACCAGATAACCATCTATTCGGATGGATCTAAGCTTGATAATCGAGTGAGATGTGGTGTCCCTTCATCAAAATTTGATACCAAAATCGGCTTCCGTCAACCAGTCCAATACAGTGTCCAAGCTGAGATGACAGCAATTAAATATAGGGTTCTTGTTCTGATAAAGAGTGTGCTTTCAACAAGAAATATATAGATAACCAAACAGCTGTGAAATCACTAAATCTTCTTAGGGTTTCATCAAAAATAGTCAAAGAATGCCTTGATCTAATGGTCGATCTATCTCCCTTTTTTATAGTGCAATGGATTTCACGATATAATGATATTCCAGGTAAATATGAGGCCGTTGAACTAGCCAGGGCACGCACCACCTTGCAATTAGGCTACGGAAAAGCAGGAATGTTATAAACATAGCTGAGTCTCGATAGAGTCAATCCCTAACTTGCTCAACAAGCGGGCAAACGTAACATACATGGAATATGGCCACACATGCCAGCGATAAAAACTCAAGAGGAATGACATAAGAACTCTAACTAAAGTGTTAACAGGGTATTGTCTAACGGAGATGTCTATTGAAAGATATGCCACCAGACAGCGAACACCATACAAGGGCTATTGTAGAAGCTGTCAAGAGATGGAAGAAGGGAAGACAATAAAATATCTCATACTACTGTGCCCAAAAAATAAGATGACATTTGAATTTAAACTGCGCGCGTTGAAGGATTAGGATAATTATTTTTTTATTAGGGTGGTAGTATTGTCAGTCAAATTTATGTCAAAATATTCATTAGCGTTTAAGATACGTGTCGTTTTGTGATCTGCTAAAAGTGAGTTTTTCGTCTTTTGCGATGTCGGAATTTGTTGAGCAAAGAATTTGCATTAAATTTTGTTTACGGAATCAATTTTCTGCTACGGATACGTTGAGGATGGTGCAAAAAGCCTTTGGTGATGAGGCTATGTCTAAAAAAAATGTTTACAAGTTGTATAGTGTGTTTCAAGCCGGCCGTGAACGTGTCGAAGACGAAGAGCGTCCAGGGCGACCATCAACCTCAACCGACGAAGCTCACGTTCAACAAATCAAAGGTTTGGTGTTGAAAGACTGTCGATTAACAATTAGAGACCTTGCTGAGGAAGTTGGCATATCGAAAGGCAATACTATTTTGAAGGATGATTTGGGCCTCAAGCACGTCAAATCTCGACTAGTACCGAAAACATTGAATTTTTTGGAAAAAAGGCGTCGCGTTGAAGTGTGCGAAATGCTGCTTTCCGACTACCAGGGTGTCATGAAACGTATTATAACTAGCGATGAGACTTAGATCTATGCTTACGACCCCGAAGCAACCGATCAATCAAGCGAATATCGTGCCAAAAGAGAGCCGAGACCAAAAAAATCGCGCCAAAGCCGCTAAAAATCAAGGTCATGTTGACTGTTTTCTTCGATTCTCGTGGCGTTGTGCATTATGAATTCCTTCCAACCGGCCAAACAGTCAACAAGGAATGTTATTTGAACGTTATGCGTCGTTTGCGTAACGCTATCCGCCTAAAAAGGCCGGAATTGTGGAAAGACAATTCCTGGTTTTTACGCCACGATAATGCACCATCCCATACTGCCCTAGTAATACCTGATCATTTCGCCAAAAACTCAACCCATATCGTTCCGCAACCACCGTATTCACCTGATCTGGCGCCGTGTGACATCTGGCTGTTTACCGAGCTCAAAAGACCGCTCCGGGGACTCCGTTTTTATACGATAGAGGAGATTCAAGCCGCAGCGAAAACGGAACTGAAGGCCATCCCGGAAAGTGACTACAACCAGTGTTTCGAAGATTGTAAAATCCGTTGGCATAAGTGCATTGCATAGGGAGGGGAATACTTTGAAGGGGATGAAATTGATTTGGAAGAATAAATAAAGAATTTTCAAAATAAATACAATGTCACCTTATTGGGCACAGTAGTACACCTGTGTAAAGCTTAGTATGGGAAAAATTGCGACTATCGGTAAATTAAAACACAGGGCGCTTCAGAGAGGATATAATAAAATGAGAGGTTTCTAGTGCTGTTTAGTCAGACATCTACTCCTCCTATTTAAAACGCATCAAACCTTAATTACTAATGAGAAAGGTAAGTATGGTCATTGGGGTCATCTAATTGAGTGTATAAAAATTGAGTAATTTCGACGTGAGAGAGTTGAACATTTGGAGAATGAACATGCGTTTGGTATATCGGAGTCAAGGTGGAAAAAATCTAAATTTTGCAAATCACAGTATATCGATTTTACTAACCTATAGTTTTCTATAACTACGCAACTGTGCCCAGACGGAATAAACACCAGATTAAATTTCCTCTCAGCAAATAAGTAAATCAATGAATAGTTTAGCAAATTAATTGCACAATTTAATTTATATTCGCCGGTATGCGCCTTAAAGCATGCTTCTCCTCTTATAAATGTACCTAAGTAAGTATTTCATTGTGACATTGTTAGCTTTCATAGTATACCCTTTTCATCATTTGCATAACTTAAAGGCACCCGTCATTACTTTAAAGGATGACTTCTCTCTCTGTGACACACACACACTTACGCATCGCCACACCCACACATCCTGCACTAATAACCCTTTCTGCATTGCGTGCAAAAAGAATGGAAAAGCGAACACCGAACACCAAATAGGGAGCCGAAAATGTCCCATTTACATAGCAGCGTGCAGTAAAAACTTAAGGTGAAGATCCTGCAAATAAACCTGAACCACTGTGAGGCGGCTCAGGAGCTATTAACGCAAACGGTACACGAACACAGTATTGACGTAGCAATAATTTGTGAACAATACAAAAACAAAACGACTGACAAGTGGATCTCAGATACCACAAAAAAGGTAGCAATATGGGCATGTGGAGACAAAATGTTCCAGCACAAACCATTAACTGAAAGGGCTTACTACGCCAGAGCGAAAATATATGGGATCAACTTCTACAGCTGTTATATACCGCCAAGTATCTCACTTGACGAATATGAAAAAATACTTGACGAACTTGTGAAGGATGCAATGACAACTACCCAAAACATAATTGCGGGGGACTTCAATGCCTGGGCGATCGAATGGGGAAGCAAAGCTACTAACCCGAGAGGAAGGGCACTGCTTAAAGCTTTCGCGGTGCTAGACGCTGTCCTGTTGAATACAGGAACAAAGAACACCTTCGAAAAGAATGGACGTGGCTCCATTATTGACGTATCCTTTGCTAGCAGAGGATTAACCCGATCAACTGACTGGCGGGTAAGCGACATATATACCCAGAGTGACCACCAGGCTATATTAATAAATATTAGTAAACCCACACAAGGGCTACGCAGTACCACTTGTCGCCAAAGAGTGCAGTCCAAATGATGGAGGATCGAAACACTGGACGAGGAACTTTTCCAATTTATGCTGGACGATACCCTAAAGGAAGATACTGACGTAGAACTCCAGGCCAAACTGCTAGTGGAACACATATCCAAGGCCTGTGATGCGGCTATGTCCAGAAGGAAGCAAACAGCCTATAGAAAGCCGGTATACTGGTGGAACAGTGAAATTGCTTTGTTGAGAAGCGAGTGCCACAAAGCGAGGCGCCTATCTCAACGCTGCATAGGCAGCGAAAATGGTACGAGGATGAGAGAAATTTTCAAAGAAAAGCGCAGGGCCCTCAAGAAAGCGATAAAGGCAAGCAAAACTTCTTGCTTCAAGATGTTATGCGAAAAAGTAGATGAAAACCCATGGGGAGAGGCGTACAAGATAGTGATGGGAAGGATAGGAGGAGGCAAGGGGCAAGCACCGACCTGTCCCTCTTTGCTAAGAAATGTGGTAGAGACGCTATTTCCTAAGCAAAGCCAAGAAGGTGGAAGCTTATCTCTCGAAAAAGCAGAGCCCACAGATGCAGCACCAGTAAATGTGCTCGAAGTGCTACAATCGGCAGAACGGTTCGGCAACTCCAAAGCACCAGGCCTGGATGGAATCCCGAACAAGGTCCTAAAACTCGCAGCGAAACATAAACCAAAACCATTCGTGGAGCTATTTACACGATGCCTACGTGACGGAATGTTCCCCAAGATATGGAAAAGGCAACGTCTAGTGCTACTGCAGAAAGCAAATAAACCAGCAGGGGAACCGAGCTCTTACCGCCCACTCTGCATGATCGACACAATGGGAAAAATGCTGGAGTGGATTATTTGTGTCCGACTAGAAAGTTACCTGGAAGGGGAGGCCTGCAGCCTATCAGATAACCAATACGGCTTTCGCAAAAAGCTCTCAACTGTTGACGCAATTAAGAAGCTCACAGGTATTGCGGAAAAGGCCATAGAAGGAGAAAGATGGATGTACGGCAATAAACAATACTGTGCGGTCGTAACGCTCGATGTGAAAAACGCATTTAATTCGGCGTATTGGCCCCACATACTGCGTGCGTTACAGGCGAAAAAAATACCAACTTACTTGTTGAGGATCATACAGAGCTATCTGTCCGATAGGCTACTGCTCTACGACACAGACGAAGGTCCAAAAGAGTATATGGTAACTGGTGGTGTGCCACAAGGCTCCGTACTGGGTCCACTCTTATGGAATGTCCTGTATGATAAAATACTACGCCTCCCGCTGCCTAAGGAAGTACATATTATCGGATACGCCGATGATATAGCGGTAACCATAGTGGCCAAAGAACTCCACCAAATTCAGAGGATATGTAGTGAGACGGTATCAAAAATAAAACTCTGGCTAAACAGTTCAAAACTCCAACTCGCGGAACAAAAAACGGAAGCAGTGCTTATTACGAGCAGAAAAAAACTAGAGAATACCACCCTTAACATTGACGGACACAGCATTACAACACAATCAGCACTAAAGTACCTTGGTGTAATGATTGACGCGAGACTGAGCTACAAAACACACATTGAGAAAGCCTGCGAAAAAGCTGCCCGAGTAAATGCGGCCCTAACCAGAATTATGGCCAACATAGGAGGTCCAAAACAAAGTAGCAGAGCACTTTTGGCCAAGGTTAGCCAGTCAATTGTAATGTACGCCGCACCTGTATGGGTATTATATCTGGGATAATGCCGCCAGATATAATGGCTCGAGAACTGAAGCGGATCTATGACAAAAGCAAAAGTATAGGCAGAAAGCTGACAACGGCAGAGCGAAAAGTGGAAAGGCAAGAAAGCATGGAGGAGTGGCAAAATTGCTGGGACACAGCAACAAAGGGAAGATGGACGCACCGCTTAATCGGGAAAGTACAAGAATGGGTGGAACGAAAGCATGGCGAGACAGACTTTTACATGACGCAGTTTCTGACAGGACACGGATGTTTCAGAGAGTACCTGCACAGGTATGGTCATAACAATGGCGTTACTTGCTCTTTCTGTGGTAACAGTAGTGAGAATGTGGAGCACATATTTTTCTACTGTCCGAGATTTACGTCAGAGCGCCAAGCCCTGGAAATAGAAGTGGCAGGCCGAGTAACACCTGATAACATAGTGAAACATATGCTGCAAAAAAGACGAGTATGGTATGCCATGGAGAGGACGACAGCTCTAATACTGCAAGAGCTGAGAATAGCCGAACACCAAAGAAGCAGTGAAGCTAGAGCCGCAAACAGCGTGCTAATGACGTGAGCCAATAGGCTAAGCTGGTCCTGTGATGTAATGCCTAGCGGCAGTCCCGCAGGATCTTTCCATAAAGCTACAGATGACGGAGTTAAGGGTTTAGTACGTAGGCGTACTGTTCCGCAAGTCCAATATAGTAAGATACTTATTAGGCGTGGTCCCGAATGAGGTGCACCTTTAGCGAACAGTATGAATCGTGCATACTGCATACAACTAAGTATCAGTATCTATGAAAGATTCCCCCTCCGAAACCAAAAAAAAAAAAACACCCACACATCTCATTGTGGTCCTTAACCGTTTTCCCAGTTTACTTTTGTTGCTTCTATCAATTGGACTCATCATTTAAAGTGGTTTCACCATCATTTGCCGCTCAGTTAGAAATTTGTCGGCTCCCATGTCAATCTATTTATTTATTTTTAACCTTTTCGAAACACACACACAAATTCTGTGTGCGGCGAGGGAAGGACTTGTAAAGCTTTATGAGACAAATCCCTGTGAGGTATAAGTTTAATTTAAATCGTTTTCTGTATTTCTTTCAGCTACGTTTTCTGGTTTTTGTGTTTGTTGAAAGTAGGCAATGGAAAGCATTTCGGTCGCTTATTCGTGGAACCCTTGAAAGTACTTGTCTGTAAGTGGACATTGTTAGGACAATGCAAGTAAAATTTGCTGCTGTAGATTTACTTGGAAAATAGTATTTTAAGATATTTAGCTTGAAACCAAATATTAAAAACAAATATAATAATATATATAAACTAGGCAACACTAAGTGTTGCCAAGTGCAATCTGACATTTCCATTGGTAAGTTTGACATTTTTTAGCATAACATCACTCAGAACGTTTTGTCATTTAATCGTGAATTGTTTTATTTTCAGGGAATTAAAAAATTTATCTCGGCCAAAAAATGGAATTAACTCGTGAACATTTTCGTGCGATCATTTCTCACAACTTTCGACGTGGATTATCACGACAAGAGTGCATCGGTGAACTAAAATCTTTGTATGGCTATGAAGCACCATCCTATAGCACTGTGAAAAACTGTTACAACGAATTCAATCGTGGCCGACGCCCATTCAAAGACGAATTCCGTGAAGGTCGTCCAAAAACAGCCGTTGTGCCAGAAAACATTGACGCCGTACGTGAACTGATAATGCAAGACTGTCATGTAACACACCTTCAGATAGAGGCATGCCTATGCATTTCTCCCACCAGCATACATTCGATATTGCATGAACACCTGGCCGTAAAAAAGGTTTGTTCTCGTTGGATCCCGCACAATTTGACAATCGCTCAAAAAAGGCTCGTGCAGATTTGTGTAAAGAAAAAAATACGAACGCGGTGCTTCAAAAGACGTTCATAAGGTGACGAATCATGGATCTATGCGTATGAGCCCGAAACAAAACAGCAATCGAACGGTGAGACAAATCCAACGAAAAAAAAAAAAAAAAACATTTTCGTTGATAAGTATGCCTATTTTCATTATAAGGCCAGAAATATATATAGCAGCCCTCGTAATGATTATTTTTAATGTTTATCTTTACCAAAATGGAGTATTTTTATAACGGAGGTAGCTTAAGTACCATGCCTTTGTTGTGCGTCAAAGAAAACCAACTAAACAGTCAGTTACGCACTCTTGGTTGGATTGTACATTGATTTCCTCTAAAAGGAGTTTGACACTGAATCCCACTGAATCCATATTCACTAACTGAACACAAGAGTACAAGCTGGATCTTAATATCACAATCCACGGCATTAAAATTCCAACTGTCAACAACCCTACGATTTTAAGCGCTACACTATACTCTTTCACTCCCCACACGACCGTGATTACTGCCGCGCCGCAAAAAATTCCTGAAATCAATAACCGAAAGTGCCAGTGAAAGGACAAAGAAACCGCTGACATCAAATAGTATTCCGGTCAGCCTTCGGACGCAACAAACTTTAGACACGCACTAACCGCCATTCACAGTGGATACGTCAGCACTTTCGGCGGCTCTCTACCATTGGACGGCGTACTAAGAGTCAAACCATAATCCAGACGAAGAGCTGGAGTTGCTGCTGAATCTAAAGTCAACCTTGCGCAACTTCATTCTGGATACTGCAGCTATTTCAACTCCTATTTTTCCAACATCGAACCCGACATACCAAATGTATATAAGCCTACCGCGCAATGAGTGCCCGCATGTCTCTAACCACCAATTTGCATGCGCAGCGAACTCCCCTCATTTAACACACTTCTCTGTTCGAGTCCGTCGAATCAGCACGTTTCCTGGGATTATCGTTAAAAGACTTCTATAAAAACCAATTGGAACTTTACCACCTAAGCAGGGACTTCTTCACCGCCCCAACAACAATAACAAAAGAAATCCTCTTTAATGTTTTTCTAATAAGATATTGAAACCAGGTTCTGTGCAGTGGCGATACATCCCTCTAACCACTATAAGAAAAATTTTGTCTTCATAAATCCAGTAAAGCGCCTAATCGCGATCCACTCCGTTACGGAGAAAGGACTCTCTATGTAATATAATACAGGAATCAATTTCATCCGATTCATACATAGCCAGGTCTATTAGGTCTATTATAATTTACTAAAATCAACGGTTTAACATTAATAATGTGAGCAAACACCAGTTTATCAGTTTAAAAAAGCTGTTACCCATCACTTGCGGGCTTTGAAGAGAGCCAAAGAGCATGAATTTTTATAAAGTTTTCAATACAATGCAGAAGCTTTAATTCGAAGCTTAATGCTTTAATATGTCAAAAGCCGAAGACAATACACAGAACAGAATTCAGACTATATAAAAACAAGCTCAATTGTGACAAATTCGACAAAAAAAGAAAAAAGGCAAACAACAAAAAGTCACGTGGAAAACCCTCAGAGGCTCTGTAGGCAGCAAACAAAGAAAATAGAATCGGAACGTTGACATTGTGCTGTCAGCGTGGTGAACTGCTGCGGGCATGCTCACCCAAATAAGGATATGAGCACAAGCTAAAAAATAACTCGAGAAAAACGAAATGGAATCAACCAACAACAAAAGCGCCTCATGTGTGCACGCGTTTTCGAAGTGTATGTAGCGGTTGGTCCAAAAGTGGGGCACAAATACGAGCGCAACCCGCTGGCAACTCGACGACCGCGGGGGTGTACTTGAGTAAAATTTCAGCGCGTAAATGCAGTTTATTTCACTTTGATTGTCTGTATGTAGCGGTACTCTCATGTACCAACATAGGCTTGATAAAATAAACACACACTCGGAAATTCACTACAAATTGCTTAAACTGTTTGCTGTTTCCATTTTTTGTTTTTCAGCGCCCGCTTTTTTAACCTAACCTATATACATATGTACATACATACTTCATTCGAGTGCGCTAAATATTGAATTACAAGTCTTTGCACTATTCACCTAGGGGAAGTTGCGGATATGCATATGTACAAAGGGGTCTCAACTTATGGTCAACATTATCGGCCTACTGAGCGTACTATTCGCAACACCATCAACCATCTTGGGACTATGGATCTTGGCATTCATTATTGGGTAGAATTCGACTGAACAGACCAAGAATACCATGTAGGGTCAATTCGGCGCCGTTCGCAACAATTCGGATTGACGTATGGAACGACTTATGTCGAGATCTTAAAATGAAGGCGTACATAATACAGCTTGTGCAAGAATTCAAGCCACCCGACCTTTCCAAGCGACATCGCTTCGCTCTATGGGCTCTTGAAAAGTTCCAAGAAGCTGGCTATGTAAACAAACAAAATTGGCGCATTTGGGACGAAAAACAACCTAAAGAGATTCAATAGCTGTCACAAGACGACACCACTTACCACACATCGCACCACTCAATGGATTTATTGAGAGAACACTTCGGTGAGCAGATAATTTCACGTTTTGGGCAGGTCGATTGGCCACTAAAATCGTGTGATATCACACCGTTAGACCTTTTCCTGTGAGGATATGTAAAGTCTGAAGTCTATGTGGACAATTCCGCTTCTCTTTAGACCTTGGAGCAAAACATCACGCGTGTCATTCGCCAGTTACCAGTCGAAAAGCTAAAACGAGTCATGGAAAATTGGATCAACGGTTGAACCATCTGAGACGTAGCCGCGGCCAACATTTGAAATAGATAATCTTCAAAAAATAAATGCCAAAGCATGTTCTTTCGAATGATAATAAACATTCCCCACTAAATTTGAAGCTTCTGTGTTTTTCCATTAAAAACCTCAAAATGGATCACCCTCTTTTAGCATAGAGTTTGCTGTGTTCAATATTGCATCAATTTCAGTTCACTGATAGAAAATACTTGTAACTTGACGTGTTACCTTCTTCATTTTGCTTGTTTAATTTTCTCATTTCTTGACGAAACTAAAATATCCTTAACTTTGATTTGGTAAATCCAGTAGCTTGTGGAAATTTTAAAAGTAACACCTATCCCTAACATGAACTCATGAAATACCGCTTTAATTGGAACGCCAGCAACTAACTCACTTTTTGTTAATTAACTCTTTACCCTCACTTATCATTACTAATGTCTTCACTCTACCTTTGTGAGGCTCTACCTCGACACATTTAAAGTCCTTTGCATTTTGTAATGATGTATTGAAGCATTTACCATGTAAACGCTTGTAAATTGGCTGGAACGTGCTTCATGGTAATGCCTCTAGATCACGCTCTTAGCTTTAGCTTCATTAACGCAGTAATTTACTAGCACATTGTTATTGAGTCGAAGCCCTCAATGCATACCGAGCATACGTATATGCCCAGTAGGAAATGTAGAACGACACCGATTGAGAATTTCGGAATATTCTGGTGTAAAGTCCGATATCTTTGAACTCCAAACTATTCAAATATGGCGGCGAAGAACGGATAAGAAGCATGCATAAGCTACTTTATAGAATATGGTCGGACAAAAGCATGCCCAACGATTGGAATTTAAGTGTGCCCTGCTTAATCCACAAAAAGGGAGACCCCACAATCTGCGCCAACTACCGTGGAATAAGCATCCTTAACATCGCATATAAGGTTCTATCGAGCGTATTGTGTGGAAGATTAAAGCCCACCGTCAACAATCTAATTGGACCTTATCAGTGTGGCTTTAGGCTTAGAAAATCGGCAACTTTCTAGATATTCACCATGCGCCAAATCTTGGAAAAGACCCGTGCAAAGAAGTTACACACACACCACCTCTTCTTTGATTTTTGAGCTGCTTTTGACAGCTCGAAAAGGAACTACTGAATTTAGTGTTGATGCACAACTAACATAGTTTTTTAA
>CM050325.1:104740924-104760153 GCA_027475135.1 Bactrocera correcta
TTTCTACGGTTGTTTTCCTTGTAGAGCCGAAATTCAACACTATTTTTCCCTCCAAAATTAATGCTTTCATAATACATGAAATACTTTTTGATCCATTTTTTTTTAACCAACACATGTTGCTTTACCCAGAATGCTATATCTCATTGGCTAATAGTTCCTTATTCGTTAAATTTGTATCATACGTATCCTTTAAAGCTAGGGGCTGACTAGAAATTATATAGAGGATATTAGTAGTGCCATCTATGTATCAGCCACAGTAAAGCATGGAGGGGTCCTCAAGTAAAATTATAAAATAAATAGCTGCTAGGTGTCCTTATATCTTCTTCAAGCTTAAGAGATTAAGAAAATCTTAAAATAAAATCGTTCATGAAGATCTAAACCTAAACTTAAACAGCTTAGTCATTGATTGTATCTTTATCTTCATTTTTTTATAAATAATTGCAAAATCATCCACTCTATATAACGGAATTTATAAAATTCTAAAAATGATTTTTGAGGCTAGCTAGGCTAAGTGCGCCTTCTTTTTCTCGAAACTGTGCTTTTGAAGTCGGTTGGCGAGATTTCTCGGCAACTATTCATCCGATTTTCATGAAATGATTTTTTTTTTAAATTACAACTATTTGAAAAAAATTTTGCCAAATTTTCACTGAAATTTTAATTTTTGTTTTGTAATAATAAAGTGTAAAAATCCAGTTTTCAGTTTTTTCCTGCGTCGAAATTCTAAGTAAATTTTTCACTGTAGATGATCCTATAAGGAGTTATCCTGCCAACGCGGGCGAATCTTTCTTCCGAGGGGTCATCGGAAATGGCAACGCAATGGCCGAGTTTAAAATATTATTCTCCAAAAATTTTAAAATTTCCTTGTTAATAGGATATGGTTGTAACAATAAAAAATTCCAATAAAATATTTAATAAAAATTATGTGTTTACCCGAGGAATGGATGATCATAAGTCTGCTGGATAATAAAAATAGATTCGTCAAAAAATCAGACTTAAGTTAGTCGCATGGGAGAAACCGGTTTTATAACTATAAAATTAACAAAAGAAAAACGCAGAGCCATTTATATTTCATGTTTACAACATAAACAAACATATCGGTAAACAAAATATAATTGAGCAGAGAATTATTTATTGACATAGTCAATCTTTTCTCTCTCACTCAGTCACCCTCCTTCACAATAGAAAGAGATTCGTTCAAACGACAATATATGAATACTTGTACATCCATATTTTGAGAATACTAGCATCTCTTTTGTACAATTTTTACTAACTTAACGATAGCTTTTCTCAAAAGTAATTATGACAAGAGATTTAAGGTAATCTCCTTGGCAGCAGCAATATAAATTTCGAGTTCAATTGTTAAGAGCTCAAATATAAACATTATTTGAATTAGTTTTGTTTTCTTCTTTTAGTATTTAAGTTTCTACTCAGTGACTAAATATGCTACACGTTTATATGTAAGACTCTCATGAACATTATTTTAGACTTTTAAAAACTATCAACAAATAAAATGTTTGTTGTTCTTAAGAAAAGTTCTTCGCAGCGACAAAACGGATCCTAAAGCTCTACCAAATTTTCAGACATTCGATATCTATGAGCGTACATAGATAAGTATGAACAATTGATGCAACGGCAGTAAGTTCTGCTAATTAATGCGCTATATAGATAAATGCTAGCGCAAAGCTTTTTAGAAAAGTTCCAAGTTATTTTCAAGTTCTTTTAAGTGCGTTAAAAATTTCTCAGTGCGAGCGGCACAAGCTGCTGGCGAAAATTATGCTACACTTATGGGCTTAGTGAATATTGACGTAGTGCTGAAGTGTAAGTTAAAAAAAAGTGTTAAAAAATTGAAAAAAAAAGTTTTTGGATTTTCTAGCTAGTAATTCAAAGCAGGTGTCGTACATGATAAAGTTACCCATCGAGTCCATACAAGAACTCCTTGCCGGTCATAATATATTTGATACGGAACGCACTATGTACAGTGATGTGATACCGGAATTGGAGCAAATGCATGGTGAAGTGGGTGTTGAAGTGAAGTTCTCACCACAATACTATGATATAGAGACGCCATTCAAATTCGGTCCTAAACTTATGGAGGATTATGTCCGTGTATTTCATCGATTTTCAGTGTTGTAGTTCATCGGTGAATGATTTGAATTGTTTCCTCATATCTTCCTGCAAGATTGACGTGAAGTTGCAACATTTCGATTACTAAGTATTATCTTGACCATTTAATTGAGTGTTTGAAACTGCTCAAATAGCGAAATTACCAACCTTGAAAGATAACCTTCTAGCGCTTTATAAGTACGGCACGTGGGGTGAGTGAGCAGTTTAATTGAGATTTGAATAAGTTTGCGCTAATATTATTCTAAATGTACTTCAGGTCTATATGGTCTTATGGGTCTTATGTCCTTGTGCTTGTCGCCTGAGGGTGAAGAGCTTAGTTATAATATAACAAACTGTTTTAGGTGTTTCCCACTCTCTTAGTCAACCAGCAAGAATAGTCTTCTCGTTGCCTAAAAATTATGACGTCGATGTTCACGTAATCTGAATAATAATATTAAATACTATACTGTTATTTCTGCTAATCTGAATATAAAGAGTTAAAATACAATAAAATTGAATCCAATTTCTAAAACATTTTACAGTCATTCCTTAAGTGTATGCTTTCGTTCTTAAGCTAACATTTTTAACAAACAATTCAGCAACACTGCACTTAAAGACAGCTATAACATCTTTACATCCTTAAGTAAATCGGTTGGTCAAGTATGGAAATTTTTTAGTTCCTTTATTCTACTCTCTTACTTGTACAATAACTTTTTTCCATTAACAAATTTTAATGACTGGTTTGCAACGTCTTTTACATAACAGTTGGTTTCCTAAATAAATTTCAACTATCCTTACTTTGTGGGAAGATACGTCCACAGCTGGTATGCAGTTATTGAAAGGATAATAAAAAGAAAATCGACACTTCACTGTCGAACAATTAGTATTTGCCTTTGACCAAAAAATATCAGAAAAAACTTAAAGGATGCGCAAACTGCCAAACTTGCCAAAACCGAGCTTTGGGAAGCATATAAGCTCAACGAATTGAATTTGCAAATCATTCCAGTACATACACTACTCGCTCATATGAATGAGTATGGAAATGTTAATAGCGGTCAATTTATCTCTTAACCAAATTTAAAAAATGCTCTTGAAAAATATCAAACTTTCTGAATGACTTGCATTACTACTAAACATTATCACAAAATTTACGCTATTCTTGCTAAGGCAAAGCTCTTTTCGACGCGGTGCAGTAATTAATGGTAAATTGTCATAATATATTTGATACCGAAAATGCCATCTATAAAGATGTGATACCGACAATGGAGCAAATGTATAGAGATGCGGGTATTGACGTGACATACGGAACAAAATATTACGATCTGAAAACGCCATCCAAATTCGGTGTTGTACTCATGGAGGATTTACGTCCGTTTTAGAAAACCTCCTCAAAAAAAGTGGTTTCGAGAAAAACGCGTTTAAAGCTTAGGAGACAATTCTAGTGAACACGGACGCCACGTCACAAAATCGGCTGTACCTCCGAAAATAAGTCGATAAGTGAAAAATCCTTCCAAGGTCATTTTTTTAAAAGCCTAAAGTTTCAAAATATGCAAAAAATCGATTTTTTGAAAATCGTAGACCAAAATACCCCCTTAATAAAATTATGAAATTAGTAGCTTTTAGGTCTCCTCATATCTTCAGAGGGTCACTTGTTCACGAAAGTTTAAGAAATCAAGAAAATCTTGGGGAAATATCGTACATTAAATGAAGAAATTGTAATAAAGTAATTGTAATAAAGTAAAGAAGTTTTTGAGAAAAAATCGTACATTAAATTGAGAAATTTAGGTACGTAAACTAAAACAGCTCAGTCATTGATAAACATTGGCTGTTTATCTCTATAATATCTCTATAATAATTTGCGAAATCATTCACTCCAGATTGTATAACGGCTGATGCAAATTTGAAAATTTGTTCGAAAATTTCGTCACGCAATATTTTTATTTTATTTTTGTTTGGCCAAAATCTTATCTTATCGCAATTGATTGACTAATAAAATTTCAATTTCATTGGCTCGTGGCAATTTTGCTATCGTTGTTCTTAAAATATTTCGCTACGCTGATTTTCAAAAGGTTTAATACGATAAGTATATAATAGTATAGCGTATAACGGGTGATTCAAGTAGAGATACTTTTTTAATAGCTTTTTTTTTTTAAATCGTTCAAATTTATTACGAAAACTCACGTACTGTAAAGAATGTGTTTCACGCGACTCGCTCAACTTACGGTCAACATAATCGGTCTACTGAACGTGCTCTTCAAAACATCACCACTCATCTAGAGACCTATCACACATTATTGGATAATATTCGACCGAATAGACCACGTCCAGCACTCAATGAAAAAAATATAGCAGAGTTTACACTAAGACCGTGGAGAGTCGATTCGGCGCTGTTCGCAGCAACTCGGACTGATGTATGGAACGCCCTAACCTTCAATGGCGACCATTATTGTGCCATGATAACGTACTATTTGATGCCTGAAGTTGAAGTTCGTGATCTTTACAACATTTGTTATCAATTTCGCATCAATGGAGGGATTTATTGTGAGAACAGTACGCTGAGCAGATAATTGGAAGTTTTGGGCCGATCGATCCGTTGGACTTTTGCTTGTGGGGATACATAGTATAAAAAATCTAAAGTCTAAGCGGACAATCCCATATCGAATTAGGCATCAGAAATTGGGCTCAAAGGTTGGACCAATTGATATTTGAGAGAGATAATCCTCAAAAAATAAATCCCAAAGCATGTTATTTCGAATGAAAAAATAAATTTCGCAATAAATTTTAAGTTTCTATGTGTTTCTTTAAAGAAGTAGGAAATCTCGAAAGGGATCACCCTTTATCATATACTCAAATGTTAGTTATTGTTCAAGAGAGTTTGGACTATATGACACGTGCCGGAATTATAAAATTATTCTTGTTCATTGCGTTTTATGTTTAAATTTTGTGTTTTTTGTTTATTTATTTCCAATTTTGTGTTTTGTTTAGTTTCTTTTTTCTCTGCTTCCTTTGATAACGAAATATTTGATTATCTGGTTTGCGTACTTTATAAAAGTTGTACTTAAATTTCAATAATTGATAACTTTTGGTTTAACCAAAAGTTTGTGGGTGACGAAACAATCGGTAATTTGTGCTTACAAATAGCTTTGTTTTTATTTAATCTAAATTTTCATATCTTTATTGGTTGTCTAGAGGTTGCTGATGAAATAGTTCAGCATAGCTACGGTTACAAGGCAAAGTGATATAGAACTGCTTGAAAACCAAACTCCCACCAATTTCAGCTAATATTAAAGTTAATTGGGAGAATTGCACACCGTAACTGACGGGTCTCTGACTAAAAACAAATAGCTTACCGGCTTTTCAAAAAATTTTTTTTGGAGATTTTGAGACCTTTTCATAGTGATAACTATTTCGTTGCTATGAATTGATCGATCAATGCCTAAAAATAATTACGTCGATGTTAAACAATTCTGAATAAAATTATTAAATACTATACTGCGATTTCTGCTATTTCGAATATAAAAGAGTTAAGACACACTAAAATTGAAACAAATTTCTAAAACGTTTTTCAGTCACTCAGCTTTAAGTAAATCGGTTAGTCAAGTATGTAAATTTTTGTAACCAATCTTAATGACTGGTTTGCAAGGTCAATGGATGTAAATTTTTATATCGACGCTCCACTGTCGAGCAATTATTATGTGCCTTTGACCAAAAAATATAAGAAAACTTTAAAAAGGATGAGCGAACTGCCAAAAGTACCAAACGCGAGCTTTGGGAAGTCTATAAGCTCAACCAAATTGAATATGCAAGTCATTCCAGTAAATCTTAATGCATACATATGTGTATATAAACTAGTCACTCATATCAATGAGTACCGAACTGTTAATAGCGGTCAATTTATCTCTTAAATAAATTTATTTAAAACAAAGCTCTTCCAAAAATTCAAACTTTCTCAATGACATGCATAATTACGAAACATTATCACAAAATTTTCGTTATTAATGCTAAAGCAACGCTCTTTTCGAATAGTTATACTCCGCACAGTGATCGGTTTAGACGTGGTGCGCACACATTGCATACATTAAAGCTCTCTTAGTGAAATTAAGTGAAAATAGTTGAGTGAAAAAAAAGCATAAATTTACAAAAGCAAGATGTCAGCAACAACAGAAGTGTATACAAATGGTACTGCCGAAACCTTGAAAAGCACAACGGAAACTACAAATAATAGTGCTGCAGCCAATGGCGAACCGAATGCTAAGGGTCAAGTCCCCGAATGGCTGAAAGCGGAACTATTTGAAGATCTGCTGCAGAAAAACGTACCAAATTTTAAGAGCATTAAAAATTTCACTGCCAAAGTCTCGGAAGGCGCTGGCGAAAATTACGCCACACTCATGGCCTCGGTGAATTTAGACGCAGAGCTTGAAGGCAAGTAAAAATGAATTTATTGCACTACTTGTGGGAGCATATAAAATTGCTAAAGTCTATTTCTTCGTATTTTAGATGGAGAAAAAAAGAATTTCTCATATATGATCAAACTGCCCATCGACTCGGTACAGGAATTAATGGTGAACAGTCATAATATATTTGATACAGAAAATGTCGTCTATAAAGATGTGATACCGGAAATGGAGCAAATGTATAGAGATGTGGGTGTTGACGTGACATTCGGAACAAAATGTTACGATCTGAAAACGCCATCCAAATTCGGTGTTGTACTCATGGAGGATTTACGTCCCCATGGTTTCAAAAATGCCAACCGGCTGGAGGGTTTTGACATGGAACACACTAAGGCCACATTGAAAAAGTTGGCGCAATGGCACGCCGCTTCAGCGGTACGTGTTGAAATCAAAGGACAATATCCGAAAATAGTTTCTGATGGACTATATAATGACGATTTCTTAAAAATGATGGAAGAGATGGGTAAATCCACGACGCCATTGTATTTGGAATGTGTTCGCACGTATGAAGGCCATGAAGAGTACTACGATAGTTTGGTATGTGGCGAGGCTTCAGTTTTATGTAAAATAAATGTGTGATTTTTTCGTTATTATATTTTGTTTTTATTTTAGAAACGAAACCGTGAGAACTTTGCCGACGAATTCCGTCCGGTGTTGGAAATCGATCCAAATGAATTCAACGTTTTAAATCATGGCGACTTCTGGGCCAACAATGTTATGTTCCAATATGATGACGCGGGTAAACTGAAGGAAACTTATTTTGTTGACTTTCAGTTGACGCGTTATGGTCCACCAATAAATGATCTATATACTTTGCTGCTATCGTCAACGAGCCTGGATGTGAAACTAAAGCATTTCGATTATTTTATTAAATACTATCATGATAATTTGATTGAGTACTTGAAATTACTGAAATATCCCAAAAAACTACCAGACCTAAAAGAAATCCATATAGCCATGCTCAAATATGGCACTTTCGGTGAGTAGAAAGTGAAATACCAAATGAGCATTATTATCTCTATAACATTCCTTGTGTTTCTTTGCAGCTGTGAACACAGTTGTTGGTCACCTGTCCCTCGTGCTGCTGGAGCCAAATGAGACAGCTAATATAGCCAATATGATCGGCGATTCAGAAGATAGCATAGCGCTGAAAAAAGCGATGTATACAAATTCACGTTATCGGAAACACATTGAGGCACTCTATCCTTGGCTTTATCATCGTGGTGCCTTTTAGTGATTATGGTACATTAATTCGGTTCTAATAGAAATTTATGTAGTCTGTGTTCACTGACCTATAGCATATATAATATTTAATTTTAATTGAAATAAATGTATTTGTACATGAAGAAAAATTGTTCAGTCTAATTGATTTGAAGTTGGAAAATTGATTTTGGTCCAATGAACAGAGGTAATTGGAAAACATTTTATGTAAATATGCAAGAAGCAATATAAATAAAGAAATGATAATTGAGTTCGATATTATGATCATATAGCTGTAAAGTGTACAACAGTGTTTCATACCTATTTTGTTTTTGTATAATCAATATTTTAGTAGTAGTGTGGTTCATATTTTTTAAAAAAATGTTTGTGGAATTTTTACTAACGGTGTCGGGCTAGTTAGGCTTCCATATATCTTCAGACGATCTCTTGTTCACGAAAGCCAAGTTAAGGAGATAAACTAAAACAGCTGAGTCACTCCTCTTTTTCACTTTCACAAACAGATAGTTTGCTTATCTAGCATGATTCCGTCACAATCCTTTAACACTATATAAGAATACATTAGAATTTCATCTACTCATTGGCAAGGGCTCCGATAATCATTGATTGTTTATCTTTATGGTTTCTAAATAATTGGCAAATCATCCATTCTACATTGTATAACGGAGGATATGAAATTAGATAAGCTTCTATGTACGTTTACTCATTTTATGCGGCTAATTTTTACAATCAGCATAAAAGTGTGGGGCGCGTCACCCTGATACTAACCAATTTAGTAATATTTTTATTTTCTTTTTGTTTGACCAAAATCTAATCTTATTGCAGTTGATTGACTGATAAAACTTCAATTTCGTTGGTTGTGCCAATAGTTGATACCATTTTTCTAAAATATAGTAACTCGCTAATGTGATTTTGAAAATGTTTAGTGTGTACATATGTATATTATATGTACAAAAATAATATATCATATAAGTATATTTTAGTAGTCTAGTATAATTTAGTTCAAATTGTTGCTTTTGCCCGTGGCATTAACCCTCTAATGCATGAATTTTTGTTTCGACTGTGATTTTTATATTAGACTATATTCAGGTCTGTGAAGACGAATCTGATGTTAGTTTTTCGATTTGTCAATTTGTGTACCTTTTACAGGTAAAATAAAAATCCCGCCTCAAGGCGGACCTATGCATTAACCCTTATTGTTCATATAAATTTATGTTTTCATTTCTTCTTTATTGTGATATTTGAAAAAACAATCTTTTGCCGTTGAATTGCATAAATTAATTTTACATTTAATGCAAAATGCCTGAGTTTCTGATTTGCATCCACGAAATTTGCACATTTTTTTGCCTGAGCGGTCCAAAAACTTACACCAGTGTCCTATTTGATCGTATCTTATATTTTCTGATAGGTGATACGTCTTTTTAGCTTTTGGTGGAGGTGTTAAAGACGATGGACGACCACGTTTTACAGGTTTTGTCGAACCAATCAAACAAAGTGTTTCTGCCACTTCTGATCTGAAGTCAGGAAGTTTACACTTTAGGACGTCCTTATTTAGTCGGTTATAAAGACAATATGCATTCACCATACTCACGTCCAGCATGTGGTAAAATAATTTATTTGTCCATTTTCTGGTTTTCATTTTTATGTGGTATCGACCAATCAATCCGTCAACCAAATCCACACCACCCATATGCTGGTTGTATTCTTTCACAATAGCTGGACAATCCACCTCAACATTTTGTTTCAATTTTCGATCCCAACGATTTGCCTTTAAGGAATATGAACTTTCATTATGTACAATTGCATCTGTTCCTACGTAGGTGGATAACAGACGAACTGCTCTTGTGTCGTACCACAAAACGCTGCTTATGTCTACTCCAAAAACACTTCCCACGTATTCTTCATTATACCCACGTGCTACTTTTTTTGATTGCAGCTCTGCGTCTGTGGAAAGTTTTATATTTGGTACTCGATTTCCTCGCACTGTACCTAAACTGTGAATTCCGCGACTTCTCATATATAATAGCAATCCCAATGAGGTATAAAAGTTGTCAAAGTAAATAATATGATTGGCATTGTTTGGTATGACTTGTGACAACCTAACTACAACATTGGATGCAGCACCAAGATCTGGACAATTTGGCAAAATTTTGTTATCGCCGGCGCCACAATAAACTTCAAAGGAATACGAATATCCAAAGGAATCGCAAATCACGAATAGTTTCGCTCCCCATTTGTGAGGTTTTGCTGGCATATATTGCCTCACTGGGTTTCCACTCATTTTCGTGGCACACATTTGCTCATCAACGCAAAGTCTCTGCCGCATTGGAACTGAAGAAAAACGTTGGTTGAAATGTTTTACTAGCGGCCTTATTTTATACAAGAGGTCATAACCAGGTTGACCTTTCTCTATACGAGACGCATCATTATTGAAATGCAAGTGGTTTCTAATTTCTTCAAATCGATTGCATGTCATGGATAAACGTATCGGATCTAATCCGTATTGTCCCCAATATGAGCGACTGTTAGGAAAGCGATAAACAGACGTAAACAACAATATTCCCAAAAACTTACGCAGCTCTTGGTGATCGATACAAAACTTTGAAGATATATCTTTTTGCTTGGCATACAAGTTCATCTGTAAGGCTATTGCCTGCAAAATTTTTATTAAAAATTTAATAAACTGTTATATATTAGAAATTACCTTCAGAAAGTCTTCGGTCACAAAATATGCAAAGCAGTCGTAAGGTGTTTTTAAACATTTTAAAAAATCCGGCATGTCCTGGCCTTGAAAAGCCAAATCTGCAACACTCAGCTGAAGTTTTTTCTTCTTCCAAAGAATCGATCTTATCGCACTCATATCGTTTCTCAAATCACTTGCAGCTGGTAGGACTCCGATTTTTTCTTGCGATTCTAATGCTTTGTGCACAGAACGTGTCACTGTCGACGGTAAGAATACACTAGAAGTAACGTCACAAACAGGCAATGGAGGAATCGGTGGCAGCTCAATTATTTCAGCATTTTCTTCAAAGTCTGTCACATTCAAACTGCATTCGATTGCGTTTCGCATCATTTCTGAGGAGTTTAGCATTGCATCAATGATCGTATCATTTTCCGGTAGTGAGTAGGTTGGATCCATATCAGAATCGTCACTATCAAAATCGCATTCATTGTCGGAAGTATCAGTTACCAATTGCGACTCTTCGAAATATTGTCGAATTTCTTCATCCGTCATATGGGTCTTAGAATAACGCGACATATCTGATTATTATTCAATAATAAAATAAGAAAAATTTTCAATTGTATCACAAATATTTCATTTTACTTGAAAAAGGTAGGCAGCGCAATGCATGAGTCCGCCTCAAGGCGGAGTTCAATATTTTCGAATTTACTCACCTGCTATTAGTTTTTTTATTATAAATCGAACACTATCATAAAGAGCACAAAATTCCACACCCGTAAGTATTTTTTTCAACTTGAAACGACACAAGAATTTATATTTCTTGTTGTTCAGAAAATTGTGTTGATTGCAAAAATAATTAAATTGGCGGGAAAGTGCTAATCTGTCACTTCAAATTGACAGTACGTCAAAACTAGAAGTAGTATTGCCAATCTGAAAAAACCATTACGTAAGTTGAACTTTAAGCGTTCTTTTGAAAAAAAAATCCGAATTTTAATATTAAAAGAAATATTTTATATCTGATTTTGAAAACACCCCGTCTGTAGGCAGGCATATGCACTAGAGGGTTAAACGCGGCTTTCTCGAAGTTGTGTGTTTTGAAGTCGTTTGGGTCGTTTCTCGGGAACTATTCAATCGATCTTCATGAAATCTTACACAGGTCTTTGAGACAAAATTCTTATAGACTTCGACGAAAGCTTTTTTCAGTTACAACTATTTGAAAAAAAATGTTGCAAAATTTTCACTGAAATTTGAATTTTTATATTAAAAATGTCACCAAAAATACAATTTTCAGTTTTTTTCATTCGTTCAAGTTCTAAATTGAGGTTTTAACTAAAACATGTATTTTCCTCTTTAGATGATCGTGTAAGCCTGCATCCAGCATTTTTTTTCTGAGGGGTCACCGGAAATGGCGTCCCAATGGCCTTGTATAAAATATTTTTTTTTTTCCAAAAATTTCAGAAATTCGTTTTTAATAGTGTATGTTTGTAACAATAAAAAAAATTCTAATGTAATATTAGTTTGTCAAAAAAGTCTTGCGGTATTTTTGCTAGACTGTCGTCGAAAATTGCGATAAAATCGTTAAATTGGTCGAAAGAGACCGGCATAGTAGCGGCCGTAGCATCGGTCAAGAGCTGGGCATGTGTCATCAAACTGTTATAGCCCATTTCAATAAATCGTTCAATAAAAATACCGCAAGACTTTTTTGACAACCTAATATTTAATTTTTTATATGAGAGTTGTATTGACTTTTAACATAGAGATACATATATCATACGACTCGACTCTAAACCAAAAGCAATTTCCATTTAGGAAATCAATTAGACTCGAAAAATTTTCTTAATGTACAAATACATTTATTTAAATTAAATCAAATATATGCTATAGGTTTGTACACTGACTATAAAAATTTCTTTCAGGACCAAAGTATTACACTTTAATCACTAGAAAGCACCACGATGATAAAGCCAAGGAAGAAGGACCTCAATGTGTTTCCGATAACGCGAATTTGTATACATCAGCTTTTTAAGTGCTATGCTAGCTTCTGATTCGCTGATCATAGTGGCTATATTAGCTGTCTCATTTGGCTCGAGCAGCACAATGGATAAGTGACCAATAACTGTGTTTATAACTGTGAAGAAAAAAACAAAAACATTATAAAGTAAATAAAGCTCATTTGATGTTTCACTTTTTCTCACCGAAAGTGCCATATTTGAGCATAGCTATATGGATTTCTTTTAGCGTAGGTAATTTTTTGGGATATTTCAGTAATTTCAAGTACTCAATCAAATTATCATGATAGTATTTGATAAAATAATCGAAATGCTTTAGTTTCACATCCAGGCTCGTTGACGATAATAGCAAAGTATAAAGATCATTTATTGGTGGACCATAACGCGTCATCTGAAAGTCAACGAAATAAGTTTCTTTCAGTTTACCCGCGTCATCATATTGGAACATAATATTGTTGGCCCAAAAGTCGCCATGATTTAAAACGTTGAATTCATTTGGATCGATTTTCAACACCGGACGGAATTCGTCGGCAAAGTTCTCACGGTTTCGTTTCTAAAATAAAAACAAAATATAATAACGAAAAAATCATACACTTATTTTACATAAAACTGAAGCCTCGCCACATACCAAACTATCGTAGTACTCTTCATGGCCCTCATACGTGCGAACACATTCCAAATACAATGGCGTCATGGATTTACCCATCTCTTCCACCATTTTTAAGAAGTCCTCATTTAATAGTCCATCAGAAACTATTTTCGGATATTGTCCTTTGATTTCAACACGCACCGCTGAGGCGGCGTGCCATTGTGACAACTTTTTCAACGCGGCCTTAGTGTGTTCCATGTCGAAACCCTCCAGCCGGTTGACATTTTTGAAACCATGGGGACGTAAATCCTCCATGAGTACAACACCGAATTTGGATGGCGTTTTCAGATCGTAGTATTTTGTTCCGAATGTCACGTCAACACCCACATCTCTATACATTTGCTCCATTTCCGGTATCACATCTTTATAGACGACATTTTCTGTATCAAATATATTATGATCCCTCGCCAATAATTCCTGCACCCCTTCGATGGGCAGTTTGATCATATATGAAAAATTTTGTATTTCTCCATCTAAAATACGAAGAAATAGACTTAAGCAATTTTATATCGTCCCACAAGGAGTGCAATAAATTCATTTTTACTTGCCTTCAAGCTCTGCGTCTAAATTCACCGAGGCCAAGAGTGTGGCGTAATTTTCGCCAGCGCCTTCCGAGACTTTGGCAGTGAAATTTTTAATGCTCTTAAAATTTGGTACGTTTTTCTGCAGCAGATCTGCAAATAGTTCCTCATTCAGCCATTCGGGGAGTAGACCCTTAGCATTCGGTGCGCCATTGGCTGCAGCACCATTAATGTTAGTATTAGTTTCCGTTGCGCTTTTAATGGTTTCGGCAGTACCATTTGTAGTCAATTCCGTTGTCGCTGACATCTTACTTTTGTAAGCTTATGCTTTTTTCACTCAACAATTCACACTTAATTTGACTAAGAGAGCTTCAAAGAATACAATGTGTGTGCACCACGTCTAAACCGATCGCTGTACGGGACATAACTATTCGAAAAGAGCTTTGCCTTAGCATTAATAACGAAAATTATGTGATGAAGTTTCGTAGTTAATTCAACCCTTTATACGAGTATGAATGTATGTCATTCAGAAAGTTTGATATTCTCGAAGAGCTTTTTTTAAATTGATTTATTACAGAGATAAACTGACCGCTATTAACATTTCGATACTCATTCATCTGAGCGTGCAGTGTATGTACATATGTAAATATTAAGATTAACTGGAATGACTAGCATTTTTAGTTCGTTGAGCTTATAGGCTTACTAAAGCGCGCTTTTGACCTAAGTTCAAATCTGACTAATACTCTTATTAGGCATTTAAAGAGTTTGCGCATCCTTTTTAGAAATAACAAAAGCATATGTCTATACGTTTCTGATATTTTATAGACCCGTAAAATGCAAAAAAAAAGCAATTAAAGCTTTCCTACTATCTGAAGCTAATACCATCGAATTCGCAATTTAGTGATAATTTGCGTGAGAATTCGTGCCGTAAGTGTGCCACAATTGTTTTATGGAGTAATTGTGTTGTTGCTTATCACCCGTCACACACACTATGCACGTTGGTTTCCGTTTCAATAATGGGTAAAGCTCGGTACAAGAGTTATAAAACGATAGGTCATGTGGAGCAGAGTAGAGTATGATGCAATTTACTACTTGATATTCGAAACTTTGAAGTGTTTTACTGTATGAATATTACTTATATATGTATATATGTATAAAACGAGTACGGAAGGGCTAAATTCAGATGTCTCTGAACATTTTATACTCTTGCAGCTTGCAAAGATCAAAGACCGGGAAATACTTTATGGTGTTAAACGTCAACCTGAGGATCGAAATCCAAGCAATTTTTTATATATATAGTATATAACCCATTCATTAGTATGTAGTATCGCCAAGATTTTATCTATTTTCCCAATACCACATATTATTAACATGTCACTTACTAAAAAACTAACCACATAGAGTAAAATCAACTATTCTGTATTCGAAAATCCTGATATTAGTTATATAAGGGCAAGGTCAATTCTTCGCTAAAATTGATATATTTTAGGTAGAAAGATACAATAATATGATCAACACATGATCTTTCATTTTCAATTAGATAACTTAGATATTGGCCGATATATGCGGTACAAAGTCACCCGATTTAACCAATTTTTGACATACACACATGCCATTATCAGAGAAACAACACACTTCAATTTTAATTACATATCTGACACTTTGATCGATATTTTCGATCAAAAGTCAACTATAAATAATGGGGTCCATATATTCGGTACCTAGGGGCTTGAACAGTTTTTGTTGGATTTGAACGATTTTTGGTCATAAGATGGTATACACTAAATATTAATTGCTTCTTGATTTGAGTACGGAAAGGTTCGAAAGGTAGCGGTTGGAAAGATATGCACGTTAAACCATTTTGATGGCGGTTGCCTTGTCGATATCTTAATTTAGTGGTTAGTTATGGTCTTTAAAACCAAGCTTAAACGAAGTTCTTCCGATAAAAATAAAATATGTACCTATTCAAGTAAATCAGGTATATACAGTCTGTCAAGTAAAAGCGTTAATTTATAAAAAAAATTTTTTTTTTATGAAACTTTTATATTTATATATACATTGTACACATTACAAACAGTAATGCAATTTGGTCAATAATGTGTCCAGACACCCCCGGTGTCGAATTGCCTGACACCTCCGAGGCATGCTTTCTACTAGTTTGACGGCGTATTCTAGTGGCAAGGTTCTTCAGATCCGACGAATTTCGTAAGACAACTGCTTCAAAGTGTATGTGCGTCTTCCACAAAGCTTCTGTTTAATATATGCCCACACACTGCGACGGCCAATCTAATGTAGCTATGCCAGATTGAGTTTTCCATTGCTGCGGTGTTTAGGATCGTTGTCCTCCTGCAGAATCCAATCTTCATTTCTTCTGATTAACCATCGTTTGGTAGATGAGAACAGAACAGTCTCGCGTGAGAACAGAACGTGCCCATATAGAACATTCATCAGTAAAAATTACATTTTCGAAATCTCTATCAATATTCTCATGCGCATAAGCGAGTCGCTTTGTCCCAAGTTTTTCAGTCAACAGAGGCTTCTTCATTGTGTTGCGCCATTTCAGATCATGAGTATGAAGAAGGGTTCGGATAGTTTCGTAGGATATATCTAAACCTTTTGCCATTAATTTTGCTTGTCCTTGTCGTAGTGTTGAAGCAGGATTTCGCGAAAACGGATGCTCTATTCTTTTTTTATATTTTTTGTTCACTTTTCCTATCGAACCACGTTCTGGTAAATCATCGACATTTTTAGCCACTTTATATCGCTGTATCCACTTCTGTACAAATGCCTTCGACTTTCTCATATATTTAGCAGCCGCTGATTGAGACATTTTGGGACCTTTCGGATGAATTCAAAGGAAGAAAGCTTGGAGCGCGACACGTACTTAGCACTCATGGCGTTTAACGGGATGCTCTTTCAAAAGATCAACGACAACTGAACCTTTGTTGACAATGCATCAAAGACAAAGTTTCCCTCTATCGGCTCGCGAAGGAATTAGAGCGAAATCTTTCATTAACTGTCGGTAAACTCGACCACGCTCTTACTTGACAGATTGTATATGGCAAGTTTCATCAAGATATCTCAACTGGGATTCGGCCAGACGTGTTTGTTCGCGATGGGCTCCCAAACTACTGAACCGATTTTAGCGAAACTTAGCACACGGTGTTCAGCTTGAACCAGCTTAAAAGATAGGATAGCAAAAACAATTCATAAATAAAAAATACAGTGAAAGGTCTATTAAATGAACGCTCTATTAAGCGGACATCTCCATTAACCATGCACATTGGCCGGTGCCACAATTTGTTGATGTTCATTAAGTACAATCTATTAACTGGACAAAAAGGCTGGTAACCAGACATTGAGAAAGAAGCCTTAAATCCGTTATTTTTTCCAATAAAAATTATTTGTACGAATATATTCAAAATTAAACCTCAAAAATTAAACCCGCAAAGGATGGTACGCATTCTTATACCGACAAACCTGTTTTCGCCTTTATTCGTAATCATTTTTGCTGCGAATTACCATGAGCGATGCGAGTCTGGCAACTCGAGACGAACGATATTCTACAATCCCTTTGATATCACATTTTCAAATTTTTATACGCAATAATATTATTTATTAGCTAATTTGTATTCTCTACAATATTTCATTTATATTTGCATATTAAATGAAAAAAAAAAAAAAAAAAATCTAAGTATTAAGTTTTCAACATATTTTAAAAACTTTTTTGAAGCCGAGCAACCATGAAAATAATTTGAAAAAACGAATACCAAACTGCGTAGTGGCGAACTATAACGAACAAGAACACACAGCACGGTTCCTTTGGCTTTTCATCGCCCCCTCGCCTTAAAAAAATAAAAAAAAAAATTAAAAAAAATAAAAAAAAACAAAAATGGTTTAGGCGACATAAGCCTTATTGTGTGAACGCGCTCTAAGTAAATCAGTAAATAGTTGTTGCATTCGAGAGAAGTTCTCTGCAACGGCAAATCAGTTCATAAAGCTTTACCAAAATTTCAAACATTCTATTATATGTATATCTATCTATGCACACACTATGTACATATATATATATAGATAAGTGTAAACAATTGATGCAGCGGCCGTATATAAATGCAAGCGCAAAGCTTTTTTAGAATAGTTCTAAAGAGAGTGCCGATCGCGGTAAACTACACGCTGCTAACGGTTCAAATTTGTTAGTAGTTTTTGTTTGGTTTGTGAAAAGAGCATAGAAAGATAACGTAAAAAGATGTCTACGACAGCTGTGATGAATGGTAAACAACAAACAAATGAGCTTAAAAGCGCGCCGGACGCGAGTAAAACAGAGGCCAATGAGGCGCCAAATCACGCGCGTCAAATCCCCGAGTGGCTGAAAGCGGACCTATTTGTAGATCTGCTGCAGAAAAATATACCGAATTTTAAGTGCGTTAAAAATTTCACAGTGCGACCGGCACAAGCTGCTGGCGAAAATTATGCCACACTCATGGGCTTAGTGAATATTGACGTAGAGCTGGAGAGTAAGTGAAGAATATATTAGTATTTGTTAAAAAATTTAAAAAATAATATATTTTTGGGTTTTAAAGCTGGTACTTCAAAACAGGTATCATATATGATCAAGCTACCCATCGAATCCATACAAAAACTCCTTGCCAGTCATAATATATTTGATACGGAACGCACCATGTACAGTGATGTGATACCGGAGTTGGAGCAAATGTATGGCGAAGTGGGGGTTGAAGTGAAGTTCTCACCACAATATTATGATATAGAGACACCATCCGAATTCGGTGTTATACTCATGGAGGATTTACGTCCGCGTGGTTTCAAAAATGCCAATCGCTTTCAGGGTTTTGACATGGAACACACTAAGGCCGCACTAAAAAAATTGGCACAATGGCATGCCGCCACAGCAGTGCGTGTTGAGACCAAAGGCAAATATCCAGAAATTGTGACTGTGGGCATTTACACCGAAGGGCTCATTGACGCGATGGAAAATATGGATAAAACTACGCCAAATGCATTCTATGACAGTGTGCCCTTATATGAAGGCAGTGAGTTGTATATGGAGAGTTTGGTAAGTACCACAATTTATGAAACATAACTGTATATAGCTATATAATATTATTATTTTGTTTTTAGGAAAAAAATCGTCGTAACTTTTACAATGACTTCCGCGCCGTAATGAAAGCTGATCCGAATGAATTTAATGTTTTGAATCATGGTGATTTCTGGGCCAACAATATTATGTTTCAATATGATGCTTTTGGTAAAATTAAGGAAACATATTTCGTTGATTTTCAGTGCGAGCGTTATGGTTCACCGGTGAATGATTTGTACTGTTTCCTCATATCTTCCATTAGTCTTGATGTGAAGTTGAAACATTTTGATTATTTTATTAAATACTATCATGACAATTTGATAGAGTGCTTGAAACTACTAAAATATCCAAAGCAATTGCCAACCTTGAAGGATATCCATATAGCGCTTTATAAGTATGGCACGTGGGGTGAGTGAGCGGCTGAGATTTAAGTTAGTTTCACATAATATAATGCCAAATTTAAACCGTTTTTGCTTTCAGGTCTATATGAGCTTATG